>VZTI01003880.1:102608-184860 GCA_013397865.1 Struthidea cinerea | reverse complement strand
CCTCGCACACCGCGAGGGGAGGAGCCGGGGCGGCCCGAAGCCGCGGCATGGAGCCGCCGCGGCAGCACCGCCGGGATCCGGCGGAGCCGCGAGCTCCCGCCGGGAGCGCGGGGAAGTTTAGCTGGAAGGAGGAACAGCGGGGACGCGCGGAGCGCCGCGGCTTCGCGCCTGCGAGAGACCTGGAGAGGTCTGGCTGGGGTCGGAGAGGGGGAGAGAGAAGGGGCAATAGGGGAGAGAGTTTAAAAAAAAAAAAAAATCAAAAATAATCCCAAGAACCTATAATCCTATAATTTAATTGCCAGAGCCAGCTCCTGCGTGTGGACAAACCTGCCTGCACGGACGTGGCACGGCCAGAGGTCCGGGTCAGCTGCACTGGGAGATCCAGGATGGCAGGGAAGGGTCAGAGCAGAGTCAGGCCCGGGCAACCAGGGAGGGCTGGATTAAAAAAAGGCCCTCCCGAGCCTCGTGAGGTCTGGATCCAGGGGAGCACCCTGCTCTCCCGCTGGGATGATGACCCTTCCTGCTGCCCACCTGCTTAAAGAGTGATGGGTAGTGGCACAGCTGACTTGCAGGTATCAGTGTGGACAGGGGCATCCCAGAGCCCCCTGCAGAGCCCACTCCACTCCCCCATCAATCCCAGGGAAAAGCAAAGCCCAAGTCACAGGCTACCCCATACACAGAAGTAGAAAGGGGCCCACTGCTCCCTCCATCCCCTAAATGAAATTATTCTCTACCCAGATTCACACTTTTGTATCCAAACAGCCTTCTAAACAGTAACCAATATCTTATGTTTTTTCATATCCATTTTATATTTATTAAACTCCAAATATGTATACCCACTGAGCAAACAAGTACATACATTGCTCTTGCAAAGACAAGACCAAAGCCATCTTCATTTTTACTCCAGCTTTCCACAGAACCAGTCACAGCCTGAACTTCCCTGCATGCCAGCAAGTCTTGAGGACTTGGTGAAGTTTGCAATGACCCTTACTTTGGTAGGGTCCCATCTCCTCAGCCATGTCCAGCCCCAGGAGACTCATGCAGCTGGTCCCAGCAGCCAGCTCTGCCACCACAGACAAGGCTCTAATGAATCCTCTAGCAGAAACAGCTTTATGGGCTTCCTGAGAATTAAGAAACAAATCTAAGATTATAAATTACATCAGTAGCAGAGCAGCTAATGTACTCCACAATTTTTTGCTTTCCTAAGGAGTAGTCAATTGTTTCCTAAGTGCTATTGGGCTAAAAACATTGCTGAGGAAAAGCTGTGGCACTGTTATCAGTGGAAGTCAAACATGACAGACTTCATCATGATTTGGGCTTCACTGCAAGATTCCTGTTTGCGTCATGTGTCTTGTGGGCCCCCAAAGGGAGGGACCTCAGGCAAGGCTGTGCTGCTGACAGTCCACGCTCACACCCAGCAAACCCCAAAGCACCGCTCCTCTCCCTGCCAGGGCACGCAGGTGCACACAGCATTTCCTTTCTTGCATCTCTGTCTTCACCACTGACTCAAACACACTACTCTGGCCCTCAAGCTTTAAAGCATCATGAGTTGGGCCCCTCTCTTCTCTGTTTCTTATTTTAGCATCATAGTTGGTTTTAAAGGCCCCATTCAAAATCATAATTTGTGGCCAATACTTTAGACCAACATGGGAGGTGGAGTCACATTTTCAAAACGTTTCTCCAGACACAGGGACAGAGAGGGGTTTTTAACAAACAACTACTATTAACAAAAGTAAAAGCCTAGTCGGTCACCTAATCACTTTAGTTCAATATCTTGCCTATTTTCAGTACCTTGAACTTCAACCATTAAACGCAAACAATGTACTAAAAGCACTGGGACTTGCGGAAGGTGGCAGTTCTGCTTCCTGTTTTCTCAGAGGGTCTTTTGGCTGCCAACCAATCACCCCTGCACCAAAGCAGTCTGCAACAGCCCAAGGGCTCTTACCCAGCAGAAAGAAAAATCACTTCCCAGGTATAAGCACCTTCACTTTCTTAAAGCAAACCCTTTTCAATTCTTCAGAAACTAGCAAAAGATGCACAAAATAGAGCTTTAAAAGGCTTTCAGAACTCATTCCAGCAAAGGGGTGGGAGATCTTTCATCACCAAGCAAACCTGCTGTCCCCATGAAGTGCAATAGCAGAGGTAATGCATCTGCTCAAGAAGTTGCATGTTTGGCACCTGGAGCTCACCAAGCACTCTGTGCCCGCAGCTGTGTGACAAAGTTTGTGAACGAAGCAGCTTTTTACAGTCAGTTTCAAGTAGCTTTTTGCAGTTGGTTTCAAACCCCCAAGGACGCACCTGAGTGTCACCACTGTGGACACCCAGCCCACGCTCTACTGGAGCCCTGTGCCAGACACACATCTGTTGCCATAGGGGTGGAGGGACAGTGCTTTCCCCAGCCCTCTCCCCAGCGACACAGCAGCCCTGCTGCCAGTGGCCACACTCGGCTACGCATGACCTGGGCACACACCAGTGGAGCTCGAGCTGGCCCTGCTCACGGAGACCTGGCCTACAGGAGGGAAGGGCTGCGGGGACATGTCGGGGTGTAACCGTTCCCCCGGTGCCCGCCTGCTGGCACAGGGATCCAGCACCCTCTACAAGGCCCCAGCTCAGGGGCAAGCACGAGCGTGAGGCTGTCCCAGCTCCGGCTCCACGCAGCAAAGGGTTCATTTACCCGAACTGCCAGGAACAGAAAATTCAGCTGCCCTCGGCGTGACCTCTTTTACAGTTATAGTGGAAAATACAACTGCGGTTCCCAGCACCTGCAGCAGCTCAGAACGGGGATAATAAGATCAGCAAGGCCTCCCGGCCCTGTGCGCTGCCCGGCCCCGCAGCCTGCTACAAAGGGGAATGCTGGCTCAGCACGGGCCAGGCTCCGGTTTTGCCGACGAGGCTGCAGGCGGGAGCCCTGCTGCCATTCCACCGGCCCGGCCCTGCCCCTGCCCGGCCTGCTCGACAAGCCCAGAGCCGGCTTCCCGGCGAGATGCTCCTCGTGGGTGGCTTGGGCTGTTGTCCCCATTTAGGGCTAGAGGAGAAGGAGGAGTCCTGCCGGAGTGTCTCTGATGAAGGCACAAATGCCTAGACCCCTCTGGTGGCTGCTGTGGCCGAGGCGTGGGTGGACTCACGAGCTGAAAACACTGCAACTGTCAGAGCTGCTGGGGTTGCACCAAAACAGTCAGGCTTCCCCCTTGCTTCAGCAGGTTCAGCAGCAAACAGTGGGGAAGAGGGTTTGGAGCAGGGAAGGGACATCCCAGCCTCGTCCTTTCTCTTTCATACCTGCCTACATCCCTTGATAATCTCGTTAGCCAAAGTACATTTGTTCTCCGTATGAAAAGGAACATACAAAGGCAGTGAGGGAAATATGAACTAGTAACAAGGGCCTGTAAAGGGCTCCAAAGGCTGGGGTGCAGCTGCCACCACCTGCCCCAATGTCCCTGCTCCTGAAGGAGGAGAGATGAGACTGTCCATGGTGGGTCAGGTGACACAGGCTGAGGCCAGCAGTCCACAGCCACAGAGGCAAAAGTTAAGTGAACTGCACCCCTTGTGAGACAGCACGGAAACCTTTTCTGCTGAGAACACTCCATTTGATCCAAAGAAAACCTTATTTTCCCCCAAAACAAGAATAATGAAATCACAGTTTTCTATCCAGAAAATGTTAATGGAAAATTTGTGCCCAGCTATGAATACAGATTGGAGATATTTGGATTTCTGAGGAAAGGAAGGTCAAGTCATTTTCACAGTGTGAAAAATGAAGCTAACAGAGTTCATATTTCTCTGTGAAGCAATGATTGATTTTTCTTTCTGTGCCTCATTCATACAGCACTAAACATGTATAGAGAACAAACTTATACCTTAGATAAAGCACACAGATTACATTAATATATTGGAAATTAAGTTAACATTAGCATCTGTTTGAAGGTAGGCACAAGAACATTTAGCTCCACTCTGTGAGAACAGGCAGGAATTGGCATAAATCTTATGTATCCTAAAGCTGCTATATCACAAAAAATCATCATTGCAATGTGCATATATAAAGTAGGAACCCATCATGTTCTGCCTCTATGGCTAAATTTCGTCTTTGGAAGTACATAAGGATTTTAGTTACTGAAAGCATGTTGTTACTCAATTTCAAATGTGTATGTATAGGCAATCTTTATTTTCTTCCCATCTTAATGTAATTATCAACTCCATGCTGCTTGAGTGATTTAACTGTGCAGAACTATTCTTATTAGAGTTGCTGCTCCTATTTTGTGAAACAAGATTAATTTAAGCCAATAATCACTTCTAGAAATATATTGATAATGTATTCTTACTGTAAGAAGGGGGAATGTTTTCATGTCCTGCTGCATAATCCTTCAGCAAGTTTCTCCAGACTCCGTTAGGAAATGTGGCATTTTTGTTATAGTGGAGTTCTCAATGGCAAGCTCTTACATATGTTAGGATGTGTCCACAGCTACCTGCCAGGACACACTGAGTTTCACCACACTCTGATCCTATAAGGCTCACAGTGGATATTATAAGGTCCCGCAATGATTGGATGTCAATTGGCTATAGGGGTTTTAAACTCCCCCTATTGGTACCTCTCCATTTCTTGACCACATGTCACCAAAAGCCCCAGGAATGCCATTCAGGTGGTGAGAAAGTCCTCCCTGATACAGGTTGCAAACTAATGCTTTCAAGAGATGCACATTGATAACTCAGCAGTCATGCTAGAAGTGTTGTGGTGCTTGGACTGTGACACTGTGTGACCCAACCTGACCAAGGCACAGCTCCACTTGATGTTTTGCCACTGTCAGAAATATGAAGAGGAGAAAAGGTAATGGTAATGAGATTCCTATTTATTACTGTCACACAGGACATTAGCCAGGCAGCTCCTAAAACACTGTCAGGATAGTCTAAACTTTCAAAACTAGGCAAGACGGAGACTGTAGTCAAAAGCTACAATAAAGTAATTTCAGAAACAAGTAACCAAAAAAGTTCTACTGAAAAGCAGATGCAAATCAACTGTGAAAAGCAAAAGGGAGAATCATAGAAATAGGAATTTGGAGGGCACAGCTGGTCCAAAGTACAGAGGCTTTATGAGGAAAAAAATCAAAACCAACTTGACTTTCAAGTAGACATTTCATTAATTAATTAGAATCATCACAGTTTGAGCTTTCTCTGCCATCCATCCCCCAACCCTTTTCATTTCTTTTTTTCTTGTTTTGAAGTTTATGAGAAATGCTTTGTTTTGAAGAATTTAAAGCAGCTGGCTATCTTCTTCTAAGATTCAAGGAACAAAACTTTATTTCATGCTTACCAACTGATTGTGAACGATGGGTCATAGGGAGTAGTTGAAGAGCTGGCCATGTGTTGCAATCCTTCCCTTTAACCAAACCTATTGCTTAGAGCTTTAGCATGGCCCTCACCATGTCCTAGCCTGGCACACAGAAACAATCCCTGTAGTAGCTTTTTAACCAATTGCGTGACCACACGTTCCTTATGAGTGGAACTAAAGGTAACACACAGTGTAAAACAAAACTACCAAACCAACTTTGAAACACAAACACAGCCAGAGAATTGAAGTGCAAAAGCATGGTAAAAAGGCTTTTCACATCAAGTTTCCTGCTTTCTGCCATGTTGCTTTCAAAAGGCAGAAGCACTTTAGAGCAATGATGTCTATATATAAGCTGCTGAAGTACTGTCCTGTCTTCAGTGATTTTTATGATGATATTCTCTAATGCACTTTACAGAAATGTAACACTAGGCAAAGCTTCCTTTTTATGAAGGAAACAAAAAGAATAATATATGGAACACAGCATTAGCACAGAATATCAGACAACAAAAGCTGATCTCTTGTTTCCTTTCTCTTTCCCCCCTTTCTCCTGTTATTCTGATAAGATCACTCTGTTATGTTCATCCCTTTCAACCTCAATTTTCTGATCACCCTATGTTAGGAAAATAAGACTTTCCTGTCTTCTACTAACATTAGAACATGGTATCTCTAGCAAACATGTTTAGAGCAGATCCTGTAGCTGTTCAGGATTAACTATGGGGGACCAACATAATTCAAGCAACAGCTTGGGTATTTGTCTAGATGTTTAATACCAAACAAAGGAATTTGATGATAAATACAAAGCACTAAAAAGGGCAAATACTATCCACATATATAAAACAGTCCATGTGTACAGTGAAGAGGTCAGACAAAACTGAAACTTGTAAGAAAAGACTTTCCCCCAAGAAGAGGTAGATAAGTACTTATTAAATGTTTCTTTTCTAGTAAAAAAGCATTAATAAATTAAGTCAAATTAATTGCAGGATCCTTGTGTTTTCACAAATACATACTGCTGGTTTTGCTCACAAATTTGATCAATTTCACAGTATTTTCGGAGCATTTTACAGGTGCATTGGGGGGCAGGGGGGAGGCAATAGACTCGAGTCAGTTGCGAGAAAAACAGAAGCGTCAACTTTCCATGGGCAGACACAGCCAGTCCTCCAAATACTTTGGCCATTAATGGATGGATCCTATAGACATATTACATCCTAGTTTACTATGATGTGACAAATGTTACAGTATAGAATACACCTTTAGGCTGTCTGCCCACATATCCATTTGACAAACAAACACTGCATGATCATCAGTGGGTTTGGGTGTTCATACTCTCCCAACTTCTTACAAAAAACAAAAGCCAGTTCTGACTTAAGAAGATATTCAGGCCCACTTAGAAGACAAGAGCAGAGAAGTCCCCATTTGCACTCCTTGTGAGCCCTGGAGGACCTGGTGAAACTGGTACTCAATACAGAAATAGCATCAGGATCGGAGCATCTGAGATGGTCTGTCAAAGGCCTTTGACAGATCTTGGAAAGGTTCTGGTGAGAACAGTGTAAGACCATTGCAGCAATTTCTTTTCATTCAAGAGATGAATGTCTGGCATATTTATTTCATAAAGTGAGAACCAGTATCCCAAACAAATAGCTAGAATGAGTATTATTCAGTCTTTTTCCTGGCAACCAGCTTAAACGACCGTGTCTTGCTTTTCTGGGAAACCTGCCAGGTGAGCTTTGAAAGGATTGTAGTGCTGACGGCAGAGTCTGGAGGGCTCGTTCCATGTGCTAACCAGAGGTCTGCTAAAATAATCAGGAGGAGGAGGCAAGGCCTTCATCCTGCACGAGAGAAGAGGGCTGGAGCATAATGGCATTGCCGGGGGAAACCAAGAAGGCTATTAAGCTCACTGGGGCATGGACTGTCTTTTACCATGTGTTTGCACAGCTCTAGCACTGAGGCACCCCAGAGTAAAGTCTTTAAAAGTGGTTAAATGACTTACGCTCTTAAAATCTATTTCCAAAAGCAAGTATAACTTCCATTTACTCCCTTCATTGGGCCTGGGGTGCAATTCCACTCCCACTTGCCTTTTTTTTTTTTTTTTTTTTGCTCATTCCTTATGAAAAAATTACTGCCTAGTCACTTGCCTTGTTCACTTGTGATTCTAGTGCTTACAGTCACTGTGCCTCATGAGATTATCTCCACAGCTAGAAGAGGGGGGTGGCAGCAAATGATGTTTTGCCATTTTGTGATGTCACCACATTTATTGAAAATTAAGTTTTGAGGAAAAAAGTGAATAACCAAACAGAATTCTTAAATCAGAACTAATCCAAGCTACATAATGAAGAGCTGCCAAGTGAAAAATTTGCTACCGTGACTTACATATTGAACTGATTTAAATGACCTAATTTAGGAAAATGCATTTTAGAATGTCATTCTGTCAGTGTGGAAAACTGGTGCTGTAAGAGTCAGTAATCATCATCCTTCTGATAGTATTAATGTGAATTTTCTCATTATATAGTATAGATTATTAGCTGTTTCATCCCTAAGGAAAACACTGATATTGACAAAGGGAGAATTTCACTTTGAGTGAAAAAGCCACACTTGGCAAGGAGTTTAAAAGCAGAAGGGTATTTATGTAAATATAATGAGAAGATTATAGCTGATCTCCTTGAAGTTATTCTTCCATAAAATGATGGAAACATTAGAAAGTTATCTGAACTATGCTGAAATAGCTAAATATTGAAAGGAAACTTTACAGCCAGCTGCACTGAGGCAACACCTGAAAAGCCTGTTGTCCACCCTATTAGGAATAGATAACTCTTTCTACATTGCAGGTGACTAAAACCAAACAGAGCTTGTTACAGGTAACAGTGGAAACCACCACAGAGCAGCTGATGGAAAAATTGACCTAAGTGATCACAGACCCTTATGTTGCTTGTTCACTCTGTTTGAGTTTTAAAGACCCAGAAATAAAAATTGAGGCCAATGATGTATACCTTTAATGCAACTGAGACATGGTATTCATGAGTATACCATATTTATATGTTTTTTAAAAGGTAGAAGAACAATGTTGCACCACTACACCCAGTTACAAGAGCAAGTCACCATGTCAATGGTCATACTTGCAAATTAGTTTCAGGCTCCTGGTAGATATCATTAAAAAAAAAAGTCAATCAAGAGCAGAACTGCCAACTACAGCATTAGGGTATTAAAAATATAGAACAGTATCACCCCAATTGCAACCTTAAAAGTGCATAACAGATCATTGTTGGGAGAAAAAAAAAAGTCAACCACAGACCAGTGTAATCAAGAGACTGATTATTTGACTGAGGAAAAAATTAGTATCCTGCGCATAGAGAGGTTTCTTTTTGGATTACAGTGACAAATGCTTCCTGATCTTTCTAAGACCTGTACACATTTGCTGATGGTTCATTCAACAGCCCTTACAAGAGGCAAGGATTTTCTTAAGTAGGTGCTTGAAACCGCATTGGCATTTTTAGAGGAAAATCAAAACAGTTCCTTTGGTCCTGGTTTGTGAATGTAGTTTCAAGCATGAAAGTTTTAAAAATCAGCACAGGAGCCTTCGGGAACAGTGTACACAAAAGAGACACAATACAGTAAGCAGATGCAAGTAATTAAACAAATTAAAGCATGCTTGGGTCAGGACAGCTGCTGTAGTTTTTTACATGTTATTTAAAAAATCTTTATTTATTTTAGATATTTTTCCTGATAAAAGTACTTTATACCTTTCACATTCCTATAGTAGCAAAGCCAAACACTACTGAGTACTACTGCCACTGTGCAAGAAGAGAGAATCATTTTAGAGGTCTTCAATTTCTGAAACCCAGTTTTATCACATACATTTCCTGACAACTGGGTTCCATTTTCCTCTGTCACAATATAGAATTATTTGAACATATTTTAAAATTAGTTATGCTAACCTGTACTTCAAGAGCAGTCACAGTGTTAAATGATAGATACCCATTAGAAGGAACAAGTTGGAGTCATTGAATCCTTTATACAACATTTTTGTAAAAATTTAAACATCATTTTGAGAAGCAGAAAACGTACCGGTCCAGTGATATCTGTCATTACTCATTTTTCACATACTCGACATGATTATTCATTACTCAAAAATGACATAGTTAAATGCTAACTCTTGCTAAAATATTGATCATAATATGTGGGGGCATATAATTTATCTGAATCAAGTGAAATATGTTTTCCTCAGCAAGATGATGAAAGCTTGTCTCATTACAGCATCATTTCTACTAAAGTTTCCACCATCAGTTAGTTTAATGACTCTGTGAACATTTTAATTGAGAAGATCCCTGTGTAAGTTGCTCATTCAAGACACATGGATGGGTTTGGATTTGAGAATGAGAGAAACATGCAGTCAGCTGTGTGTCAGCAGAAGGCAGAGAACCAGGTGCAACAAAATACCCAGACCAGGAGAGGCAGGAGAATTTGGAGAGGAAAAGGCAAGGTGTTGCAAGCCAGGAGATGTTAAAGGATGTAACTTGCAAATAAGAATACTCAGGCTGACAATGTGGTGTACAAATGCGTGTTTGTTTAAATTGTTCTCACCTCCTGAAAAATAAAAAACCCCACACTGAAGCCAGTGGAAAACTACACTGCCATTTGAAAGTCAAACCTGATAAGAAAAGGTAAACATGACCACGACCAGCCCTGGTTTCACTCTGAATATGTACTTCATAAAGGAGAACAAATTAACCCACACTCTTGCATAATCCCCTGCCTGCAAATGATTCACATACATTCAAAGAAAAACCCAGAGTAAACCACTATTTAATATCAGCTGCATGTAACTGGTCAGCAGACCTGTTGAAGAGGTGCACTGCTGTCCTCTGTGGGGATATGAGCTGGGTCTTTAGATTTCCATGAAGTCTGGGATTGCTGTCAGGAGTGCCACACCAAAGTACTGACACCGAAGTAACCTGTGGCTGTCTTGTCCTTGTGACTGATAAATTAAGGAAGGTGTTACTACTGCAGACTGTGTTCCCTCTGTGTAACTGGAAGTGGGGTCATTCTCACCAATACACACACTTCTCTGACAATAGAGTAATCTAGCAGGAAAATGGATACAAGTAATGTCCGTATCTAATCAGAAAAGTATCCGAGGGATGGTGACTTTTATTTCTAACTTCTAGCTACTGAAACAAAAGCTAAGAAGGGCTTGAGTGATTTGCCTGAAATCAAAGTTCTACGTATTTCAATCTGAACATCAGATCAAGCAATAGGGCAAGGAGAAAGAGCCTCAGGTTGTGCCAGGAGAGGTTTTAGATTGGATATTAGGAAAGATGTCTTCGCTGAAAGGGCTGTCAAGCATAGAACAGGCTGCCCAGGGAAGTGGTGGAGTCACTGGCGGTATTTACAAGATGTGTAGATGTGGCCCTCGGGGACATGGTTTAGTGATGGGCTTGGCAGTGTTTGGGTAACATTCGGACTCGATGATCCTAAAGGTCTTTTCCAACCTAAACAAATCTTTGATTCAGCTACATGGAAGCATTGCTACCACAGTGCATCACATTTATGAATAGAGGAAGCAGAGAAAAGCACAGCAGTTTAAAAACGTCATTTCTATTAGGAAAAAATGGAAGAGGATGAATCTCTGAATATTTCTCAGAATGCCATTTTATTTAATGCATCTAAACCTGGAAATCTTAAGCCTAGAAAAGAAGAAAAAAATTAAAATTAATAGGATTCATTCTAAACTATCTCACATTCTACATAAAGAAAATGAAGTGTTTGGCATAAACACTTCATAAGCAAGATGATTTACATTATTTTCACTTTGTTTCTGATTATTTGGTATAAAAATATACAACCCTGCATTCATTTCTAACTTGTTCCATAGAACCTTTACTGAACCTTTCTATGAAATCGTGCACATGCAGTATCAAAACAGAGAGATGGGAAGTAGAATGTGCTTCATTATGGCAAGTACAGCTCATATCCTCCTCCACAACACAATTTATTAGTATCTAATAGAATTGTAATGTTTCTCATTCTACATTTTTACAGCTGCATCAAAATATTAAAGTGTGAATTGCAATTAAACTCACACAGTGCTCTTAGCATAATTTCCCTTGTATTAATACTTAGCAAACCAAGTTATTGGCGTAATATTACTCTTGATACTGGTTGTCATAAAGGGATAAAGCCTCCAAATAGTAATAAAGTATATTTTACTGGAGAGAGAGCAGCAGTACAAAAAAACATTATGCTACTGGAGTTGTTAATTTCTGTGGAAGGGGGTGGGGAGAAAAAGGCTTTTGACTCCTTAAATTATAGTTTGCAGCTTAGTACATCAATTCGCTTTAATCTCACTAAACAGGTAATTTACTTGCCTTCTGAAAGCACCCATGTGCAAGGAAATGCTAGTGCACTCCAGGGATGATTCTAAGATTGATTGCTTGGCTCTAGTCACCAATAATGGTATGAATTCTGCTAAGCTCCATTTTAAATGTATCTGAAATATTTAAAGATTTTAGAGAGGTAAAAATGGAGAGGCAATATTTGTTTCCTGTAACCTCAATTTATGCATATGTGGTCTGCTTGACTAAAGAACTTTGAATCAGAAGGGCTGAACTACTACTTGCAAATGGCAATAGGTACATTGACTTGGGAAAGAACAATTGCAGGTGTGATATCCCTGCTTATGTTATCCCTTAGGAAATTCAGAAGTTATTTTGTATTTCCCAGCTGCTCCTTAGATTTGCAGTTGGCTGTAGCTTTTTGTGGTTTATAGTTTGGAATTGAACTCTGCAAAAATGTGCTTATGGGAGAAATGGAGAGCTTTAGTATTTTCTTATGGAGGGAAGAAAGTGGCTAAATTAAATGCCATTAAGTGGACATGACTTAGATACCATTGGGCCAGATATGTCCATGGCTATAAAAGCATCTGGAAGTAGAACTTAAATGTCAAGAATTACATTTTTCCTGCTTCATTTAGGAACACACCAGGTAAAACAAACTATTTCCTGTTCTACATGCTGACCCATAGTGTAATCAGAAGTGGAGCTGCAGTATGGGCTAACACATTTGATCAGGCTGTGCCTGCTTCCCAAGGGCTGGAAGCAATGAGGACTTGGCCATGCAGGCTGCAACCAAAAACCCAGTGAGGTTGTGCAGTTTTCCCTGCAAATCATGTCATGAAAACAAAAGACCATTTTATTAAGTTAACAATAAAATCCCAGTCCCAGGGTGATGCTGAAGGAGGTTTTGAAAGATTATCTTGACTTATTTCAGATAGGCTTGTGGTTTTGCAAACATCCAGTATGTGTTATTGATAAAGGACCCTCTTATAGTGGTTTCCTTCCAACTTGCAAAGCTGTTTCTGTCAGTGGAGATTTGTCCCTTACAGAGAGAAGTCCCTTTCCACCGTGATTAAATACCACTGGGTAGGAGAGGTGAATCTGAACAGACCCCCAGATTCAGGTCCATGCAGTTTCACACATCATGGAACAAAATACAAATAAAACAAACCTCCCAGAACTGCTGCAAGCTTGTGTCCTAGCTTCCATTGATGTTAGATTGTTTTTAACAGATTTGGCTTGTCTGTGACAATTACTGATGATAGATCCTCTGATCTGGGTAGGCTGAACATGAGGAGTCTGTATCACAGCTCACAGAATCAACACTGTGGTGTCTGGGATTTGCTGTGTCATTCATGAACTGCCAAGATAACTGCATCATTGCAATGTGTCACACATTTCATATTTTTCCTCCCCTCTTCTTCTCCCTCCCTTATATTTTATCTCCCAGAAATTTAATCTCTCCTGCCTAAGCCACCAGCACCAGGATAGACCAAAGTACTTGAATATGATGAAAAGGCCATTAATTGCCACCAGCCTGACCTCCCATCAGATGCTGCCTCCCTCCTCACTCGGCATGGGGAGGTTAATCTCCAAACTCTGTGCTGCTGTACCCAACACAGTAATCGCTCCTGAGCTGCAGCAGTGGTGACATTATTTTGCTCATGAGGCTATGAGAACATAGTGAGCTGAAGACTACAAAAGTAGTATGAAGACAGTCTATATTTAAAAAAAAAAATTATTAAGTATTCAAGGGTCTAACCCAAAACTTATTTAAGTTCAGCAGAAGTTTCAAATGTGGCCCCTAATATCTTCAGTGCATCTTGGAAGGACCTTGAGCACCCAGGGCTGTGGCCAAGTTTACCCATCTAAGTTCGGCTGAAACTAAAATTCTCCATTCCTTCTCCTCTATTCTTCATGGCATGTTTCCTAATAGTATAATTTACAGAAAAATGATCAAAATATCATTAAGAAATGCCAGTACTCTCAGCCAAGCTCCTTTCAGACATAGAAGCAGTGTGTGGCAGGCGTAATGAAGTCATGATTCGGAGTGTCCTTTAAATCACAGGAAAGGGAGGCAGAGTAGAGGTACCCTGTTCCATCTCTGAACAGGCTCTTTGCATGACTGCGAACAAATACATCACCAGCAAATGCCTGGGCATAACTCAATTCTTTCATGCCTGCAAAGATATTAATACTTCTGCACTACCCAGCAATAGCAGTAACATCATCATTTTCTCCCCGAACATCAGGAACCATGGACAAACCAGTCCAGAAGCTGCTTTCCTGCTCAGCCCAGTGTTGGGGCCAAGGAGAGGCAAAGCAGCAGCTGAACCACAGAGAACAAGAACAGAGGCTGATGGGATCCTGGACATTAGCAATGGACACAGTTACCTCAGAGTTAGATGAGCAAGGGGCAAAGGACCTAGAAGAAAGAGCCATAGTACTAAAGAATGTGTTCTGCATGAGCACCACCAGTTCTCAGTCTTCTCCCAGCCCTGTTTCTGCTAACAAGCCCACACACACACAAACCGAGGCAGACCTGCATGTGTGAGAAGTGATCCATTTGTCCCACAATAATGTTACTCTAATTAGCCATTTATCTTTGGCACTTAGAATTAGATCTGAAAAGGAAAATTCATTCTTCACTGCCTGCTCTTTTCCTACAAAGAAATAACAGTATGGCCTCTGTGGAAAACACACTCAAAAAATTGATTTGGGTAACACTAGGAGCTTTGTGAAACAGTCCAAGAGAAACTGAGAAGAGACTGTATGCTAATATAACCAAGCACATCTCTGTGTGTAGCACTAGGTTTGTGTTGACCGCTTCACGTTTTGAGGGAAAAATCCATGAGACAACAGAAAGGGTGAGCCCTCAGAGCATTATTCCAGGGAGTTATTCCTGGCTAACTTCCAGAAAGGATAGTCCCAGGGTGGATATATCTATTCTAGGACACAAATACCTCGTTTTGGATTGCTTTAGTTTTTTTAGAAACAACAGCTCACCTGTTATATTTAGCAGATTGTGCCAAATCCTCTTCCCTGGGTAGACACCCTCCTTTTTGTAAGGAGCCTATTCTTGGGTCCAGGTGAAATACTACATGACCAATCTAGACATGAATTAAAGGAAAATGTGTGCATGAAGTATTTTATATATATAGCACCTGTCAGAGATGCTGTGGAGTTCTGGATCTTAACTGTAGCTCCAGCCTAGGACCAGTGGATGGGCAATGCAGAAGCTTTGGTTCACTTGTGGCAAAATTGCCATGGGTATGCCTGTGTCACTGTCAGTCACAAAACAGGTACCCCAGGAGTGTGTTGGACAAGGACGCTCCAGATCCTCAGACACTGTAAAGTAGTGGGATCAGTCCTATCAAAGGGTTCTCTGTGAGCATGTTCCTTTCTCAAAACAAGTCCTTCAAATCCGAAATCCACCTATGTCTAGGTTGCCAGATTTGAAGCAGATACCAGATTGTTTTACTTCCTAAGTTTGGACACAGCAAACAAACAAAAAAAACCCCAAACCAACCCAAACCCACAAAGTAATACAGATGGGAGATGTGAGCTTTTCTTAAAGCTGAAATGATTCTTTCATAAAAAAAAATATTTCTGTTAGCCCACTCTTGCTGTAAATATAATCAGTGCCAAAAGGTACATTGGCTTTCCTAGCCTCATTTGTCCATCTTAGTCATAAAATGGTAAAGAGGCCAAAGCCTGGATGCCAGCTAAAACTGTGGCAAAGCCACAGGTAAAGGCTAGATTGTACTGTTCTTCTGGCGTAAAGAGTGAATGAAGGCACCGAAAAAGGATTTGACTTATAGACAAGGTGACAGTATTTCTGAAATAAAAGATTGGAATATTTTCACGGTGACTTTTTTAGGGTCGTAAAGAAGACAAAATGCCCATTTACCAAGGATGCGTGCTGGTGGTGTTATTGCCAGCCCGCAAGGCGATAGCGACACTTGCATATCACTTCCAGTGTAGGTTTATTTCCAGACACTCAGTGTTCTGGAGACATTTATCATACACTGCCAAACTAACGTTAACATCCACTTTGAGCAAAGGAACAGATTTAAATGTCTCTGCCGATCCGAATTTTTCTCTCTTTTGTTCAGCAGACACATCACTTGTTCTGCTGGACTGTTTATTCCTGGAAAACATGGAACAAATTCTTCTCAGCCTTGGAAAACAAGCACCTTGTAGTTATTAAGACAGAAAGAGAAGCAAAAGAAGAAAACCGGGTCACTGAGATGTCAGGAAAAAAAGAAATTGCTGGGATATCGTGACAGAAGAAAAAAAAAAAAATTAAGATTGTCCCAAGTTTTATTATAAAAGAGACAAGCAGGAAGGATCTTCAAAAGAAGGTAAGGATTACATTACAGTGCTAATACTGTGACTTCTCCCAGCTGCCAAAGGGATGGCAAATCCAATAGCTCATGACCAGAAATAAAGAGCAATTGTAGCTAGGCAAAGGAAAATTGATACCTTTAAATGTATAATCTCTTATGCTGGTGCCTCCCAGCAAAGAACAGAGGCTGGACTGGTGGGTTTCCAATGTAAACTTATGGCATCCTGCTTAATTCCACTTTTATTTAATGCCTCTGTCCTTTATGTGGCATTAACTTTAATGTAATATTGAAGGCTTTGGGTTTTTTTTAATAGCATCATAAGTGTAAATGTAATAGTTATATAACAATAATAATAAATCAAGAATGTACTAGAGCCACTGCAGTAACTAATAATAACATTAAGACACAGTTTATGATGTATCTAAAGTTCAGTACCTTAGAGAGTTAATTAAGTCCTAAGTTAATTGGCAATGATCTTATTTCTAGACAGGAAATGTAGCCGATTAGCTTGTTTATGCTTAAACAAGTAACTGAGGTCACGACAAGACTTTTTGGGGTGTCATTGATTGATTGGTAATTTGTTAATTAATTTTGATTGACTTTACACGTAACCTGCTTAATTCTTTGCTTCTAGGGAGAGGAAGCTACTGACATGACTGGTGGCAATGTAAAGTCACAATCACCATTTTCACAGTAAAAAATGTGCAGCTTTCATGACTCCACTTGTAAGATGCCACACTTACAAAGAAAAAACTTTTGTGACAAAGTGCAAATCAACTTACTGCTTTTGTAACTTCATGCCTACCTTTACCCATCATGGAGTGCACAGTAACATCAGAGATGCCAAATTGTATTTAACCACTCTGACGAGTACTGCTGTGTCATTTTGTATGTTTCTGTTGTTAATTGCACAAACATTACCATCTTACTGCTTTAGGAAATTGTTACATTGTAAAATAATTAACAGATAAATATATGAAAACCAAACCCAGGTAATATTTTCCAGATTAGAATTATAGGGCAGAAAACCAATCTTTTGCAAGGTGACTTGTTTTCATCACAGCAACATCTTGAAGCTTTTTTAATTGCACGTGGCTTCTCACCACATAGCCTTATCCAGTACCAATCCATCAGTTATTGCACAGATTAAAAAAAACCTAAGCATAGTGTTAAAATTCAGCTCATGGGAAAGGAGGAGCCCAAAAGGACCTTTAGCTTGTGGCATGTCCAGTGAAGAAATTTTTTAGCTGCACAATCACATAACATGGGATAAAATTGACAACTCATTTACCTTGCCTCCTGCCATTTGGGACCAGAATAGAGGCACAGAGTACTAAAATGCCAGCGGTGGGTGACAGTGCATGGGTGTGCATCTGCCTGGGACAGGCAGAGTGGGATGAATTGGGCAGCAGAGGTGCTGCTGCAAATTCCTGTGTCCTGTGGGAGAGCCCCTCACCAGCACAGCTCAGGCACCTCCTGCCTGCAGTGCCCCAAGGGACCAGCCACACAAACAGACTTTCTGTTCTGTGCAGACTGGTCTGGGTAATGGAGATGGCCCACCCTTTATGAGGCAGATTAACCCAGAGATAATTAGAGGCCACAAATGATATGCAGGAAATTTGTATCTAACACTACAGAATCAGAGGGGACAAATCAGTTCCAGGAGGACAAAGAGTTTGAACTGAGAAAAAGTAACAAGACTTTTTTTTTTTTTTTTTAAGATTAGAAGAATCAATTGAAATGATAGCACTTTATAAAAGACCAAAGAAGTGCAGATATGACAGTATTTGAACCACTACTGCCCAGGCAACAAACAGCAAATGGTATAAAATTGAAACTACTTTTCTGCTGTAGATACAGAGCAGTTCCACAGTGATAAAAAAACTTTCCTTTCTTATCCTCATTCCCTCTACAAGTTCAGTCCCTTTTTTTTTTCCTCATTAAAAATCCTATAGTTCAGGAATTAATTGAACAACCAGGATGGTTTTTTTCCCCCCTTTGTTAACAGGTCTGTTCTCACTTAAAATATTGTGGCAATTTAGAAATTATTCTTTACATCAACACAGCACTCTTCTACTTAATTATGTTTTATTTCATTGCTGGAGTTTTCTACTTCCTTCAAGTCCCACTTCAGTATCCCCTGACTACCACTATTTCACACTATTCTGATTTTGGGCCATACAATTCATAGCAAATCATTAGTTTTCAGTTTTATCATATATTCAGTGTTGAACACAACCAGACACTCCACCCTGACCCCATCTGTAGCTGTATCAGTACTCCTCCAGCATGACCAGCTCTCTGGTAGTGAAAGGTAGAAGTTGCCCTTTGGATAAACACTTCCCTTGTAAGAATGATACCAGCCGATTCACCGCACTCGTCTCCTCCCACAGAGCTAGCACCAACTTCCTAGATCAAACTGCTTCCAAAACTTGCAGTATTTTGGAGGCAGCCACCCCAACACTGAGGGAGGACATTCACATATGCTGAGACTTAGTCCAAGGCTTCATTTGTGTTACAGGTAGATTTATTTCCTAAGAATCATTGGGCCAGTTCTAGTTTGAAACACGCCTTTTTTGACACTCTCTTATCAAGAAAGCAAGTCCATCCATTTAGGAAACTAAACCAAGGTATGATGTCCCCAGTATTACTGTGGGAGGGTTCAGGAATAAATTAGCATTTTATAAGGAAAAGCTCTGGGGTTTTTGTCCTGCTTATTATAATTTTCCCTACTCTTACGGTATTATCTGTCACAATTGCATCCTTGAACCTTAAGACTCTGCTTTGAGCGCTTACCCTTTATTTCTGCACTTTCAGCCTAATTTTTAAAGTACTAGGGTGAATTTTTATTTCACTGGAGAGGGAGAGTGCTTCCTTACTTATCTTTCAGCTTTTGTGGTACAAACACCTTCCACCTAGCAATCTTCTCCCTCTGCCTGATACAGGGGAAATCCCCTACACCCAGAAATAAGGTCAACCCTCTCCTCACTTCACCAGGAATTTTGCTTTTCCTATAATTCAAAGAAAACATAACAAGAGCCAATGTTTTGGGGTGGCCCTATCTGTAATTTTATTTTATACTGTGTGAGACAACCAAACCTCTTTTTTGTAGGCTGGAAAATATAATCATATAAAACTCTCACGGTTTAAAAACCAAAATTACTCAGTCAAGTACAGTTATAAAAATAAAATACACTTTAAAAAGTAATAACAGTAATGTCCTCATGCTATATAAGACCTAGAACACAGATAACAAATGGTTATCAAGATTTTATTTTCAAATATATTGATACAAAAGTTCAATATGGAACATATTTAACTCTCTTTAAGCAGACTGAAATAGTTCCTTAAGTAGAATGACTAGAGAGAAATCCTTCACAAGTTTATTCACAGGGGTAAAGTCTGACCTCAGATGTACTTGCACCATGCAATGCATATCAAAGTAGAGGAGCCCAGACTGGCACAGGGAACTCTGATCCAGGGGGATGAGCCACGTGTGTGAGGTGTCTCATCAGTGCTCATTAAGGTTTATCAGCTGTGACAAAGCACTCTGGCAGCACAGTCCCATGGGCTGGTGTTTCACTGCTGGAACTGGGGCTGGGTTTGGCCCAGTGACTTCACACGCCTTTGGATCAGGGTTAATTTAAGTTGCTCTTGCCCCCCATACACCATTTTAAGGATATTCATATTTCTATATTCTTGAAGGCAGGGGCCAGCACTAGTTGCTATTGGTGGGGAACAAACTAAAGCACTAGGACAAAAGACACAGTGCTGGCAAATTCTTCTGGGCAGCTTTGCTCTCCATGCCAGGCCAGTGCTTATGCTGTTCTCTTTGGGACAGCCCGAGCAAGACAATGCAGTAGAAACTTTTGCTTTTATGATCCTGCCCTGAATTTTATGTTCTACTTCAAAATGTATCTACATTACAAACCTGTTATGCCACCAATTTTTCTCTTTTCCTGGTCTATGCTCTTTGGAGACAAGACTGCCTGTAGCATTTCTGCAAACCTCTCTCTTCTTGCCTAGTCAACATATACTCAAAAATGTATTAATAGCCACAATTCTCAGATGCACTCATTTACATAAAAAGAGGGCCAAATGGTACCTAGTCTTCTGCGCCACCTTTTTTTGAACAGGTACAAAATGCCTGGAGAGCACTGTAAAGATTTGGTTGTTTCTTAAACAGTAGTGCCTGCACTGATGCTGTTTCTAGTACATGTCAGTTTGCTCCCATTCTTCTTAATTACAAATGGGACTTCAAATAAAACAAATTACATTCTGATGAAGTATGCAACTCTTAACGAAGCCAATACCCTGCTCACAAATGCCATGCAATTTATGAGCAGCATCCTCCGGGTAATGACCAAGACAAAATGCAGAGCTACAGACACATTAGAAGTTAAAGCAAATTGGCCTAAATTTGATTCTGGGGTTTTGGTTGTTTTCTTTGGTGTGGGGTTTTTTTGTTTGTTTGTTTGGGTTTTTTTGATTTTTTTTTTAAATTCTGTGTGGTTTTAATAACTGTGACTAATCATTGGTCTTTGTATAAACATGGGGAGAAAAGGCAGGATTATCAGGGTCCTCTTACTTCATGAAAACAAAAATATATAGGTTGACTTCATCAAATACAATCTGTCCACAGAAATTATCATTTTATGAACTGTTGCAGCAATCTTGTTCTAGCAGTCATTTACTTGTGTTGCTGGTGATGGGGACATGAGCAGCACATGCTCATTCTGCCAGAAATAAGTGTAACTCCTTTCTCCAGCCCTGCCTTAGCCAATTCTCCTCTCTCTTCCCTCTCTTGGTTATCGTTTGGTATTTTAATTTCAGAAGTTTCTGTTTCATTGAAGATTTTTGGTTGGGTTTTTCTTTTGAGGGGGTAAGGGAGAGGGGGAGGAAAGTTCAGTTTTATAAGCTAATGATCTTGTTATCCAACCCATTTCCCCTGTCCCATTTTCAGTTGTTACAGTCATGTACAGCTGCCCTCTGTAAATTAATCAAATTAATATTACCATTGCTATGCTTCAATGCTTTGTATTTCCAGCCCCTTTAAAACCCCTTACTTTAGGACAGTGTTGTACAATAACATACTGAATAAATGAGTAACCACTTCATACTGCTCTTGTATTTATGAATAGCCAGAGAAATTTCTTTTTTGACAGTGAAAGAGAAATTAGATGTACTTTAAAGGCTTCTGAAGTGTATTTTCAGTTGCTACCAGATGAAATCAAAGAGACAAAATTACTTTTTCCTACTTAAATATTTCATTGATTTTTCTTAGAACACCATCCTCCCTCCTCTCTCTCCAAGGCATGCATGATGATTCCCTGGCTATACCATACAGCAACATTTATAGATCTAGACCTGATCAGAGTATTTATGAAGAATGACCCACGGTAACGTTAAATGCATTTTAATGCACATATTCTATCTGTATAGACTACTGCCCAGGAACTTCATAACAGAAGGACTGAATTTGAGTCTCTGCCTGGCAGGCTTGTCCATGAGAGCTGTGTCTGCAGTGCTAAATTACACCCATATTCTGGCTGCCCGTGGCTTCACACACCCCGTGCACATTAATGCAACCAGAAACAAAATTGAGAAAGGCATGTGGGACTGTGCCTGAAAGGGGGGCACACTTATTGAAATTCATGTATTGCTCTGCTTGATTCCCCAAGCCACACGTGGGAACACTCAGCCATAGGCAGCTGCATCACTGTCTCGGGGAGAAGGAGGAACTGGGGCAGAACAGTTCCACTGTGTGGTTTCACTGTTGGTCGCAGCTTTTCAGACATGCAAGACATAAACCAAGAACCTGGCCTGTTGGGTTTCAGTGCCTGCAAGCACAGAATAAAATTCACCTGGAGCTACTGTGGCAATTGTGTACCAATTGATGTGCAGTTAATCAGAGCCCAGCTATTTTCGAAAAGTAAAAAGCAAAGCCTTGCAAGTTCTCATCACATAAAAGCAAAATAAGCTTATGCATTCCTCCAAACTGAGATCAAACTGTGTCCCCCAGATGTGCCAACAACCTGCCCAGCATTTTAGTGACAAACTTCTTTAGTCTCTCCAACACAGAACCAGCAAAACACAGCATTCTCAAATCAGAAAAAGAAACTTCCTACTGCACAGACAGACCACACACAAGTACAGCAGCACCCATGTAAGTCTGCATGTGTGCTTTGGCTCTCACCAAAGCCTTGCACAGCCCTTTGCTGGTGCTGCTGCCTTAGAAGCACTGGTTATTTCAGCAGGAAACTCTGCACAGGGGCCATCCCTACCTCAGAGTGGGCTCGAAAAGAAAGATTCTTTGATTTCAACAGCCCATTTCTTAATTCTTAGCAACTTGTCTGAATCAGGAGCTCCATTCCAGTTGCTCCAGTGTAAAACCACTTTAGAGGGCAGATCCAAGTCTAGTCTTTCAACTTGCAGAAGCACCTGGACTCTGTCCAGGCTGGACTGGTAGGCTTTTTGCAGTTTGGAGCTGAAACAAGGAGAGAGCTGCATTTCACACAGTTCCACTGCTCATCTCTCTGAACCTGACAGAATACAGCCCTCAGGGAGAGTTACAAGTACCCTTTTTTTTTTTTCTGGTTAGATCGAGTCTTGCAAATGCAGATAACTTTTTAATATTTTAAAATACATTTTGAATTACAATTGTAATTAAGCAAGGAGATTTTTTCCCCATAATCACATGAAATGGCCCAAGCAATTTAGTGTTCTAATTTTTATATTCATAGAGCAAATATTAGACTGTCCAGTTACATTATTGAACAATAGGTAATAACCCTAGGTCACACAATATGTTCTTTTTAAGAAAACGTATTTTAAAAAGTATTCTTCTAAAATTACAGGAGTTTTCATATAATTTTTCTTCTGGCTTCAAATTGTAATTCTAACAGGAGAATAAGCCAAATTATTTCTCAACATTTTCAAACCACTGCTTGCAGGACACTACAACCCTGAGCTCCGACAACCACGTATCTTCAAAGTAGTCACTTAATAATATTTTTCTATTTATGCCAGACCCCTATGAACCATTTAGTCCAAAACTAGAGGCATGGTGCAAAATTATGCATGAGTGTCATCACTAATTGAAAAAATGAAGCTAATTAAATATATATTTGTTCACCACAAGTTAGGAAGAAACACCACTCTGCCACTCCTATTTCAGAACCCGTTGCATAAGCAGTCCTTACAAACATCTACTTTGTGATAAATCATGTTTTTCAAGATCCCAAAACCCCACATTTTCCATAAATATGTTTCCTTGAGCACTCTGTATCAGTTGTGTGTTCATACTTGACTGGATCCTATCATACCACATTCTTTGGGAAAGCAGCTGTCTTTGGTGTTTTAAAAAAAATAAAATGAGACTTAACACTTTTAATTAGATGTTTAATTCATGCTTTTGTGAGATATTTCCTTCCAATCTGAATTTTGTCACACAACTATGACAGTCTTTCCCCTGCCAATTTTTTTTTAAATGCTAACTCAGTGTCTCAAAGAATGTGGATTGCAGAATTTGGTAAAGAATTTGAAAGTCTCATTTGTGAGTAAAGTAGGAACGCCTAGTAACTGGCACAAGCTGTGGCTGTAAAAATATGCAATGTTAAGAACAAAAACCCCTCCAAAACCAAGGGAACAGTTTAAACAAATTTCATAGGGCATACAGTAAATACAAAGTTTTAGGGACTAGTTGAAAGAGCAAATTGAGCAGAACATGGCTCTTACTGATGAGATACAACTCATCAGTAGATTTTACTACTTTTGTGGTTTTACTTTTAAAGAAGCAAATGCAGAAATACCCCTCAAAAACCAAATGAAATGCGAGTCAGCCGTTTGAAGAAGGTGGCAAAGAGGAGCCCAGTTTTCAGAAGGAGCTTCCTCTTTCCAGCCTCCCTGGCACTGAGCACATTCACAGCATTGCTTTCCAAATCCTTCAGGAGCAGCTGAGTGTCACTCAGCCAAATGATGTTCCCGTTAAGAAAGCAGCACATACCATGCCTTTTTCTCTGCTGTCAGTTATTGTTTCTCATCACAGGAGGAGGGTGAGCAGGATTCGGCCTGTCCTCAGGACAGTATAATGGATTATCATTACTGGTAATAACAACACATGTTCTGTAGGCCAAGAGTCCTCGTTTTGCTGCACCTGGTGTTCATGGCCCAAAATGAACAGCCCTGGTGAATCCTCTTGTTAATCCCCTTGCTACCCTGGCAACTCTGCTCACACTTTTCTGAGCTTGTTGTACCCTTACATCCCCCACTGTGCAGACTTGGGTGAGTCTCTTCAAAACTGCAGACTTCAACTGGGCACAACAGCAAACCCCATGGCTTGCCAAGACACAGGCCCTGGGCTGAAGGCAGCTTCTGTTCCACAATGGAGACAGAATTTTGAGGACTTTACTGAGATACTTAAGGTTGTTTGAAACTGTTGGCTCTGCCTGGACACTCCCACTCTCCTTCAGAAAAAGTATTTCTACATTTATACTCATATAAGCAGATGAGAGTTTTTCCATGCTTTTAAAAAGTAACCTTAACATTTAAAATCCAGGCAGGCCAAGAAAAGTACAGTTCTACCCACACAATATTCAGTGTCCCAGGGCAGTTTGAGACTCTGAAAGCTCCATCAAAACAACAGTGATCCAAAAGTTGTGCTCACAGCCTGGCTCTACCAGAAATGTGTTGACCAGCAAAAGTCGGTGGCCATGCTTCTTCGCCATTCCTCCTTGTGTACGGACCCTGTCACCTGCACTTCAGCTGGCAGATTCTTAGCCTGCATCCAGATGTAAAATTGTGAACTATTATTGCTTGTGCTGCAGAACTGACAAAACAGGCAAGAACTGCAGCAAAAACCCCATTCTGTCTTACACCAAAGCATGTGGCAGGACAGGGACATTGCTGCTGAGTATTACCTGGCCTTGGATATTGGTAAATATTGCCAAAATAACTACCGAGTGCTATTTATCAGTGTGGACACTCACAGAAGCTGTCATGATTTTATCAGCATCACTGATGGAAGGCAGGAGAAACGTTGATGGTGAAGCCTGGACAGCCAGAGAACACACAGGTCTAATCCCTTCCTCTCCTTGAAGCAAGGTAAGCGGGTCACTACCTGAGTGGCCATGTCTGCATTGCTTCAGGTAACACTTAGGTCACAATTTGAAAACACCCACAAAAATCTCTATCACAATCAAACCCTTAATAACTAGGATCTTGATTTCACTCCAGGTAACTGTGCAAAGACCTGATGCATCAACAATATATTTGCTTACATATTTACTTCAGTCAAATTCTTGGCAAAGACAAGGTCAGAACCTCAGCAGACAGTGGGGCATATGTGCCCAGTAGTGACACACACACACAGAGGTTGGCAATCAACCCCTCACTGCAGCTGCTGCCTGTGGGCTTGTGAGGGCACACTGTGCACACCCACAAACATCTTTAAATTTGGCTTTCTCATCTGGGTGGCTGAGTTCAGAAAACCACTCCAGACACCTCTCAAAGTGTTTTCTCAACTGGGAGCCTAGTTAAGTCACTTCAGGGGGAATTGAAATCAAAGATGGTTTTCTGCATCCAGCTGAAATGGATTGTGCAGTGATTACAGAAATACAACCCTTCAAGAGGGCTCGGGGTTCTGTGGAGAGGTAGAAAGGCTGGGAGCAGTCTGCATGAAAGAGAGTAAATAGTTTTGCGGCGGGGAAAGGCATTTTTCTCTTTTAGCACAGCTACTAATGAAATAGCAAGAGTGGCTTACAAGGAAAACATGCAAACATTAGACTGCTGTGAATTATGCAGTTTGGTAAGAGATAAAATAATAATCAGCTCACCATCAAGACCAAATCCCCAGGCTGCTTGTAGGGTCATGATCAGAGCGGTGTTGAGTCATCTCCTTTGCATACCTCTGGGAACACGGCATTCCCAGCATACCAGAGCAGCAGCCACAGCGCTGGGAGCACAGCCCGGCGGGGCAGGCAGAGCTGGCCCCCACGCCAGCCCACCGCCACTTGGAAGGCACATTTGGAATGATCCACAACTTCTCCCACTGCTGGCTCCCGGCCTCCTCTTCTTCCTTTATCTCCTCAGGAAGCCCTTCCCTCCCTCCCTCTCACACCTGTGAAAAGCTGAGGCTTTCAGTCAGTGATGGAATGGTTCACGGCCAGCTGGGCTTTAATTTGTGGGTATAGGGAGGTGTCATTAGCTCGAGGAGCCCTCCCTGGCTGAGTGTATTTAAGGAGCTGTTGCAGCAGTTCTAGACTGCTTGATAACCTCGTTGTCACCTCCCCAGGTGGCTGTAGTAAAAGTGGTGCAATTTTCTTTAGAAGGGCAGGAACCTGCAAAATAATTAAATATGTCAAGTCAGTCCAGTGTGTGGAGACCCCAGGGTAATTTGGTTCCTTTTATAAACCTGAACTTGATTTGCTTAATTTCTTTCTATATGAACCTGAACACTGGCTTTCAATTCTCATGGCTTCTTATTTATTATTTTTTAGACAGTTCATCTCTCCAGACACAAATCATAATTACCAGAGACTGGAGGGAAAGAGCCCAAATTCAAATGAATACGTACGTACATATGTGTGTGTGCACGTATATATTAAACTGCTGCCTGTCAAAGCTGGAGGGAAGCTTTTAAATAAAGTCATGGAGAATGTCAAGCAACGTGAAGCAACCTAGTTAAACACTAAAAAATCTGTCCTCCCTTTCGTTTGGCTCCTGATTTATGTCAAGCTGGAATAAATGATAATAACACAAGGTTATTAGTTTTTTTTATGATATAAATATGAAGTGTATGCATTTAGTAACCTTCAGACTGTAAAACACAGATGGAAGTATATCCATAAGTTCCAAACCACCTCATTTAAAACTTACGCAAAGCACACCAAAAAGAGAAAGCATGAGAAAAAGACTCAAGTGTCAGTGCTCCCCCCGAAGCACAAATTTTCTCTTTGAGAATAAGCACAAAACTGTTTGAAGGCAGAGACTGGTCAGTTACAAAAATGTCAAACTCATGCTTAATTTTCAACAGATTTTAAGCCAAACCTCCTGCACATGGATTAGTTTTACAGCTGTGAGGCGGCATAACCCCACCAGGACACGGACAGCCTCTGTAAGGGAGGGTGAACCCTCTCAGCATCCCAGTGCCCGCCCTGCTCCTGTGCCTGGCCCAGGGCAGCGCTGCCACACGGGCACAGCCTTGCGAGGAAGCACCGCTGGGCTGACACGGCCCCGGACATCCTGCCCGGGCTTTTGGACTCGCCCACATCCTGTGCACACACGCGGGTGTCGGGGTTGCCCTGGGGGCACAATGTCTGTCTGGCCGGGTAGTTTCCTAATCATTCTCCTCTCTTTCTCGGGTGGGATATCTCTGTAAAAAACGTCTCTGAACATACCTACACAACGTAAATTTCCAGGAAAGTGGCAGTGCTGTTAGTAGTTCTGCCTTTTCTCAACCCCTTTTGCAGCGGAGAAGTCTAATAGTGAATGTATTTGACTATAAATAATAATAAATTTTACAGAAAGGAAATTAATGGTTTTATACTTCTCAGTTCAACAGATTCCAGTTTAATTCTAAGCCCTTCATTTGAGAAGTCAGTTGTGAGGTTGATTATATTTCAAAATATCCAAGCCATTGAATCATCTGCCCGGGGAGGTGGTGGAGTCACCATCCCTGGACATGTTTAAAAAAAGACTGGACGTGGCACTCAGTCCAGGTTTAGTTGATGAGGAGGTGTTAGGTCATGGGTTGGACTTGATGACCTCAAAGGTCTTTTCCAACCTAGCTCATTCTGTGATTCTGTGATGTTGATGCTATTTCAAGAACAAGTAGAAAGTGTTATTTAAAGAGTTAAGGCCAGCGAAGAACAGAACATTTGAATATTATCTTCGACAGGTGACTAAAGATCTAATTGCTGTTAGTAAAAGCAAACCCTTTGTGTCAGAAAGAGTGCTTACTGCAGTGGCTGCAGATTAAAACACTCTAGTTAGTTCTTTTTATATTCAGGAAAAAAATTAGCCTATAAATTCTTTTACACTTTCAGTGAAGATATTTTTGGAACTGCAATAAATTTCCCATTACATGCAATACACTACTGTCTGATTATTTTTTTTTTATTTTTACCTCAAAATTATGTCTGAATGGGACAGTCCAATTATGTCTGATTTAATGTTCTAATGTAATCCTGGGTGATTACAAGAAAGGTCTCGGGTTATTTAACAAGCGACATTTTGGATTTATTACAAGAGCGATATTGTAAGTATAGGACCTGTGGGGAGCCAATTAAACTTTCCTGGACATCATCTGCTTGGCAGTGTCCTCCTGCCACCAGTATGCCCCCTTGCCTAGAGAAATAACCAACATGCTCTGCAGTGGCTGGGAAACTGGAGTTTAGTTCAGGGCTGCATCCTTTCAGAGAGCGCAAGAAGACTAAAGACAGATTTCGGTTGTTCCCATTATTGACCCTGTCAAAATGACCACCTCATGGAAATAGTGGTCTCCTTGGCTGTGGTATCTCAAAGAGTCAATGCCAAGGAGAGACTGGGCCTGGATAAATACGTAAGTGAATAAATCTTAAACGCCAAAGAAGTGAAGCACCTGAACCAGGTTTACTCCCTTTTGTACAAAACCGATGTGAAAGATGAAATTATGCCCCATCCCTTCTCACCATTTCACTGCATCTGTGTGAAAATCCATTTAAGGCAGGAAAGAATGCAACTTGGAAGGTCATTGTGGCTGGAAAGGATGTGTGAAGAAGGTTGACCCTGGCTGGCAACTAGAAAAGCTAAATTTTAATTGCAAATGAAGAATATTTGTTCAGTGATAAATGTGGAACTGTGCGATGACTCTGTTACAGAATCATTCTCAGGAGCAGAACTTGCACTTGAAAATGGATTTATTAGAAATTTTATAGCTCTATTTCTCATCATGAGATATTGATTTTTCAGCTAGATATAAATGAGTTAAAATAAAGGGGAAAAATCCTAAACTTTATCCTAGTGACCAAAGTGATGTCTGCTATAGAAGCCTTTTGCTCATACAGGCAAGCTAGAGTTGCTCAGTCCTGGCACAGCAGTCTTCATGTGGCCAGGGCACAAAAGGAAAGTTTCATATCACTCCAGTAAAGCCACTTGCAGAAGTAGAATTGGATAGGCTTCATAGAAGAAGTGCAATTTTAGCAGAATAATTCTGTTTATATAGCAGCTTTCACTGGTGCAATTATGATGACTAGATATTACACTCTTCTCTCTCTGCACCTGAGAGCATTCATTCCTGTGCCAAGAAAACCTTCAGACCAGGCCAGAAGCAAAAGTTGGGTTAATTAGAATACAGATGAGCACTTTATGACTTACCTCTGTTTTGCCACTCTTATTACACAAGCAAAATGAAAGTCATCTCATTATGCTAAAACTGTACCAGCACTCAGCTTCCTGCTACTGGTTTCTAGCTGGAAACCAGCTACATTGATGGAGGTAGTGAAGAATAGACAGGTACAGACAAGGAGAGATCCAGGGAGCGGCCAATCAACACAGGAAATATTATAATCTTTTGATCTCTTGCTGTATCCAAATCATTTCAACATTGCAACTGAGAACAACAGTATCATATGAAAACTCTCCCTCTGCCCTGATGTGCCTTGCAACCATTTTTACGTTCCCCTTCAGCCCTCAGAAGTCTTATGCCCGTGTTATTTCTTTATTGCTTGTTTGTTTTTCTCTCCTTCACTGCAGCCCAGCTCTGGCTGTATCAGGCATAAAGCAGAGTGCACGATACACTTTTTCAAGGCATTCAAGCATGAACTATTTTTCACTCTGGATTCCCTCTGCCCTGTTTTGCTCCATAACTTTTCCCAGTGCAGTGATCAACCCGTCCTCCAATCAGCTTTACAACCTCACCAACAATACTGCTCCATAGATCAGCCCAGGTTGCTGCAGGATCATGATGGTTTTATGCTTCCAGCCTGCCACTTCCCACTGCCCCTAACTACCCAGCGAGTGGAAGTCCCAAGGTTGTTTGTAAGCTGGTGTGTGTAATACAGCCAGCAGGCTGCCCTGGGTTGTAAATTTGATGTATTTCATACTTAAGTAGGACTGTCAACTGTTAAATCCATTCCTTGCTAAAAATAAAAGCTACATAATAAGCCTGATACTGTAGATCACTTTAAACCAGATACTGTAATCCCCACTTGAGACAGATACATGACCTATTAAATTAAACATAGATTCCCTGAAATTACATGCAGAACCTCTCTCAGATCAGACCGACTCCATTACTTTACCCTGTAAATAGAAATATTGAACTTGTGTATATATTCAGACATGATGTATATAGTCACTTATCAGCTTTTGTATATGCATGCTGCATTAGCAGAGGTGTTCCTTGAAACAAAAACAACGTTGACAACATTTTCAAAGCAAAATACCTGACACCATCTTTCTAAATATGTACTTAATTTTGTTAACAAAATAGGTCTTTATTTTCTGAACAGGTGATATCAATGCCAGCTGAGGAAAAAAAAAAAAACATCTATATTAAGGTGCTGATAAATTATTTTGGAGACCAACATTTCAAAACAGGTTTTAACAACTGGAAAAAAAACCAAAAACCAGAGCCAAAAACCTTGGGAATGCCCTTATATTTGTATAATTCCACGGAGATTTTTTTTTTCTGGTAAAACACATATTTCTGTAGAATTTGCAGCTCAATAAACTCTGTTGTAGTTATATTTTACAACTTTCTAACTGTCTGCACTCTGTTACTGAAGGGTAGCTTTGGTGAGCTGTGAGATGGAAATGTTGAGAAGAGCACCAGGAGAGGACACAGCCCTGTGACCTGGTGTGGGGAGAGGTTCTGATCACACCAAGACTTCAGCCTTATCTTCCTGTGGCTCCCGAGATGGACAGAAGGATGAATACTGTCTTTATGTGGATTACTGCAGAAGGAAAGAAACAGGTTATGCATATTTTATGCCTGTGTGGCACCTACTTAGTGTGCTTTAGCACTGGACACTGCATTATATCATTATGTACAGGGTTAAACCAGATTACTGCTGTGTACCCACACCCAGCATTTCACAGCTGCTCTCTTGCTTTGGCACACAATCAGGGCTTTCTTCCAACGTAGCTCAGCAAAACTGCTACCTCCGTGTCTTGCAGCAACTCTCACTTATTTATTCAGATTTATCACCACACCTATCAAGCTCTTTGCTTTTACATGTTTTCTTTCTCTTTTTTTCCCCCTCTCAAACTTCACTGCCTCAGCTGTTTTTCTGAGGACACACTACAAAACAGGGACCTTTTCTACTTTTTTGGAGTGCAGGAGCAACTCTGCTATTTCCATATAAAGCTCCAAATTGGGAATGTCAAATGGAATCAACTGCATCTGAAACACAACCAGCCAGCTGACCAAACAAATGAATAAGCAAAAAACTAAGCAGGTTATGTGAGGCCACCATTCAGGTGGATGCAAAAAATAACACTTGTGCTTCTAGAATGAGGATAAATCAAGATGCTGCAGTCTGTAGCAGTATTAGAGGGGTAGTATTTTCCCACACAATAAAATGAAGTTCTCTTGAGCAATTCCTGCAGTGGATGAGTCACTGTCTGTCTTGGCTGGTTTATTCAGAATTATTTCTGTTCAGCAAGAATGGAGGAGAAATCTTATTCTCCCCTGTCTGTGAGCCCTCGGATTTGCCAGACCTGTGCTGATGCAATACAGCATTTCATTCCACAGCCCCACTCCGGGTTCAGTCCGATGTCTCCATGAGTCTGTAGTTTCCCAAGCAGCCTATCCATGCTGGAAGCAAGGAAGCTGAATGTAACCTGCTTTTTTTTTGCAGGAAGCCCTTCTCCTGAGCACCGAGGCTGTTCAGGCAGGAGCAGCAGTTCTGTGAATGGGGAACGGCAGCTGATGGCAGTGGGACGTGTGATGCCTTTCTCAGAGGTCACAGCTTTGGGGAGTAGCTGTGACTGGGAGGAGCTGAAGCCATTCTTCTATGAGAAAGTGTGAAGCCAGCCTGTATATTGGTGAAGCCACTCTAGAGATATGCTTCAGCAGAAAGACATGACAAGCTGTGAATTACAGTGCATTAATTCAAGCCTAACATATTGTCAAGTATGGGGCCAAAGGGCTAAGAGCCATCCATACAACTAGGTGTGAATTAATTCACACTAGTTCACACACTGAAGTGTCTTATTGTGATAATAGATTTAATACTCCTAAAATGTTATTTTAAAATATCTATATATTATTAATTAAGGTGTAAGACTTATGCCTCCTGAACACTGAATTATATCTCAATGAAACCATTGCTCAAAATTCTTATTAACCCAGAAGGTCACTCAATTTCTCCTGCCCATTTCATAATAATAAATAGTATAAACTGTTCAGGCCATTCCATCTCTTTGTTACAGGAACTATCACCATCAAAAGGGAAATCCCTCTTCCTGTATATAAAATTAATGCTCAAGTATGTGGTTGGGTAAATGTTTCCTGCATGTAGATGTTCAGCCATATGTTTCTGGATTTCTCTTTGATAAGGAAGTGCTGGTTACCCCTGAGTGATTATGTGCAAAACCTGTACCAGGAGGAAAGATGCCTGTGTACAAGTGCTAATCAATGAACTTTTCTACCCATCAATTCGTATTTCCAAAGTGCTTGCATTGAAATGAAAGTCATTATAGCTATGCCAATTAGTAAGAAAAATACACTGGGCTTTTGTCTCTTGCCAGTGGAGGTCAAGGTATTCTAATTTTAACAGGATGTCATCCAGAGAGGAGCTGAAAAACAGATTGGGTGGAGCCCAGCCCCGAGGAAAGTTTATTAAAGCTGGTGGGAACTGCCCAGAGTAGGTCAAACTCATTCACTTCTATCAGGAATGAGTTTGGTCCCCAGGGAACAGTTAAATATTAAATCCATTTCTGGTTTTTGTTTTGTTTTGTTTTTAACCGAGTCTTGGCTCCTGAGCTGTTTATAAGAGAAAATGATATAGTAAATTATGTAAGATAAATGATACAGTCTGGCAGTGTGAGAAATCTACTATTTGTAACTAATTCTAATTTTTTAAGCTACTGTATGTCATAGCTAAAGCAGCACATGCTATCACTGAGCTGTCTTCGAGATTTACTACTTGTGTTAGTGTTTCATCTGTGGTTTGTTTAAAATGTTTGGGGGGCTTGAGACTGTGGTGCTGTGCTGAGGCTGTGAGCTGCATGTAAAAGGCTGAAAGTGCCCTTCTGCATGTGGGTGGGTGAGTGGAGAGGTCTGCTGTGGAGGCAAATTGAAGTAGATGACCAACAGTCAGTTAAATGCTTGTGTATCAAAGAGAGCTCTATCAGGGTGTGACACTGGAAGACCTTGCCATGGGTGAGGACAAGCTTTTGTGGACCTGAAGGGAGCAAAGGCAGCTGGATCTAAGGCCTGGTACAAAGGCAGCCATGAGGACACGCACCCTCCGCACCCTGGCTAAGCAGACCTGTCTCCTCTTAAGACAGAAGGCTTCTCAGTAAAGGTTTTTACATTTTATTGATCTTTGTCTTTTATCTTCCTCTGCAGCAAACCTTTCCAACAGCACAAACATTTTATTAGACAGTTACACTGTTGTGGCTGCTGTATGTTCCTTCCAGAGCACACCTTTTCTGTGCCGTGCTGGTTTTCCCTTACAAAGCAAGTTAATAAATTATACAGCGATGAGCTTTGATTGCTTCACGTTCAAACTGCTCTCTCCCAGAGGCTGTGTTACCCAAGATATTAGCAGGGAGAGCAGCTCTGACCTCGTTTAGTGGGCAGGCAGGAACAGTGCCGAGGTGCAGCCCCTGGAGCATAGTGAAACCATTGTCTCCTTCCAGGACAAGCCATGGAGCCTGAACCACAGGAGCGTAACCTTGGATGTCCCTTGGCATTGCAGGCTGTGTTTCACAGTGAAAGGAGACTGTATCTGAGCATCTGGGAGAAAAGTCTATGACAGGTTTATTTGATATTTTTACTGGAGACCATACAATTACTGGAATACCTGGATTTATTTGAATGGAAGTATTATAGAAATATTCTCTCCAGTGGTTTCCTGCATGGAGGGGAAATTTCATTTTGCAGCCAAAATTTTGTCAGAGGGTCACAACCTCTTTCTCAATGCTGAAAAACTGTTGGAACTCACCCTGTAATAAAATGAAAGTCTTCCAAAGAGATTAACCCCCCTCAGCCTATGGTGGAGGGTCCCTCCACACTGATGCTGCCGGAGGCTGGTACAACATGTTGGGCACTTTGTTATTGAAAAAGGCCCTGAGAAGGGCAGCATCCTCACCAGGACCTGCTCCGGGGCTTGATGCAGGGCTAGACGGGCACAAAAGGTAAAAACAAACACAAAATGTATGTTAAGCCCATTTCTGAAGGCAGCAGACTCCTGGTGAGAGAACATTTCTCTAACTCCAGTCCTTCCAGACTCTGTAGGCTTCAGAGAAAGAGCATCACAGCTACAGGTGAGGAAAAGGGGTACAGGATCTTGACTTGTGCAAAATGCAGTCAGGGTTTGTTTTCTCATGGAATTACTTCTGGTTGCTGTCTTCTGAGCGAAACCTTTTAAACATGCAAAACATGTGGCCAGAAGGGGAATTCAGAAGTACTGGTCTGTACACTTTGAAGTGAAACTGAAAGTTTTGGGTTGGAAATCTCAATGACCTGGCACAGCTTTGCTCTGCCCCCTTTCCTTTCTGTGGAAGCATCTGCCGTGGCCATCTCTGTGCTTGTGTGAATAAAAAACACAAGCTAGGGACAGAACAAGCTTGTCTCCCTCTTTTTTTTATTTCCCAGCCTCTGAATTGCTAGATGAGATCAGAGCTAGAGTCCAGCTAGTCTGGTTTCCTGTCTCTGATAGCAGCCAGAACCAGATCCCTTGGATAAAGGCATAAGAAATCTCAGTTCTGGCAAAAAGAGAACAATTAAGCCCCCAGAATGGGTTCATCTTAATCTCCAAGAGTGGGAAAGTGTTTGAAACTTTGAGGTATGAGCTTTTACAACTGTTCTACGACTCTCTTAGCATTAATTATCATAACTCTGGCACCTCTAAAAACTTGTTGTAACATTTGGCACTGTGTCGAGAGTAAGGCATGTTGAAAGAAGAGAACAGGACTTCTAAAAACGCTGAGGCACTGCTGGGATTATTGACTCAAGGACCTCACTGAGGGAACATAACACAGGGTCATGTTTCCCAGTAATAACATGGGTGGTTGACTTCCCAGCATAAGGAAAAACTGGAAAAAATTGAAACTCATGTTGTTTTGGATAGAGCCCAAGAAGTTACTGGAGATTTACAATTAGATCATGCAGAAACCGTGGGCTGATTTGGTTTCATTTTTTCAAACAGATGTTGGAGAGGTCGCACAAGAGGTGGTGTGGAGGGCGCTATATTAGTAACTGAAATAAGTGTAGCTAATTCCAATTTAATACTGTATTTTATGTGTTACAATCACTTTCCTAAGTGTAAACACCGAGCATATTAATTATTGCATGGTAATTTTCTAGCCCTATAATTAAGTCATTTTCCTTCCAAAGAACCTATAGAGTCGTGGTGCAGATTTTCAGCAGGCATTTCTCCTATTGCTGCTGCTATTGGCAGCAACATAATCTATCCCATTGTCATTGATGAGCTCTTCTGACTCAGAGGGAAAGTGACAGTAACATCTCTATCAGATCATCTGGAATGGGCCAACTGCACATCGCATTAAAATATGAAGTGGAGAGCAGTCCTGTGGGGCCAAGGTTAACAGTTCCTTTCCATCCGTAACTCCTGTCATTCCTGGGTGCAGTCTGTAAGCTCTCACATAGCACAAGCATTTGTGGAGGATACACGAATTACCAAAACTGACCACAGCAAGACAAATACAAGCTGTTCTGGGACTGTTGGTCAGTGTGGGTTTGTACAACAGAATTTAATTTTCTTCTGTGACACTGGAGACTGTCTTGGGGTGGGGGATGTCACGTGGAATGGTATCTGATAGACTTTCTCAGATTGTTCGTCTTGTTTGCTGTCTCAGCTGGTCATTTCTGCTTTCCTGTGCTTGGGTACTAATGGTACCAGTCTGGCTTTACCCAATCATCTTTAAGGACAATTATTTTTTGTCGTTGTATTCTTAATCATATCATACAGTACCCAGGAAGCAAGCATGCTATTTTCTCTGCTGTCCACTATTAACAAAAACCCATATCACCACCGGCACTAAGCACTGCAGTCAGAAATCGTATTACTTAGGAAACAATCTCATTTTCTTTTTCCTAAAAAAACCCACACAGAACAAAACCAAAGCATGGTTTTGATGTTCTCTAGTGTTTATTCTCTAAATACCGGAGGACATGGAGAGCCCTAACAAGCAAAAAGCTCAGCTGGACAAGCAGCCTCACACAGAGCTCTTTCTGAATTCCCTGGATGTTCTGCACGCAGAGCACAGAACAAGCATATCCCGCTGTGGCTGACCCTCTCTTCTTGTACGGGCACCTACCAAGAATATATTACCCCCACGCTTTTGGCAAAGCACAAACAAGCTTCCAGAAGTTTTGCAGCGGTATCAATGTCCTCTCTAAAAATAGAGCTTCATCTCTTACTGAGGGGAACACCAGGAAGCCATCAGCACCTGGGGGCTGCCCAGCCTGCTGACGTGGTTTTCCTTCCATACTCTGCACTGAGGATTAGCCAGCCCTTTCATTCCTCCATTAATCACCTCTCATATTTAGAAGATAGTAACCACAAAATAAGCAACCTGGGGACTCTTGCAGCAGTTTGGCATTTCTGTACTTCCTAGGAAGGTTGTTACTCTTCGTATTTCCAAAGCAAAGGACTTGGGGGCTCCTGACACATTCTTCCTGTCCCACCCTGCCAGGGTGCCACGTAGTGCCTGCTGTCTGGAGGTGAGTGAGGGTTGGTGCTTCAGCAGCTCTGCTTCACTTTTATAAAGCTCACTGGGAGCTGAATGTACTCACAGCCTTGAGGCTGGGGCTCAAAACATCTGAGCTAACCTTTAGACACCTCTGAAAGTCTGCTCGGGTATGTATTTAGTGAAGTGAAATGAAGTCTACAGAATAATCAATCCTTCTATACTGTGACGGGTCAATTGCTTATTTTAGAACTGTCTTGGCTGGTTGATTATTTAATTTCCTTGAAAGCAAGAAAAATAATCATTGTGAAAGTTACTAATGTACTCCAGGTGAAATGCAAATAAACCATTCATTCCAATATTCACATTAGCCAAAATATGCTTGCAGTTTTATATTTTGACCCTTTGCTCCTTCCATGTCACAAAATAATTATAAAAATGATTAAATGATTTTAGACTATTGAATTCTAATTTTTTTAAGTGATTGACTTGACATTTCAATTCATTAGCTTTCAACCTGAATTGAAATTTGTTCCACAGTTCTTTATTTAATTTAAGTTCCAACTTTTCTGTTTACATGATTGTCACTAAATTAAGAAATCATTAACTAATGCTTTGATTGAATGTCATGCTTTGTATGCAGTGCACTACAATAAGACTGTCTGTATTCACAATAAAATGATCAAAACATAGAATTTAACTTTTCTTCTCTTTTTCTTCCAAATTTCATTACAATTTGGGATTTTTATAATGCTTTTTTTGTAAAAGCACAGGTTCATATGAACTTAAATAATGTTGATGGAATCATAAAGGGAAGCTGTAATTATACTGTCAAATTTATTTTATTCCTTCTGTGCATTTCTAGCAATATTTAGAGCTGCTCTGTGTTTCTACTACCAGATAAACCTGATTTGATTGCAAACTGTGTAAATTAAATAATCAGTTACTTTCTGCATGCTGTGTCCTTTCACAGCTTCTGAGCTCACTTGTACTGTGGTAAAAGAGCACCAATTGCCCTGTGGTGCTACTCTCGGGGATGATTTGGGGTGAGTTATATTCAGGCCCCTAAATAGACCTTACACGCTTTCACCACACAGCTGTTGAGGAGGAATGTGATGTCCACTCTGGCTCCACTGGGAAAGCTCTCCACTGCCAGCAATGCCTCAGTCTTCCCAGAGGTGAATAAATTTGTGTTTTTCCATTCCCTAGACCTCCCTGGGATGCTCAAAGCAGATGCTCTCTCTGGCTCTCTTGCAGGGAACATCCTTTGCTGTGCCATGCCCTACTACATTGTACCAGTGTTCTCAGGACAGGTCTGAAAGAAGTCCAGGCAGCCCATATTTTCTGCCATTTGGGTAGAGTAGTGGACAAGATGAGCTGTGAGGGTTATCTCTAGACCTCTACTGATGATAAATATACCCAGGAGTAAAAAACACCCATGAGCAAGGGTGAGCATAACTCCCTGAGCATGTTGCTGGATTGGTCAACCATGGAGTGGAGAGATCCAAGCTCTGCTCTTCCCTGTTTTGTTTTTTTTTTTTAAAGCACTGGCCCTGTATTTCTAGCCCAGCTGTGCAGCCATCTAATTACACACAAACCAGATTTTATTCAATTCTTCTTACATTCAAGTGTTTCCTTTACCTGTGGGTTGAAACAGGCAGGTATTTTTCAGCCCGTGACAGCAGTAATGTTCCTGCAGCACAGTGTACAAAGGCTGAGTTATTCAAAAACAGGGGCATGGCCGTGGAAAGGATCCAAGCTAATCAAATGGAAGAAATTTCAATTATATAATCAAACAGCTATATTTTAATTATAATTGTTGCCACAGGGCAGCCCAGGATTACTTTGTGTGAACTTCTACTTAAATGTTTATTTCTGAAGCAAAACATTATAAGGCATCTATGGCAATTTCATTATTATTAAGAAATTAAAAATAATCTATAGTTAGCTAAGGGATCAGTACAATTACCTATATCATCTTTCAGAACAGTAAAATGTAATAATAAGCCACAATGAGAAACTGGAGCCTATGGAAATGAATCAGATGGCACTAAAAGAGATTCACTGACAGGGAGCTCAGGGCTTACTGAGCTGTTATTTATTGCAGAGCTAGATTTTTTAAGCTGCACTAGTGAAAATAGAACAACAAAAAATATTGCAGCAGAATTAATTGTACAGATTCACTCTTCAAGCCAAAATAGACTATCAGGAAGCAGTCTTAAAATGAAGTAAGGTATACAGAGAGTTTAATTAATCTCCAGGGAACACATCGTTTCTCTCACAGAGGGCTGAGCGTGACTCAAATCTCCCTCCTCTTTACAATCCACATCCCACCCTCTTCTCTCCACCCCTCTGGAAGGGCAGGGAAGCTCTTCTGGAGTCTTCTGACCTCTGCTCCTACCAGTGCTGTGTAAGTATGCTTTGAGGAGTATCCACCTTCAAGTGTTCTGATACATAAGACATGGATTTTGACTTTTAACAAGACCTTTGAGTAAAAGGAAGGCTTTCAGTGACAACCAATCCATTGCCATTGCAATTCAAGTGGACAACTATTTGAATATACAAGGGAAGTGCATTTAATTTGATTTTAGACTTTTGACGGAGTTTTGTGATCAGTAGGGAGCAGGGTTCAGGCCTTCTGCCCTCACCCATTTCCCCACTTGGTGCAGCCAACGTGGGTTATCAACAGGTGCCTTTAAGGCTGGGGGCCATGGGCACTGACTTTGCTGAATACTCTGACAACCTGCCCATATTCCCTATTCCATCACATCAGTCTGCAAAAAACCCAGGCCTTCGTAAACTGTGCACGATGACAGAGAGCAAACTGCAGGAATGCACCCCATTTTTTTACCTCTTTGAAGTAGGATTGTGCTCCACAGATGATAAGGAACAAAACAACTGTGACCAACACCTAAAGAAATTATACGTTTTCTGAACAAGGGGTGTATTGATTGGAAAACTAGAACTGCACTGGAGAATGTAGGAAAAAAAACAGGTTTTATTCAGTAGCAACATATCTACTTTGTTTTGGATAGGAGCAGCAGAATAAACCTCTTGAGAAAGTTTTCAGTTTATATTTAGTGTTGCTCTTTGGGAATAAAATTGGATTAGAGAATAGTTCATTCTTCATTTCCTAACACAAATTGTCATCACTCCCTACACACTTTTGCATCAGCAGCATGATTTGGCTGTACTTTGGTCAGCCCTTGCTCAACCCCAGTGACTCATCTCTAGAACTGACCCATCACTGAGAGGCTTCAGGCCTCGGGGAAAACATTTCATCTCAGTCCTTGGACTGGAACAGAATTTTCCACTGATTCAGACCTTCAATACTTCATATCAGACCTTCAGAACCTTCAGAACAGTACTTTATTTCTATACCCAGATTTTTTCAAAATAATGATCCAATGGTGTTGGAAATGATGTCAATATTTCAGGGTGGCAAAAGAAGCATAGTTACAAATAGTCAAAAAACAAACAAACAAACACCAAAAAAAAACATAAAAAGAAAGAAAAAAATTTGGAAGATTCAGTTGGATGCACTATTTACCGGGAAGGACACAAAAGGAAATATAATATGGATTCTTAATGTAAATTGTACTTGCTTTCTGCAGTAAGTAAAAATTAGAAACCACCAAAAAATGTTCTAATGGCAGGTTGAGGCCGGTCTTTGAACATCTCATTGCCCTGAGAAAATTTACATTTTGTGTTAAAAAATAATTGCTAGCCTGGATCTTAACATGTCTTGGTCTGTAGCTTAACTATGCAAGTGCTTCTGCTATTGCGGCTGCAAAAGAAAAAAATTAATTCCAGGAGGGCTCTGGAAAAATTGCAGATGGTGAAGGAGTTTAGTATCTTATTGATGGATTTTAGTATCTTATTGACACTCCTCAACCACTATATCTAACACATCAGCTTCTGAAGTTTACTCACACTGAACGTGCTGTTTTGCCTCTTATGCAATTGCTATTAGCTTTACAGCTATTGTTTTTCCTTGAACACAGACACTCAGAAAAGATGTTTCATGTTTATAATATAATTTAGTTTTGAGAAGTATTTCTTGCCTGAAACACTGCCAAATAGCTGATAGTTTCACTTTACAGTGTCATTTAACATTGGCTTTATATTATAGGAGGCACATAGAAAAAAGTGCATGGAAGTTTTATTGCAAGATTTTGCTCACCTTCTTCATTTACAAGCTTACATTAACCCAGGACAACCCAGCTTTGGAAATCTACCATATGCAACAGCATCATTTAATTACCAGGTAATTACTGCCTTCGACGAGAACCTTTTCTGAACAAGATCTGCTCAGCCTGGAGGCCTGGGGGAATAGCACAAACCAGTTAGAGTTTCCCCATTTCATACAGCAGTCTGTGCCAGGCCCAGAGCAAACCTTGCAATGATTTAAGACAGAGTCGCTGTTGCCTCATTTCTGCCATCCTACCCTGAGAGCCAGCTCTCAGTCTTTCTGTTCCACCTCTTTTCCCCAAACAGCCTTCCAAAATATCTTCTGTGCATAGAGCCAGGTGCAGGAACCTGGTTTTAAAAGGGCTTGAAAATACCCCTATCCAAATATTGTATGTTTCCCCTTGTCCTGGTGGCCTTGTGGTGTTTCCAAAGCCAGTTTTGCTGTCACATTAATGCTATGAGTAATGCCACAACGTGTGACTATAATGTTGTGCATCTCCTGGGCTCATAGAACAACACACAGAGCTCTGCAGATAGTCCTTAAAGGCATCCTTGTGTGCAAACTCTCAGTAAGACATGACCTTTCCTCTGGAAATAATGCCTCAAACCACTCACCCTCCATGCAGGCAAAACAGGCACAGCCAGTTCATTTACATAACCTCAGCACAAGCTCTCTTCCCAGCATTTGCATCAGACCAAACTCCATGGACAGCATGTTTTCAGGATATGATCAGACCATCTGCAGCATAGGAACTATAAGCCTCCATAGGGAGGCTGCATTACTACACTGGCCGTACCGAATATGTAATTTGTTTTGGCTAGAGGTGTTCTGGTAAATCTGCCCATGGTTTGGTGCAGGGGTGGCCACCAGGACTGCCAGTCATCTGCCACTCTGCAATTTCTCTAACCACGGTCAGGGCACAGATCATTTCAGCACTGTAGTGACAGCAAAGTTTCAGATTGACAGATGCTTAACTCTCTCTAAAAGCTGCCTCCCTTTTGAGTGTCTTAGGTTAGGGTCTCTAAACCAATAACTTGGTTTAGATACTTTAACTACTTTATGCCCATGGAGTAATTTTTAAATTTTATATATTTTGTAGCACTTGTATCAGATTTACAATTTTTATTTAAGTCACATTAAAAGACATTGAGAAAAGGGACAAGTCACCGGCTCTATTTTATGTCCCCCGATTTCACTGACTGGGGTTGGAGGAGATCTTTGGTATCCCAGAAGTGCTGTTTTGCCACTTACATTATGATCCCCTCACCAATAAAAGCTGAGTCAGCTTTGATGTTCTGGTGTTAATTGTTACAGTACATTGTGTCCCACAAGACAGAATATGGCACAATGGGTACATAATTTAAAGAAAAACACCAGGACACTCGAAGGACATGTTGGTACAATAAAAGGGAAAGCAGGCAAGCGAGCCACATCTGCTCCTGCCATTTGGATTAGCTGATTAGTGATTAATACATAAAATAGGTTTGGAATAGAGCTTGAATAAACAGGTAATTGAACAATAGTCCATCCAAAAGTGCAAGGCACAAATTTAGTCTGGCTAACAATAGGGATAGGGCTGGAACACATCACAAGGCACCTGATTTTTTCCATGCTTTCTTTCCAATATTTCCCATGTCACAGGTTTCAAATAAATCCCTCAAATGGGATGAAAAGTTTAGTTGCCAGAATTTTTTGCTAACTGAAGTCAGAAAACCATAAAGCTGGTACAGGTTAATTTAATATTTTGGTTTCAGTCTTTTTCTATTTCTCCATTCTACTTCAGTTTAAGTCAATCCCTCAAATTTCACAATAGAACATCGTCAGTAGTAGGGATATATTTTGACAGGAATGTTTTGTGTTCTGAAATTCCATAAAACTGGATTTCTTTCCAAAACATTTTGGACTTGATAGACTGGCATCTCTCAAGGATGTGAAACGAAATAAAATGCTTCCTGCAAATCATCCACCCCATACAGCAGAGAACAGCATCTGTGGGACCACGATTCTCCTGCACAGGGATGCACAGTGCAGACACCACCCCATCCCTTGTCCAAAACACCAGGAGACAGTAGCAGAGGTTACAGGGTAGGAGGGAGATAAACAGCAGTGTGTTCAGCTAAATAGAAATTTTGCTCACTTTTTTTTTTTTTCTAGGTGATGTATTGACTCATGCCCACCCTCTCTGAGGATCTTCCTAATCCCTTTACAGGTTTAAGTTCCTTTCTGATGAGAATTGGAAATGTCCCTGAGAATGGCCCATTTGCACCTTTACCCCTACAGGCTGTGCCCTGTGGACCAAGCACCAGCCCAAAAGTGGTGCTGCTGTGCCTCACAGCCCACACATGCAACAGCCCCGTGTCCCACAGGTCTTTTATCCACCCTCAGCCACGTGCCACCTTTCTCAGCCAAATTATTCACCTACAGCTTAAAAAAAAAATCATAAAAGAAGACATCTGCAATAGCTTAGCCTACCTGGCGTGACACAATCAGTAATGGCCACTGGCTCCTAACTTGTCAGAGCACACTCCATTTCCATGTAATTGAGAAGCAGAGTAAGTTTGCACAGATTATATGGCTGGTTTAATGAAGTTTAGTAAAATGAGCTCATTAATGCAGCTTTCAAAGGAACTTCCATTTTCTACATCGCAAGGCATGATTTTACAATCTTTCAGCACTAACATTAAAATCTCTCCAATTCTGCCATGCTGCCAAATCACAGAGTGCGCGTGGAAACTCCAGAAGTTCCTCTAATTGCTTGTAAAATGCAATTACCATCCCCTACTTATGTGAGATGGGGCTGCGACTGGCATTTCCCTAACTGTGGATGGGATCTGTTGCTCTTGCTCCCATTTGTTTGTTCCAGAATACAATGAGGAATGCAGAACTTTAAAAAAAAATCAGGAAGGTATCCAAATAGTTTCTAATGATACCACGTACATACACACAGACTTCTACGGTTTTTCAAGCACCCCTAGTTGGGTACTTAGGGTATGATTTCTAATTTCTATCCCACAGTTGTTTTATCACAGCATTTGAAACCTCCCAAGGTGCTTTTGAAAAGAGGTGTTTTCTTAGACTGTCAGCACAGCACTTCAGAAACGCAAGCAGGTGCTGCTGTGGAGGGGAGCACGCAAACCACACACTGGAGTAAAATATCAAGCACAAAGATTTCTCGTGACTCTCAAAGATACCCAGAAGTCAACTAACCTGCTTATAGTTTGTTGTACAAAACCCCAATCCATTGTTTTGATCAGAATCAAATTAATTTTTTCATCACTCTCGGTGGCATGATGGCACTTGTGAAGTTGTTTGTTATCGGGACAGGAAGTGCCCATTGGAATGATAAAAAGTGTCATCAGATCATTGGCCCAGGTATCTGCCTTATTTTATTTGAAGCATGAAGCCAGCTGGAGGTAGCTAAATCTCTTCAGACAGCTGTTTTAAAATAAAGCCCACCTAGCTGCATGTAATGCAAATCAAGATAAGGCTGGGAACTCAACAGTTCTGGAGATAGCCATTGTAGGGCCTCACATCATGTCAATATGGAAAACAACAAAGGAAAGGAATGAGGAAAAAGAAAAGGATTGTATTTGAGAGGAGTTTATTTTCTTGCTGACAGCAGGCAAACAGATGGGCAGAGATGGTGGCACAAAGCTTGCTCACAATCTTTTCCTCATTCCTTCTTGCCATAAAATTGAGACGTTAACACACCTGTGCATTAATGAAAAAAATAAATCCAACAATGGAAATGGAAAAGAGGCTTAATGGGGTTTCTTTGTAGGAGTTGCTAATGCTCAACTTTTAAAAAATTTGAAAGCCACTTGTAAGGACTTTCCATGTGCAGTCTCTGTCGGCCCTTATAGCCAACCAACCACATAGCAGAAGCACCAGACACCAACTGGGATGTTCCTTCCCTCCCCTCTTGAAAGGTGACCAGTCTCTATGCAGATCTTCCTTCACCTTAAGAAGGTATCATCCTGAAGCACCTTTTCCTTCTGTTGTGTCCGACAGGAGCCAGGAAACCCACCTGGCAGGGGGAAGGAGTCTTGTCCTCAGGAGCAAAGCTCACCCAAGACAAGAACAGAAAAGAGCACTTTTTCTTTTGCATTAAAAAAGAACTGTACGCCCCGCAATGTTCTTTGGCTAAAATACTGGGGTCAAAGGGATAGCCAGTTCACTTTGGAAAAGGTAGTAATTATCTTTAGCTCTCCAAATAAGCATCAATCACTGCTTAATTAAGGCCACAAAGTAAATGGGCAGCACTAGACTTCTCTAGAGAGGAAAAGCTCATGTTGTGTATAGTTATTTCCTTTTTCTAACATGTGCTTTGGTTTACATCCACATGCAGGGGCTTGGGGTGACAAATAACATCATTACTGGAAAAGAGTAAACAGCTCACAGAGAATAATTTACATGATTTAATACAGCTTCACTTTCTGTTCATAGAGCATATGTAAACAGACTGATTTTCTTCAATTATTCAATTGAATTAACTTGACAATATGTGTATGTATTAACTTGTTTACAATGTTTTATTTTGAGGATCAGCAGTGAAACACAATATCTGAGATTTAAACTTTGTTGGTCTGTTGGTCATTTTGATCGTAAGAAAGTATTTCTATTTCCTCTTTAGATAGCCCCATAATAAAGGATGAGGAATCATCTTTCCCACGTTTGTTCTGCACCCCAAGCAATTCAGTTCCAGTTCTCCCTAGAACACGTGCAAACGGCCATACCTCGAATTTATGAGGACAACTGTGGAACTCCTATGAATCTGAATTTCACAGTATCCTGGCATTATGGCACGGATCTATGACTGTAAGAGTTAGAAGAGTTACAAAGCAAACAGCAGGAATACGCTGAACACGGAAAGGATTCAATGCCTCTAATATTCATACTCCTCTTTATTGGTTAAAAGGAATAAAATGTGGCATTGTTGTTGGAAAAAAATGCAGACTTTCTGATAAAAAGCCATTCAATCAGTCACTGAAAACCACATCACAGTAAGCCATCATAAAACAAAATAGATTTTAAATTATTCTCCAGTGACCAAGACAACTAGCATTTTATTTCCTGAAACATCTTTGACATTACTGCTTGTTTCTTAGAACTTAGCAATGAAACTATTTCTCTAATATTTTTTTCTGATCTCTTAAATTTCAGAGTCGTGAAAGCAAAGACCTGCCCAGCTATCTTAGGTTCTCTTAGGTTTCTGCCAATGGCAGAAAAATTATGAGGATTGAAAGCATAGTGCTAAAGATGATCCCCCCCCACCTTTGTATCAACACCTCCAAAAAAACATAGAGAATTCTCCTGTATAACCTTGTGTTTGTTACTCTCCCTGCTTTTGCTTAAGACCTTTGAATAAATGGTGGAGGAGAAATCAAGAGAGAAAACAGACTTTATAGTGCTGATGGCATTAAGCCTCAGAGATTAGTTAGAGTTTATCTCGGCACAGATGGCGATCCCCCAGAGGAGCCTTGGACCTTGGTGCCTCTCAGTGTTATGCAAACACAGCACAGAGATGGTGGCTGTCCCACAGGTCTTCTGAGTAATCGCTTTCTGTACAATTACCCTCATTCAAGTTCATTTGTAGCTTAAAGTGTTGTTCAGTGTGAACTGGAACATCAGCCTCAACTTCCACAAAGTGACAACACAGCTCTTAGTTTGGTGATTACATTATTGCTAATATTATTACTGTTATTATTATTGTTATTATTATTATTTCACTAGATTGAAAAGACTAAAGGACATGGGGGTTGGTGGGAAGGTCACCCTTGGTTTGGATGTTCCCAGCCCCAATTCAGCAAAAGCAGGCTACTGCCATAGTTGAAGGCAGCAATGTTCAGGAACAGTATAGAGTGGGTAAAAATGCACTGTGGATGACCATTTCCAGATGGAAAACTTTAGCTGGGCATTTATGGTTGGATTATAACTGCTTCATTCTGAATAGTGGGTGAAGATTTCTTGTGACCTTGCCGTGACCGTGGCCCCTCTTTCCATTGAATTGGGAAACTCCCTTCCTTGCACAATGTAAACCTAACTGGAGAGGAGGTTCCAAGTTTTCACCTCATTAGCTATTCTGGTGGAAAGCAGCTGTATAAAGAAATATATATGAAATCCAGGTGTGAAGTATTTCAGTGTCACAAGGCAGTTTCTAACTAGGCATTCATCATGCATAAAAATTGCAGTTTCAAGATCACTACCAAACCAAACAAAAAGGAACATCTTTGAGTGTGTGTATTTTAATAGCCCACACTTGTAGAGAATGTTGGTAATGATTCTGAGAGAATGGACAATTTTCTTTAAGTCCCTGGTTTCTCCTCTCTCTCAGCTGCTTCTTCTATTGCTCTCTTTCTATTCAGCACCAATTTGCTGATTTGCAATCCCCAAAGACATGTGTTTTCTCTTCTTATTTTACTCCAATTTTGGCTGGACCTCAAACCAAAGCCTGTGTGTTCTCTGCTCAGAGATTCATTATTAAGTACAGTCTAGTGGTTCTTGCATCCTGCCTTTTATTTTCCCAGGCCTAAATCCACAGAGGGACTAATAAGCCTGAAGTGGAACATGGGTGGAATTTAGGCACTTATGGAGAAGAGCATAATTCCTAAAACGTCCTACATAAAGCCTAGCTGGAGTCCCCAGATATCTAAATTTGCATTTCTAAAGTCTGTAGGCATTTAACTTGCCTGTCAAGAAGCGTTGCCCTCCCAGAACAGCAGAGTAAGTTGGTGCCTCGTCTGCTCAGGGGCTCTCCCATTTGGACTGTCAGATCACAGTCCAAATCACTGCAGGAGCTGGAGCCAGACACCCAACCCAAGCTGAGTGTTCACAGGTGCAAATGAGTTGCACACAACAGCCCAGCAGAGAGGGCAGCTCTCCTTCAGCTGGGTGGTGGTGTCCGTCTTGCCCACACCGGTTCTGCTCAGCCTCTGGCACGGCATGCAGGAGGTCCAGGCTAAACAGCCTTTCAGGAAACAGAGTTTAAAACCCTCTCTGCCATCTTGCAAGAGTACCACTGGCTCTTCTGGCCTCTGAGACTCCCCACTTTTAAAACTGAACTTGCAACTCTGTGCAGGAAATTTCCAATTCCCTGTTCCAAAGGAAGAAAATTGAAACATACCTGACTCAGATACCCTAAACAGAGGACTTTTAGTCTGGACTCCCAACATTTTTCAGACATTTTACATTAGATTGTTTTTGGAAAGGATAGAATAATAAAATTATATAGGACTTGCTTGAAGCACAGAGTGCCCCCCACCACCTTGGGGAGCTCAGACACATTCTTGACAGTCTCAGTTGAGGGCTGGCACAAGGAACATTTGCTCAGTGAACACCCTTCTGAGGTGCCCATCTTTGCCTTTACAAAGCATTATTAAGACTTCAGTTCAGATTCCCAGCTTCCACAGGTGGTCAGGCCCTCTAAAGCTATGTGCACTCATGACAAGCATCCAAGATGGAAAACATTTATAGGGATGAGGTTCAGTAGCATTTCCTTCTCCAGGTGAGCAGTCAATTTAGTATTCTCAATCTACAAGTCAGAAAGGAAAATGTAAATGATCTCTCTCTAGTGCATGGCATAAGATGGACAGGAGTCTCACTCAAAAAAGAACAGGCGCTCTGTGTCTATCACCATACGGGCAGGCGCATTCCTGAGGGCGGATGTTTTGGGGTGCAGGTGTTTGGAGCAGATGCCTGCCTGACCTATATGTTCTGGTGACTGGGAAACTGAGCTGTACTCTATGCATCCCACTAGATAAGGATGGATACAGCCTGGTTATTCATTAATGCGTCCTCTGAGAACATGACATAAAATAGGAAATTAGTAAGTTGCCCTCTGACACAGTGTAAAGTTCTAAGTATTCAACCCACACATTTCAGGAGCGTGTTGACAAGCTGGAAATGATCCAGAAACATTTTTGCAAAGATTTCAGGACTGCAGAACCCATCCTGCTGTTGGATACTCCAGAAACTGCGTGTTTAGGTTATGCCACAGAAGGTCAGCGGATGATTCACTCATGCTCTCTAAGTAAGGAAGAATAATCCTTATTAGGGAAAAAAGCTTTAATGGAAACACAGAAATCAGGTTTTCATGTAGAGAGGAAAGAAGTTTTTATATTTTTGGTAATAAATAGTGACAATGAAGAGATATGGCTGTATATCCACAGCTGGAATGAATTCCTCAGCATTTGAATTCTTTAAGTATATCTGTTCCGGGATGTGCTCTCGGACAACATGAGAGCAAAGACTGGACACAGAAATGAATGGGGGCAAGTCTATGACTCTGTGGTGCCAGTAATCTTAAGGTCATCACAGTAGTTCAAGCTATTTTTAAGAACCTATGCATCTTCTGGGAGAAATCCTCAATTATTTGCACCACTATGCAGTATTTTTTCTGTCACAGTTTTACTTTGACTCTTTCAGCGAAACATATGATTTTCCATCTTGTTCTCCAAGACTGTCTTTTTGGCAGGGATTTTCAGAGTTTTTTGTCCTCTAAGGATGTCAGAAGGTTCTGCATTTTGTCAAAATTTGTGGTAAATAACTCAAACATTTACTTTCCTGTTTCGCTGGCTGCTTCACAGATAGAGTGCAGGACCTTTTCTCCAAGCCAGTATATCATGTCCTGCTTCTGTAAGGCAGTACAGGAATAATTTGAATGGTTTCTATGGCAGTGAACAAGACATCATTTCAAAGAGTAAGACTGGTAAAGTCATTAGTGGCTGTGCACAGAGGGTATGGTGGTCAAACACTCACCCTGAGGATTCCTGTTCTGCTGCCCATCTCAGGTGCAGACACATCCTTGTACCCTGCTCAGGCAGCCACCACGTCCCACGAGAGCTGTCACCCTCGCTCTGGCAGTGTCACACCTGCTGCCTCTGTCGCATGAGTTGCACACACGTGGTTCAGCTCTGTAGTACAGATCATACACACAAACTACAAACCACAAGTGTGGCAGTTGGGGGGGACACCAGTGGCCATTAAAAAGAAGATAGAACTCTGTGTAATAACGTACATCATTTGTTCCCAGAATTTCTGTTCCAGAGCCACAAGTGCAAGTACCAATGCATCAGTCCCTGAACAAGAAACAATGCACTTTCAGATAACTCTGCAAAGCAGTAATGAAGATAAAATTTAATTTATTTCAATTAAGAAGGGTTATAAATTATTACTTACAAGCTTTGTTAGCAGCCATAAGAGTGATTGCCACTATCTGAGGCTTTTTTTGAGCTCCAGCTGAGCCGCAGAAGCAGAGAGTTATGAAAAGCTACCTGACTGATGTGTTGAGCTCCTGGATTTCTACCATGCTAGGACTGAGTGATCTTACAGCTTAGTAATGACAGGAATGATTACCTCTCAGGATGGATGTAATGCTACATTTCAGGGCTTAGGTGCATAACTGCTTTCCTCTTATTACATCTCCCTTTTGTGCTCCATGTATTCTAGTCAATGGCACTGCAATTTCCCAAGCAACTCCTGCTTTCATAAGGAGCCCTGCTAATGACTCTGCCTTGCCTCATTTTCTCCCCAACAAAATGAATAGCTCCCCTGCCCTAACCAAAGCCTGTTTTTATTTTCCCTCCTTTATATTTGTGCTTTCTGTGATGGACCTTAAAGATATGGCTATTTTCAAAATTTGGTGAGTTCAGTGCTGAGGAAAAGCTCCACTCCATCAGCCTGGGATGCCAGAGTACCACTGCTACCTGTAGGACCCTGGTGCTGGCCCCAGGCTCTGCTCCCTGCAGCAGAGTGCCCCAGCAGTGACCAGCTATTACTGGGAAGAACCAGGCAGCACGAGGGTGGATAATTGCAGCATGAAGGTGGATAACTGCAGCACAAAGGTGGGTAATTGCAGCATGTGGTGGGGACTTAAACCAGAGCCTTGGACATGTGGGCCCTGGGGCATGAAGGGGCTCTAATCTGCACACCCTGGTAAACTGAGGCAGGTGAGCTACAGAGGACAGTCACCAGCCCAAAATTTAACTCTGTGTAAATCTATAGTCATGTCAGACTTGGATCTGTCACTTGGCATGAAACAACTTTTACCTCAGCCATCCTCCAGTGTCAGATATTCCAAATACACTGATACTTTTCCCCCTCTCTTTTCCCCCTGTTTCTTATTTTGAATGTTGTCCAGGAGGCTTCAGGAAGAAGTTCCCATGCTGATTCCCCACAGATATTTATCAGACACAAAATGCAGTATCAGATCTCAAAGTGCTGACAGGTCCCTCTTTGCCCTTGTTTGGGAAGGTAAATAGGGTTTATTCCTCGAGCCGCTTGTTGCAGAAGGCAGGTATTGAGAGGCAGTCAGCATTCCAGGATACATTCATGGTGATGAGGGAGATCTCCCAAGTCATACAATCATCAGGGTTGGAAGAGACCTTCAAGATCATGCAGTCCCACCATCCATCCAGCACCACTACTGTAACACCTAAACCACATCACCCAGAGCCAGATCCAGACACCTCCTACACACCTCTAGAAATGGTGACTCCACCACCTACCTGAGCAACCTATTCCAATGCCTGACCACCCAAACAGTGATTTTTTTTTTTTTCTAGTACCTAATCTGAATCTCCCCTGTCTCAAGGCCACAGGACTCCCATGAACCATGGTGGAAACCAAGCACTTTGTTCACTTTACTCCTATTGTTTCTCCTCTATTTTACAATACTTCATTATTTTCTCTCTTCCTCTACTCTGGAAATCCATGGAATGTGATAGCTGCTATTTTCTTTCCCTGTTCTCCTCCACTGAGGGCTATTTCCTTCCAGTAAGTGTATTTTCAAAATGCAAGTATTTGCTTAGTATTTACTGGCTTTTTCTTTTTTCAACATATGTCCAAATACAAAAGCTGACAATATAAATGACACTTGCAACCTCATTTTTGCATTGACTTCATGCAGAAAATATTCATACTCACGGCACACTTACTAAAGCACAATATCCCTTTAAATCACTCTGAACATAATATCTTTAAAGCACTGATTAAGTAGTTGCCCCTTTCAATGTAACTACTGCCTGCTAAGTGTGCTGTTAAATCAGCAGCTCATCAAATGTCCTGATGCTAGGATGTAACAAGTTTCTGATGGAGTTGTGCTCCTTCAAAGAACAAGCATTTTTTTCATCACCCTCTTAGTCACCTAATTTGACTGAGATCTGAGATCCTAATGCATCAATCTTGTTAATTCTCTTGCCAGTACATAAGAAATTGAAGCAATAAACCACAACCTGTTTGTAGTGGTGTTAACATTATTATGTAGTACACCAGCTGACAGGAGCACTGCTTTCCCACTAAACTTCAGCCAATGCAACAAGCCTGTAGCTCTTGGGAGTGTCTATCTTGTCACGTCTTTTTTCTTTTCTTCCTTCCAAACCACTGATGACTCACGCAAGCCGCTGACCCTTTACTCAGTGTTGAGTTTTGCATCGTAAAACACTGACGTGGTCTCTCATTTCTGTTGTGCTTTCTCTTTGAGTGATGCTATCATCTGTGTATCACTAATGTTGAGACTCCAATTCAAACCAGCAGGTGCTAAATGTTCCAGGAGAACGGTCAAAAAATTTCCAATGGGGTTAAAAAATGTTTTTCCTCTAATCTGACTCCTCTAAGTGGTTGAGCCTTTTTTTTTTTGTTTAAGCATTTTTAAAAAAGGAAACAACTCAGGCAAATAGCATCTGCTTCAAAATGTCAGCCATGAAGCTGAAGTTTGGCAAAGTTGTATATACAACTAAAAATATAACACAGCATATGATAACATGCAGTGTTGATGAACTGTAGCAGCTCACCCTTGACAAACCAGCTTCATCATAAAGAAACCAGTTCAATCTCAAAGTTGGACACAAAAACTAACATAAGCAAAGTGCCCTGTAAAAGCCTCAATGAAAAGTATACGGAATGAAAACCATAAGACAGGATCTTAATGGAAGCTTTGTCTGAGCAAAGGCTACAGTATTCCAGCCCTTGGGAGTCATGGTGGTGCTGATGCATGGGAAAAGGGAGAGAGGGAATTCTGAGGGTGTTTTGTTTTTGACTTTTTACATTTGGGGCAAATGCTATGTTTTTTTCATCGTTTCTGCAACCTGGTTTTCCCATCCTTAATGATAGTGTATTGTTTCCTCACAAAAAGAAACTACACCCTTCTTCATTTGCCAGAACATGCATATTCCCCATTGGTGGCTGTTAGAGATACCCTACTAGCATATAACTTTCCATGTGAGGGCTGCCATGGTAACACAATTTACTGTATACCAGGGTTAATATGTGCATAGACACAGAATAATGTGCAGACACACAAATTACTGCTTCCCTATGGACTGCTTCTTCTGGCACTGATTTTGCTGCTGTTGTTGGACACATGCTTTATACATTAGAGAGAGAAAAAATCTTTTTTACATTCGATCTTGCATGCTGAATGTTGGGATGTATAACAGAGATGTGTTCCTTACTCTTGGAGGGGGGAAGAGGTTGCAAAATCACACATGTGTTTGTGCTTCTGAAAATGCTACATGCAAGCAAAGTAAATTCAGAGCTGAGCCCAGGCATTTATACATATGTCAAACTAACTGCTTTTTAAAGGTCTAGTCTCACAATGGCAAAAAAAAAGAAGTTCTTTATTCTAAATAAGGAATGTATCATTTTGAAAAATAAATGAATGAGGCAAAACAAAAGCTTTGCAAAATATCAATGGGATTTCCTACTCTGCAGCTGTGTGCTATTACCAGCTATAGTATATCACGCAAATGCTGCTTTTAGAGGGGTAACTGTCAGCCTACAGGGATTAAGATTGTGAATTTGCAATTCATCATCTTTATTTGGAAGTCTGGTAGCTTGCCTGCCCAAATTAAATACTTTCTCTATCACAAGTATACTTTTCAATTAGTTAGAAACACGGACTGCATTTGATTTCAATAAATAAACAAATTATAAACTCTTGAATCTTCATTAATTTAAATCAACAGTTTAAAATTCAGTCTTGCAAAGTACATGACACTCTCAGATATCTTAATATAATTATGCCAACCTATTTTTCCAATTGTCAGAATCTCAAACATTAGCTCAATTGCTTCAAATACAGCACACTTGATGCAAACTGTTGGCATCGAGCTGCTTTAGAATTTTGCCACAGAAATTTTGCTAAGGGTGACACTGAAAAAAAATCAGACCTACATATTTCTACACTCTTTCTTTTCTGTCTCCGGAGTGCAGATTTGCACTTAGGAGAAACATTATTTATCTGTTTAAAAGACTCCCAGTAATTTGCAGAAGCGGATTTTCAACCAGAGTAATTTAAACTCTTACCACTGTTTTCAGTGCTGTTTACAGCATTCAGGCAAGGCAGGTTGGGGTGGATGAATTAACAAACTACTGCTTTTATCATGGGTTGGCTGACCTATGCATAGGCAGGGAAACAAAAATCCATCCAGCAGAGAATGAAGAGGTTGGAGCCTGTTGTTTAAATTACAGCCACTGGTGCAGTGGCTGAAATTCTGGCTGGGCTGTTTGCACTGTTACCACGGACTGGTGTGTGCCACGCGTGACCGTGGATGCGCACAGAGGCGGTCACTTGCACAGGCACAGAGGTGTGCTCCTGCACCCACCTGCCTTTGCAGCTCCTGGGCTCCACAGAGCAGGTTCAGCTGCAGTAGGTGTCCCACATCCCCGTGGACAACATGCTCCCTGGAAGGGCTTGGGAAGGTACAGAAAGGAGCACTGTCCGAGGTTTAATTCAGCACCACGTTTCTGAGATGGTTATTGATTATTGTGTCAGTAGTGTGGATAACAAAATCAGATGCAGTAAAAACCTCTGCTCATCTGACTGCATGTGTGAGAGTACGAGTATGGAAGATCTGGCAGTCCCAGGAACCTTTGGAAATTTTGGGTTGCAGTTTCCATGGACTTTACAAGAGATTGTAAGATTCCCAAGCATGCAAGACAACACACCATGCACCATCACAATCCTTGTGGATGAACCACTGATGGGTGCTTAGAAGCTTTGTAGCTGTAGGTGCTCAGTGTCAGCTCAAGGCACACTAATTCAGGGTCAATGTCATGCTGCCAAAGCTGCATGGATTTCGTGGCAGATAGAGCCTTAAAAGTATAAATACCTCTTGCTTTGAGTAGGATTTAGTGTTTCTGGAACCCCACCCCTGATTTTACCTCATGGTCATACAGACCTACTCCCAACCCTTGGGCTAGACAACAGTTCCTACAAATTCCTGCATGAAGCTCTCTTCTATCTCGGAATTCTCCCAGCCCCTAAGGACATCACAGGCCCCTTTTGTTTTCAGTACTGGATTCTCCATTAAGGCCATGAACACTTACAGCTTGAACGCCAGTTAATGAAACATAACCACACAACTGAAGGTATTCAGCCATCAGGACAGAGGAGAGAAGGAATAAATCCAGATAAAATAAATAAGTGCTATATTGCAGCAGTTAAATGACTAAACCAGCAAGGACTAACTGCACGTCAAGCTGTTCTTCCTTTGGTGAAAGGAAGTGTGTGGAGAGGAAATCTCCTTTGGTAACCATAAACACAGAGTAAAAGCACACATAGGATACAACGTATTATTCACCAGCTATAATTGCTTCCTGTCAAAAATGGACAAACAGACCAAAGTCATTAATCTGACTTATCCCTGGCTTTTATCGAGGAGAGAGAAACGTAATGTGAGAGGTCACGCATGAAGAACTCCAACCTACCCAAGGAAAAGGGCAAAACAAGAGCCAGCTCCAGCCTGGCACTCCTCCAGGATGTTCAGCCTCTCAAGCTCACATGAGTGACTCTGTGCTGCACTGGCAGCACTTGGTGTGACACAAATGACACGCCAAGGTGACACTGCAGTGGTCCTTCAGTGGCTGGCTCTTTGGGTCAGGCCACACAAGTGACCCCAGTTCACAGCCCCTCGGTGCAGCCCAGCTGCCAGGGCAGGTTTTCCTGAGCAGTGGTGGCTTCAGAGGTACAAGCCAGCTGCCAGTTCTGGCACGTGGATTTACAGCAGCTTGGGAATACTGGTAATCTAACCCACATACAAACAGTTTTGTCCTTTGTAGGTCTCCAAAGTTTGGAGAATTTAGTGTTGATAAAAGAGCACCAGTGATTTTGCCATGCCTTTGTAAGTTATGTAACTTGTGTAACAAATACACAACTTTTTCTGTTATTACTTATTACATGGTACTCATGTTCAAATAAGGAAAAAGAGCAATGTCACACATGGTTTTATAAAATGCCAATTTTCCTTTGTCTGATACCAACCCTCAGAACCCAAACCAACAAGCTGACAGATGAGTCCAAACTTAGTCTTATTTTTGTGCCCTAATCATTAATTTAGTTGGAAGTTTATAAATACTACAGAGAAAGCAGATTCATTCTTCTTTTTTGGTGCTATAGAAAAATAATATGGTGGCTCCATTTTATTAATTACAAAAATAATTGAAAAGTGTGTGCTTTCTGTATTTTATTACACAGGAGAAATATACTCACATCCATTAAGAAGCCCTGCATATGATGAATAGTTCTGGACTGAAATTTTTATTGGCGTGATGCGACATTCTCTAGGCATTTCAAGAGAAATTTCCCACTGGCCTTCCTTGGCAGGGGCTGATGTCATGTTTTGTCCAAGTTGTGCCAGCTTCTCCCCTGGTGTCCCTGAGGAACATCAGTGGCCATGCTGGGGGTCTGGTGCTGATCCTTTTAATGACCATGTTTGAAACTGACAGAAATTGGCCAATTTGTATTTTTAATTCAATATGTGTTTTTTAATTAATTCGTAATTTGTTTTCCTACTAGTGAGTTTTTCCAAACTGTTTCCGGTAGTTTCTCTGGGATTTATGAAATGCTGCAATAAGAATGGAGGCTTTTCAGGACGGTTCTGCTCTATTCGGTACCTGCAGACACATCACTGTGTGGTTCACCTAAAAACTGAGACAAATGCATCAAACACATTTCAGATTAAACATGATTATTCATTTTCCCCTTTCTCCATCTTCACAGAGTTCTTTGTAACACAAACGCCTCATCATCTTTCACCAGCCTAAGAGCAGCTTTCTCCTGAAAAGTCATGATGCAACAAACTTGAGGATGACTTAGGTGCTGTTTAGCTCAGGTTAGGAAACGACATGTGCAATACCCGCACATGTTTATAATCTCAGAGAGATATCTGAAAGTAACTATTTCTGCAGCTGCAAAGCCTAATAACAGAGGAATGCTTTCACCAAGCAGGCAAGAGACTTCAAAATAAAAATCAAATTCAAAATTCATTAAACCCTGGACCAATTTCTAGGAAAAAAAAATAAAAAGAATACATTGCCTCTACTATGTGGGTATTGTACCTGTTCATCCAATTTTTGCGTGCTATAAAATTGGTTTAAATATAACGTTACAGGTTACATTTCCAAGCTGTGTTTCAGGAAAGGCCTTTTCAATGTGTCCTCATGGGAAAATCATGCTGCAGTTTAAGTGGTGACATTTCAGAAGGCAGAGAAGTTGCACAGTATGAAATTGTCTGGCTGTGGAAGAGATGAATATGCTATTTATTACGATAAGTACCAGTTATGTCCAATCACTCAGAATTTACTCTTTAATGCGTGCAAGGGGAATGCAAGGTACTTAGGTTGCAATTAAATGCACCTTGGGCTATTGAAGTGATGAAGAAAGAGTAGGAGAAACAAAAGAAATCTTACAAGTGAGCTGTGAGAGGGGCAAAAATCAGCTCTTAATTTTTTATGACAGACTTAACAAGGCAGATCAGAAAGCACAGACACATTGCAGGCCTCGGGTTCTGAAACAATAAAGCAAAAAACTAAATATCAGCAAACAGACTGGTCAATATTATTTGCAGAATTTTAACCTACACTCTCACAATTTCTTCTAGGACTGCAGAGAAGAGACCAAAGTCCAGTTTTAGGCTGATTCTAACACAACCCTTCTTATGCAAAATTTGACTCACTTTCTCAGAAAAACTAAATGTTGCATTACAGTACATATGTTTAAAGGGCAACTCTGTCTGGATACCACCAGGACTGTATTCCCTCATGTAAATCTCAGAGGCCAGCAGGGAAGTTTGCACAGAAAGCAGAAGCTGCACAGAGCATGTCAATGGAAAGAAGAAGCACTTGAGTAGCATTTCCTGGCTCTTACAGCTATTTACCCATTTACAAAGGGAAAACAATCACATTTACTGACTGCACCAAAACAAAGATTACAAGAAACTCCACTTAGAAGTGTGCAGATCTTCCCAAAAGCCATGTTGGAAGAAATGAAAGTTTCAGGTTTCAGTTTAAATATGTATATTTGCAAACTTGACACACTCACAGCCAGTGATTCTCCAGATGTTCGCTCTTCTACGGAAAGGTCCAAGACATGCTAAGTCAAGAAAAATAAGCTTGTCTATGATTCTGCACTCTGCTGCATGGGTATAAAATCCTCAGAACATGAATAAATAACATCACTTCAGGGTTATGCTGAGTCCAGGTAGATGAATTTTTTCAAGCAGACCTGGTTTACATTATTTTTAATGACTGTACTGGAGTTAATTTCAACTGTTTGCAAAGGACCCTATCTGTGGATTTCAGAGAATGCTAAAAGCAGGGAGTGGGACTGCTCAGGTGTCTATGCCATTCATGTCCTCTCACCTGCTTGAATCTTCTACAGACATGGGCAGAGGGCAGGAATGACAATGTGTTCCTAAGCTTCAGTGGTTTTACACCATCTGTAAACCTTTCCCGCTCTGTGCCATCGCACTATCACACTGGTGACCCAACTACAGCATTTGTGATTATTGCACTTGGACTTCTTGAAGAAGCCAGAGCAGCATCCCTTAAACCTGTAGATCTGAACTCCTGTATAAAGATCAGATTCCTGTTTCAATGTGCCTGAATTTAAATGGTGCCAAATATTCTGTTTTGGCATTACAACACAGTCGAGAACTTTGAGAAATTCACATTCCAAGCTATGCTCTATTTCCAGTAGTAGCTGGAAGTTATGCATCTCATCTCCACAAATCTTCAGGATAAAAACTGAGAACAAAGTCTCTGTGTAAAACAGAGGACACAGCCTGATCACAGATTAAAATAAAGAAGGGTGATTAAAACACCAGCAGAATGTAGAGCTTTTCCTTATTCACTACTACATGATGTAAACTGGAAGCATCCAAGTACTGCACGGTCGTCAGTAATAAATAATGAGGAGAGGTTCAGTTTTCAAGTTGTAGATAATAGTGAAAATTTGGCTAATAATTTTGCACCTGTGTAGTATAATTACATGTTTCCTCTTAAATTTTAATGTAATTAATTAACATCTGATTAGCATATTTTTATTTAAGGAATGGAAGAAAGGTTACATACTGCTTCTTTTGGAGTGGGAGAAGAAGCACTTTACTATGAAGCAGGATTTCTGTTGAACACTCATGGAAAATTACTGTCTGTATCCCAACTGGTTCAAAAAGAAAGTGAGTTTTTTTACAGGTACCACTCCAGTGACAACTAGTATCAAGACTTCCATTATTTTTGTCTAATCAGTGAATATATAGTTACAAATTATTCATATACCTGCAACTATATTCATAAAGCTTCAGAAGACACTCACCATTTTCCAACAACAGTTCAGATTGCTTGGAATAAATTATAAATGTAACAGTCATTAGTTAACACAGCTTCCCAGTAACGTCACCACCAACAGTGTTAAAAGAAACTTCACGAAGTTTCATAATGAGGTACAGAGATGAGCATTTCATTACCAACTGAAAAACTGTTGAATTACAACGGATAAATTTGTCAAGGTTGCATGCCAGAAATAGTCTTCTCATTCATTTATTTAGTTTAGCTATATTTAATGGTTCCAGTAAAGAGAAGTTGAGTGGCATTTCAAAAGAAGGAGGGATCATTAGGAATAATAAGTTGCACTTCAGATACTGGTGAAAGCTTGCATTCAAGCTTAATTTGTAAAAGCATTTAAGAGACTGGATGGTGCTTAGAAACAAAGGCAAAAATACATCAGTGTCCAGCAGCTGAATGCAGTGGAGACAGTCATTTAAAAAGCCCAACTATTCCTCCTGGCTGAGCTGATAAGAAGAAGAAATACTGCAGTATCATACACTCCTAAAATGCCGGTTGTAGATCTGTAAAGCCAAACATTTACCTTCTGAAGCTCAGGACAAAGAGAAGGAGGAGTTTATTTGAAAGGCTGCTGTGGGCACCTCCCACAAAGGACCTCTCTGCTCTTTCCCACGTACTTCATGTGTTCTGCTTCAGTCTGAGAATTGATAAACAGATGGTGAAAACTGTTGTTCAGGGACAGGTTGCCTCTACAATCTTCTCTTTCTCTATCTATTTCTACTTTTTTCTACAGTATGTTGCTCCTTTCCACTTACTCTGTTCCATTGGTTTAATCTACAAAGGTAAGAAAAGGAAGGAAGACAACACATGACCAGCAGTGGTTTGTTGAGAAAAATGTGTCATAGAAGAGAATAACCAAAAAGCAATTGGGTTATATTTTTCAATATATTGAAATTCATGATCATATTTTTCTCTCTCTAGCAAGTATTCCAAAGGTTTGGCCACTCCTCAGGAAAACTCCCTCATGTGCTCATGAATTTATGGCTATTTTTGAAGACTTCAATGCCCAGTGGAATGCAGATATCCTAGAAAATCATGACTAGAGAGGAGGAGACAGGCACTCTTTCAATCTACTCAGACTTACTTTCTTGAAAGACTGAATTAATTTTTCCTCTGCAACAACAAAGATGCAGTAAAAGAAGAGCACATGAAATTTGCTGGAACTCATTCAAGACATGCAGTTCCATTCCTAGGCCATATGCCCTGAAAATCACTTAGGCAACTTTCTCATATATAATAGGAGTTGAATTAAACCAGTCTTTCCCCCAAAGACATTATGAGGCTAAACACAATATTACTTTCATTTTAGGAATACAATGTGCAGTGAGAAAATATTGTTCTTTTCCTACAAGATACTGTATTTCTAATGTGACCATGAGTCCTTAAAATAAAAAAAAATAATAAAAAAAGACTAGTGCTACAGGAATAATCTTCTATTGATAATTGTGCTTATCCCATAAAATTTCATGTGACACTTTTCTCCTTGATTAATATAACCCCAAAGGCCTTTGTTTCAAATATTATTTCTAATTATTCATGGTTTGTAAATGCAATTACAAATAAAGATGAGAGGAAAGTAGGCTTATGGTTTAATGAATTGGATGGAAACACTGAATTTAAAGATGTATAGAAATTCATATGAACACTCATATCTCCAGTCTAACAATTAGATTTTGTCAGAGGTAGGATTTTCTTTTTCATGGTAATAAATTTGTGTAAATAGCTTTACACACATGGCCTTTGCTCACAGTGAACCAAATACAAGATTAACAAGAAAAATGCAGTGAAAAACAGAAGTAAAAGTGCTTACTTTTTATTGACTTTTCCTACTAATTCTGTACAGGATGAGTGCTCACCAGCAACCCACTGAGGTCTGGGAGGGTGAAATCCAGACTAGGTCTTGGGTTACAGCTGCTACTGGGTATTCGCACTGCAGCAGAGCGGGTCCAGTTTTCCTCTAGGTGAAGAATAAAAGGCCGGTTAAATCCCTGGCCTTTCTCATGTACAGAATGAAGTGTGCCATTTCAGATACTCTGTGCCCAAATTCCACAATACAAGAGAACAGACCAAGTCAGGACAGAGTGACCTTCTATTGTGAAGAGGAAGAAACCCCAGATATTAATCACCCAAAATCCAACTGGTGCAAAACACAAAGGGAAGGGTATCCAAAACTGGGTAGACCCTCAACTCCACTGTTGTGGCACCATTTTGCAGATATCTGATCAGACTTTATGGAGTGAGGTACTGACAAGCAAGGCAGTAAGAATTCAATCAGTGTATGAGCACATTTACATCATTACAGCCTGGTTCTTCAGTTTCCAGAAAATCCCCTGGCACCTGGTGTTAGAGCACAAGACACTGTTTCAGACACAGCCCTCTGCAAGGTGATTGCTAAGCCAGAAACATGGTGGTGTGCTCTAACTCCAGGTTCGTTGGAGGATGGAACAGCATTGAGGATTTTCCTTCTGTTCTTCTACAAAGCACAAAACAAGGAAGGTTTTGTATGGAAAACTTCTCCAATTTTACTGTACTGGAGAATTAAAAAAAAAAAAAAAGAGCTGTTTTCCTCCAAATCCTACCCTGCCTGTGTCCTTAGACCATCATAGCTGTAATTTGTGTAATGTGCATATATTTCACATGTTCTTTAAAGTGGAACACTTTCTGAAATTATCTGTAATCCAGGACTCCCTGTGCAACCAGTGGCTTGTCAGGATTTAGCCACACATTAACATCATCACACTTCCCTCAGCTTTCAGTGTGGCAAAAAGAAAAACAGCCACATGAAGCGAAGGCTGAAGGAAGTGTCAGGCAGCATCTTCAGAGATACCACAGGGAGATCTGCTACGTGAGTGGAGAATTAACAGAGCACCACAGCAACAGCCACATAAATTTACAACATGAAATGCATTTCAGTTCTGAAGCACAGCTGAAGCCTCAGCTCCTAAGTTACTCAAACAAGTTTTACACCAGAGCAAGTGCATCTGCTTCTGGATTACCCACACTTTTGTCAGAACATGATCTGGTCCTGAAATGCACAGAGAGGTTAAACAATACGTGGTGGAGAGGAACACCCAGACAGCCAACACCTCCACAACTGCCTTTGAATGCTAAACAATGCACAGCAGAAGCTAGAATATTCTGTGTTTGTCTTTAATCACCAAACACCACTTTTTAAAATTTAAATTTATGCCTTTGAGTCAGTTTTTGTTGCCAAAAGCAACAGGTCTTAACAGATACAGTGTGAAACCTATTGTTTGGAAATGGCACTAACTGTTCTTCCTCCCTCTGTAGCAGTAGGGAGTTTTTCCAGGTATGTGGGAGGCAAGCTGCTTGGAGCCATTATATTGCTTGTTCTCTGCATGATCTCCTTCATTAAATAATCTTTTAATGCAACATTAATAGTAATTGCAAGATTACAGTTCAAAATATTTGATAACATCACACTATGCAGTTGAAAAGCTACGGATCTCCTCTCTAAAGCTGGCTGTGGAGGGCGAGCCTACTGTGAAACACCACTGGTACCTCGAACTGAAAGTGTTGCAATTCCCTTTATTATTTCTGTTCCAGATCTGGATGTCTCACAGGTGATAAGTGGTACAGCCTAGCAACAGAGAGCAGAAGCAAGGAAAACAACTGGTTAATTCATTTTTTACTTTTGACTTGAATATAGAGGATTTTTTTTATTGATTCACAAAGCAGAGGGTTGTTGATCACCTATTAGAGATGATATTTATGTACCAGTACTTGCATTTATAATTTTTGACTACCCATAGGTATTTCAGAAATGTAAAATTATTCCATTTTTATCTATGTTGAGTCATCTGCTGCTTCTGCATATTTTTCATATATATAAAAATTACTAGTAAGGAGTTATTTAACATCAGATTCTGAGAAGCATAAACAAAAAAATGCTTAAACCTACTATTCTCTCTGAGCCAAATACCCTTTCTGCAGTGATTAGTATTGACTTCTTTTGACTTCCTTCAGAAGAAATAATAAATTGTAAGCCATTGCTTACACCAAATATTTAGGTGTAGTTAAACTCTATTTCTTCCATTCTCTCCCATCTAAGTATCCATCACTGTTCTCAAAATCAGTCACCTACAGAACTGGAAAAAAAAAAAAAATTCCTTTTCCTCTTCCTCCTGAATATTAATCTTCAATATGAAGCTTCATGATGATTCTAACTTTGAAAATCAGTAGCAGTACTGCTAACAATAAAAACATTTCCTATCTGCAGAGCTAGTCTGAATCAGAGTTAAAAGAAAATGCTATCAGCTCCTTGCTTCTTATTTTTGTTGTATACAAATTCCTTAACGTTGGACTCTCAACTGTCCTTAAGGTGAAATAATCAAAAACTTTGCATCAGGGAGCATGACAAGACAAGAGGGAAGGGGTGCACAGAGCAAACCACAATTTTCATTTACACCAGGCGTTGAGAAGGGTTCTTGCAAGAGCTTCACAACAGAGCAGAGTTAAACAGTATTGGAGAAAGGCTTAAATCCCAGACCTTGAACGAATGATTGCATTAGTCCAGGTGAAATATTCAAGAGTAACCAGAAACTCAGGCTGAGGATTACAGTTTGTCTTCTCCATAAATGGGAGGAAACATTCAGAAACCGCATAAAAAAACCCCTGCCTAAATTGGCTTCATACAACATAACTAGTTCAGCATAAATAATGCTTTGTTCAACATAACTAATATAACTGCAATAACATTTCAAGAATAGCTTGATCTTGGCGCAAGGTAACCAAACTCCTTAAACTCAGCAGGCAAAAGCAAGGACAAAAACTCTGAAGAGACCATGGAACGTGATTTGTTCTGGATGAACATCGCTGCTGCCTTCCATTTCTGTGAGGTGTTCAGTCTTAAATTCTGGAAAAAAAGCATTTTAGAAGCTGTTTCATGATAGAGACTATTTATGATCACTTCCTCTCAGCAGGACAAAGCTGCTCTTTCACCACTAACCTACCACTTACCTGCAGCAGGCTTTCACAGAAATAGCTGAACTATGGCTTTGTTTTCTCATTCCCTGTCTTGAAATATAAACAGGTGAAAACAGGTATGTCCCAAATTTTTAGAAAGTGGGGATTTGGCAGTGTAGCCAGATTCTCCCTATACGTTTTCAGGTCAACACTCATGGTTAGCATAAAGAAACCTGCCACCTGCAACACGTGAGAACACAGACACAGGGGCTGACACGTGCATGGCATTCTCAACCAAACAGTTTTTTGGTGTTGCAAAGAGTGTGAAAAAGCCAAAACCAGAGATATGAGTCCAGCATGGAATTACCAGACAAAATTAGATCAGAGCAAGTAGTTCCATGAACCTGGAGGAAGTGCCATTAGTATCAGGAGTCTGCCAACATGGAATGGATTTCTTACCCACAGGACAGGAGGGTGCGGCAAAGACAGCTCAGTAAAGATCCAGAGGTACAAACTCCAACCTCTGTTGCATGACAAAGCCTAACCCCAGTCAACATGGTCATATTAAAGTACTTCACCCCTCAGACTGTGAGGTGAGAGCCCCATCACACTCCCTGAGCTGCTGTTGACCATAAACTCTCCATGCCTACACCACATTGGTCCTGCTAGTCCATAGACACCAAATATTGCCAGGCATGGGCAGGTTGTTAACATTTGTATGGCAGGTGAAGGCATTCCAATAATTGACTTAGTAAGTTGCAGACATAGACAAAGAAGTCTTATCACTGCCATTAATATTGCTATGAAATGACATAATTTAAATAAAAACCTGAAATAACCAAAAAATGAACAGCAAGGTTCATTACTGAAAGAAAAAAAAAAAAAGAAAATTCAAATCAGAAGTGGCCAACCACCCATATCCCAGGGAACTTGTAGTAACAGTGTTGTCTGCAGGACATATTAGTTAGAAATTCAGAAAAAAAAAGTAAAATATTTTATAATTTATATGGTATATACATACCGCTGAGTATGAGGAATTCTTTCTGCATGAAAAGCCAGCAAGTGGCACCTCATTAAACAGGACCTAGACTTAATCTAACTTGGAACAGATAAAAAAGAAAGGATTCATATGAAGCTATCCTGCCTGGGGGTTTAATCTCAAAGCTTTCGAGTATAATGAATGAATTAAGTAGGGCAAGTGATTAACAACAAAGAAGCGATCACATAATAAAAACAGAAATAGTACTGAATTTAAAGCAATGTTTCCATTGTTTATGGACAAGATCCTGCTGTGCTATTTTTATTGTTTTAACTCTTAAAGAATAGGCAAACCATATGACAGCACATGTTCTCCAGGTTTGGATGGAAAGAAGTGGGAAAATGCCACGAGCAGAATACCTAATGGTGCATAAATAACGGACTGTACGGATATCAATATTTGGATCATTATGAGAAATAAAACCAGTCTGCAGGACTCGCCAGTGTTTTAGAACATATTTCTCTTAATGATGTAAGAATGGGATAAACACCATCAGAATTATTATGCTTTATATTCCGGGGCGTGCTACAGCTGGTTTGCCCATCAGCTGGAGCAGCAGGAGGCACGGATAGAACAACATGTCAGAGCTCAGCATCTGAACCTCCAGCAGCCCCCCGTGCTGCCAGAGCTGAGGCAGGGCTGCCTTACATTGCAAACTTCCTGACTCAACCAGGGACAAGCACACACCGACACATTGCAGGGCTGTGTCGGGGCTTGTGCTCTAAGGCTGGCGTAACTCAAACTGACTGCCAATTAATGCAAGCCAATTCTCATCACGGTAGATATGAGGTGTAGACAGGAGCAAAGCAGTGCCCACCTCCCCTCAGCTACAGCCTAAGGTAAACCACAAGACCCTGTGGGTTGTCCAGGCTGTCAGTCCTACTCGGTTACTGTGACTGCTCTGCTCTAGACAGTTTGTTGCATTGCTTTCTTTACCCCTGCTCTGGCATTATTAATGCTCTGGCATTAATCAGTCCTTCCTAAAACATTTCACTGATGCAAATCACATGCTGTAGCTTAGGGAGATCCTGAAAGAAACCCCTTGAGCAGAGGTCAGGGTGACTCAGTGTCAACAGTGAGAAGACTCCTCCTGGCATAGCAAACTCCAAAGCCAGCTGACGTGATGTGAAGGACTAATGAATATCCCATTGACTGCCACAGGCACAGGTAACTGCTCTGAGTGAGCAGACAGCACTGTCAGCACTTTGCCACCTTTCTTTATCCACATAGGCCCAACGTTCTTGAACCAAGAGGGCTTAATAGCTTTTAATAGCTTTTCTGGGTCATGAATTCTTCTCATAGAGTGTGTAGAGCAATATAACATCTCCCGGCCCCACACAACATAGACAAAACAGTGGCCAGCAGAGATGGAGGCTTGTGATCTTTTAAATGCCAAAGTGAAACTTGAGAATGCACAACAACCAAATTGATGCATTTTCTTCCGCTAAATGAAGGTACCAGTCCAAATAATTCTTCAGGGTCTAACGAGTATCAAATGAATTGCACACAATCCTTCTCTCATGGTATTAAGTGACAAGAAAGAATATGTTTTTCAGTGTTTTTTCTTCTATTGCCTTCACGAGCAAATCTAGTGTATACTGAATTATGTCTAACAGAGGGAAATAAACACTAGCAGCTTGAATTTTGAGATTTCAAGACAGAGATCACTAGGGAAAAACCCACATTTTCTCAAGGCACTTGATTGGCTCATAAATTTTGCTTTCCATTCACTAAAGCTTTCAGGAAAGAGAATGAGAGGATAAAGGCTGTAATTGATGGTACAATGCCCACAAGCCTCAACAGATGTGATCCCTCGTAATGAAGCATGTGGGCCTAATTTGGCATTACTTACTACCAGGAGGATCTTATGCAGGGTATCTTTCTAAATCTATGTTTGGTTGGCACCTGTGCCTTGTTGAAACTGGCATAGCACCTTCTGAGCGGGCACAATGCCATTCTAGCAGATGGGCAAGAGAGCGGATAGATGCCAGAGATCCAGTACTGCATTTGCAACAAGCTAAAAGTAGCAAGGTCTGAGGTCTCATCACAGGACAGCTGAGGTGGGAAGACACCTCGGGAGATCAGCCAGTCCCACCTGCTGTTCAGAGTGGGATCAGCTAGAGCAGGCTGTGTCCAGTTGGGTTTTGAGTATCTCCAAGGATGGAGACTCTGCAGTTTCTCTGAGCAATCTGTTCTGTGTGTCTGACCACCCCTACAATAAGAAAAGGTTTTGCTTCTGTTCAAATGGAATATCCTGTGTTTCTGCTTGTGCCCATTGCCTCTTGTCCTGTCACTAGCCACCACTGAGAAGAATTTGGCTCTGGCTTCTTTTCTCCACCATCAGGTATTCTCACAGACTGGTAAGTTCCTCCTGATCTTCCTCTTCTCCAAGATGCAGTACCAGCTCTTTTGGCCTCTCCTCCTATGACAGATACTCCAATCCCTTAATCATCTTCATGGTCCTTTGCTGGCCTCTCTCCAATAAGTCCAGTATGTCTTGTACTGGGGAGGCCAGACCTGGACACAGCACTCGAGATGTGGCCTTGCCAGGGCTGAGTAGATGGGAAGATCATCTCCTTGGAGCTGCTGGCATTGCTCTGCCATGTGCAGTCCAGGACATTGCTCCTGGTCTTCCTTGCCACAGGATGTGTTTCTGGGTCATCCCAGGGTAATGAACACAAGGTGCACACCTATACAATTCTTAGGCCTAAAATAACTCTGAAAATCTGAAAAGTATCCTCTGTGTTTGGGAGATCACGATCCTACCAGGAGGGGAGATGAATCATGGAAAGAACGGTGAGCCAGAGAGACAGTACAGTGAGCACAACCCCAGAATGAGAGACGTAGAGGAGAAAGGAGATGGCAGAACTCAGCCACCTTCCCAGCTAAATACATTTCATTTGAGAGCCATGAACTACACCCCAAACTGAAAAAAAATGGTTAGGGGAACATTTCTAAACAGTAGAACTGCAACCTATAGATCAGACATCACTGAAAAAAAATAACTCACCTAATGCCAATTTACAAGAGCTGACAACTAGGTCCAGTGCTTTGCAATAGCTTATTGCTTTCCTCTGGTCCTTCAGACCATTAACTGATTAGCTGTCAGGTGCAGTGGCACCTCCCCATAGTGCCCACAAAAGCAGTTTAGTCCACTGGGAAAAGAAATACCAGACATGAGCAGAATTTTAATGCTATATATGCATTTCTATCAACACACAATAACTTTGCTGTGTTTAGTAGAGTGATGCAAGATGTGGACCCAGTCCTCATTCTCCTATTACGGCTCAACTTCATGAATATGTGAACAGAGAGCACTAGATTTGCCTCTCTTTCCTTGTGTCAGTGTTTGGTCACAGTACAAGCACCTGTGGAAGCGAAGGAAGACCGCTGGAGTTCATTCTATCATCTTTGGGTTCTTTGCTGTTTGTTTTTTCTTAACTAGCCCTTGGTGCAAAAGATGCTCCTCTAACAGAAATTCATCACCCAGAAGAGGAAATAGTGCATCCTAGGTGCCAAAATGGTTTATGAATAGTATTTTTATAAAATATTGCACCAGACACACAAATTACAAAGACCGCATGGATTGAAGTGCCCCTGTATCTTGGAGTGTGCAGAGTGATTTGTGTGATGTTCATTGCACTGAGGTTGAAAACATTATTAACATCTTTGCTCTAAACCTAACAGACCAATTTATTCTAACTGGCACTAATAAAAAGTATCATTAGCAAACAGGGGTCAGTGGAAAATACAGCAAAGAGAACATGTAGAGGAATAACAGATAGTTCAAGAAAAAGGATTAAATCTACTTCAAGCTGACACTGTACAAGTGGCTCATCAGAACATTATTCTAACAAATGATATACCACAATCATAGTCATCTATTATGCTCAGCATTAAAGCAAAATAGTACTTAAAGAAAGTGATGCAGAAAAAATGTATTAGCTTCTTGGATCATCTTTAATGATACCAAATTTAAAGTATGATATTTGGTGCTCATCTTCTTATCTACTAAAAATATTCCAATTAAACTTGCAAATTTTAAATCTGTATTTTGATTTATTACAATTTTTGTATTCAAGAGTCCAATTATTACCACTTATTTTCAGCATGATAAGTTAATTGGGCTGCCTTTGCCCTTATGTTTTTAGTTATTTATGTTTAAAACTAACCTGCAATGTTGATAATTCCTGAAAGACAGAGGTTACAGTGTGCTTTGTTATTGTGCTGTCATGGTCTTTCTGTTGGATCCAAGTCTTTCAGAAACTTCAGTGGTTTTTTAAGCCTCCTGTTGTGTCATAAAGAAAAAGATAAGCCACTTCTCAATTAAACATATGCACACAAACTCACACAACACAGGGAGATCAAAGAGAAAAAAAAGTTGAACATTCTGCAAGAAGTCCTTGGACAGACTGGGAGCAGAACCTAAGCTGGCTGTGTCTCAACACACAGCACTATTTCTTCCTCCAGACCTCCATGAACACCCCTACTCATCTTCCCATTTAACTCTGGTTTTCACATTGCAAAGACACAAATATTCTAAGCTGTTGGGATTTCTAGCCTTTTACAGAAATTTAAAACTATTTCATACAAAGAAACCCAAACTGTCTCCAAGGATAGGATCCAAAGATATTATCAGCATTAATTTTATTGAATGAAGGGTTTTGTGTGGAGTATCTGGGAGGAAGCAAAGCTCTTGCAGATGGTATTGAATAAATGAACATTCAAGCACAATAAAGAATACTGAATGAGCCTGATTTTCCTGTACAGGTGCAGAAGTAAAATACTAGATGCTGTTTTTCTCTCTTCATGTAGCACAAGTGTATTTAGTCCATTCTTGCACACTTTCTGTGTACTAATATTTGATACTGAACACAGTTCTTAAAAAAGTTTGGCTTTAATACCCCAAACCTTTGGATAATTTTTCATTCTCATAAGGAAACAAATACAATGAAAACAGAATGTGTAAGAGTTATAAAGCATCAGCGGTCTACAGTATGCACTATAAAGCCAGAGAGACAGCAACATTTTGAAAATAGCAGATCTCCATTAGGATAATCAATTTAAACTCTATGATAATTGTACAAAATATGGCAATTTCAGCCTCTAACTCTGTGTTGTAAACACCCTTTGAATGCTATGAAATGGAGAGAAAGTCAGTGAATTTAATCTACTGCGAGAAAAATGTCTGCTCTTACAATACTTGGCAAAAATCTGGTACTGGATGAAAACATGTGAGACTTCAGTTCAGCGTGGCTAAGGCAGAGGTAATGCTGGTTGGCAGAGGAAAGTGTTTTGAAGAATTGGCAAGGTCTGAGAGTGCTCCCTTGGCTGAGAGCATCTGCTAACCCATGGTGAAAGCACTTTATAATCTCGGAATTTCAATCTTCCTTGCTTCAGGGCTCCAGGTAGCAAAAAGAATCAGTCAACCGCTGCTCTATCTTTCTATAATCAACACGTTGTATCTTTGCCCCTCAGATTCAACCCCCGTCCATTTTACCTTCTGACATTTTTGCCTCAAACTGGACTTCTAGCTCTTGGCTGTGGTTCAGCCCTACCAATAGACTTTGGCAGGAGTGTGCCAGTGCTGTTCCCTGGGAACAAGACATCCAGCTGAACACAAAGCTACACCTGCGTTCCCTCCTCCCCACCCCTGCACCCAGTAAAGCAACATTTGCACCACTATTCGCAACCAAGAAACAAAACCCAGCAGAAGCACAATAAAAACAAGCAGCTGTTTAGCTTTAGATCCCTTTGAACTTTACACCCAGGCCTGCAGCAGGATGCTCTGGCTCCCGGGGGATCTGCCTTCCCCTCTCTTCTCTCTCCCAAGGGCTGTTTCTCTCTCCTCAGCCTTCCTTGCACTGACCCATGGACCTGCTGTTTCTACTTCTGAGAAACGCTTGGACATAAATGTTTAGCCCTTGTCAGGTTCACACCTTTGAGGAGTACGTGCCCCCCTTTATTCACTTCCACTGGGCCCCTCAGACTCCCAACACTCAATGCAGACTGTGCAGAGGATACCACATCATAGCAGGTATTTAGTAAAAACATATATATTTTAGGTGAACTATGCATGCTTTAAATAATATTGACCTAGATAGAAGCTGCTTTTATTAAGTTGCCACATCTATTACCAAGGAGAATGAGTCAAGTAGGCTATAGTATTCCATGGGTTTCTTTTTACAAGCTTTGCTCTTAAAGGGGAACTTTTGAAACATTGTTCTCTCTCATCAAAGAAGATGAGAAAGAATAGGATTAAGGTGAAGAGAAGGATTTCTTTGAATAGGGAAGATATAATTACACATTTTCCATGACACATGCTGAAAAATGTAATATTGGATAATGCAAGTAACCTCAAATTTTTCATTGTATTTTAATAGAGAACTCTCTTTTAAGATTTTTATATTATATACAGTATATAGTTATAGGTATAGACACTTCTCTCACATAAAAGAGATTGAAAAGGAATCAAACAAGAACAAACTCTTCCTCCCTAACCACTAAGGAAGCATGATAAAGAAGGACAATATCAGATCAGCTACAAAATTTCCATCTCATTGTTTCCTGAAAAATAAAATTTTATAATGAACATACTCCATACAAGCTGTGCAGGGCAACTATCTCTTCCAAAAATGCACAGAGCAGTAGTAAAAATCAAGCATGGACTCAATGACATCTGTTGTGGCATTGTTATCAAATGCCATCTTTTTTACACAAATCTGTAACAGTCACTACTTTTTTTTTGTGTGGAAATATTAGTTTGTATGCGGCATCTAAAAGCTGGCACACGAGGACCGACAGATGCTTTGGTTTTACCTCATCTTCAACTTACTTGGCTTCTCATTACACTAGCTACAGCTCGGCAAATTATTCCTCTGCTTTGGAAAGCCGACAAAATGCCATCTGTCTCTGCATGGTTATCAAAACTAATACTGTAACGTGAAAAAACTACCATCTGAAATTGTACCTGGCAACTACATGGTGAGGTCGAGTATGCTGTTAGATTACTCACAGACACAAATTTCTGTTAGTGGACACCCACCTATCCCACTGTGCACTCGGCTGCAGGAACAGCCAGTCTCTGACCTTTCTTGCTCGTAGCTGTTTCTCATGCCATTGACATTGACTGACACTAATTATGGCTTAGAATGCAAAATGAGGTAGCTTCTCACCAAGTGAGACTCCAAGGTCACTGTGATTAGAGTATGAGCAGCTTTTGGTTTTTCTTATAAAAATGAGAGGCTGAATGCATGGAGGAAAGAGGTGGAAAGGTCAAGGAAAGAGAAAGAGCAAGATTACATCAGTGTGGTTCAGCATGTAATCACATCGGTCCGACGGCTACAAGATTCATCACTAAAGCTTTAGGGAAGGGAAAACATGAGCATGGTGTCATTAGATAAAACAGAAAAGAACCAAAAGGTATGAAAAGGCCTGACAGTCCTGCCCTTAAGCTGACAGAGAAGTCATCCTCAGATGTTCTCTTCCTTTCTAAATACCATGATAATTTCTCCACCAACTGGTGAAGTACAGCCCAGAATAAATGCCTTGTACAGACACAAAGCTGGCTTTTGTACACTGCAGAAATGCTTCAATGCCACCTCCAGAGTTAGCTCCAACCCAACATGTGCTAGAGACAAACCTGAGGTGAGGATCCTGTGGAACAGCAAAGGAGAGGGGATCATAATCCAGGTTGGTAGATACTGTCCTCTTTCGTGGAGATTCTGAGCTGCACACTGATAAAAGTGACAGTAGAGCAGTTGTTCTCATCCTCCTCCTAAGCATCCCCTACTGCTTGTGGTCAGAGATAGGTAAGCTCTTTGGTCTGCAGCAAAACCCTGTCATATTTTGTTGCGGAGAAGAGGTGAGGGTTGCACAAACAAGTCCACTGCTCTGTGTCTGTATTCAGCAAATCGAGTATCAGATCCTGTCATACTCTAAGACCAAAAGACTGCTCCTAGATACTCTCTGCTTAAGAAACCATCCCTTGGCCAACCTTAGTCATGCAACTGAGCAAATAAACTCAGAGCAGATTGCACAGAGCAGACAATCCTAATTCTTATTTGACGTTTAAAGCACTACAGAAAGAGCATTTCCATCCTCTCCTCTCCTTCCTCTACCATCTGAGATGCATTGAACTGAATATTAATTCTTTCTCAAATTGCATAAACGTATTAATATTCAATATAAGAAAGACTGACCCCCAAATCTCTTGTCCCTTATGTATTTTCAGGCTGAAGTTACTCCTATCTTGCTCTGAGGTATGATAACAATGAAGTTCACTCCTGATAAAAACGCGTGTTTGTTTAAAGCTATCCAAGGTAGGAGAACACTTGTGAGGAAAAAATGCTTTAGATAAATTGCTTTATTTTGCTGTTTGTTTTTTTAATACATTTGTAAGTTTGGCTCAACAAAACCAACATCTTGAGTTTCTACTGCTTTCCTCTATCATGACCACTCCTTTATATCTTAAGATGAAGTTTCTGTAGATTGCACACCACCTTCCATGCAGTTCTGGCAATAGAGGTTCCTTACAGGGATCCATTGTGTGCTGTAGTGAGCAGTCCTATGGCGTATGCCTTGAGAATGATGTCCCTTTAAGTTGTGCTCTGCTACCCCTTTGAACTGGCACCCTAACGTAGGACTGAGAAATCATTATATCCCATTGGAATCCGTGTCTGCAGAAGAGGCAGTGTGCGTTGCCTATCAGTTACATTCGCACCTCATCTAAATGAGTAGAAAAGAACAGAAAGATGGAGAAGGCTCAGAGCTTCCTCTCTTGCTTCAAGGCTCATTTTTTTCCTTCTATACCACATTCTCCTTTGTGTTCTTGGCTACGCTGCATTATCATGAGCTCCTTGGGAAAAGACCTCTTCTCTCTATCTACAAAGAAATCATTAAAAACCAGTAATGTCTTGGCTTCACTATGTAGTTAGTTTCTCCTTGTATGTTCTTGCTCCCAGCAGTGTTAAGTCCATGTGTAGCTCTTATTCACAGGAAATCCTTTTAGTCTTACAATGAGGTCTTTGTAGCAAGTCTTTGGTGTTATTCTTCTGTATTTGCAAGGACTCTTGAATACCGAGCTGCCTGGGACACAGTATCTAGGGGAATAACTAATATAGGCTAAACGTAAACTAATTTTGGGGAACAAAAGCAGCCTTCAAGCTATATGCAAAGTTACTAAAGGCTGTTTTTTCAATGAGGGTGAGTGGAAGTGACAATTCTTTCGCACTTAATGAGCCAGAGTAGCAGAGATTAGAGAAACCCTCTAAATTATTTGGCTGCTGAATAAAAATCCAATTTAAATCTAGTGGAAAGTAAGAGCTTTGGTTCAGCTGTAGAATCAGGGTGCATAGGCAAGGAAAATAAGCAGTCTTTTTAGATCCAGTCCCTAAACTAGTAACAGTTTATTATATAAAAGCCAAGCACAGATAATGAGAAAAAGAATATGTTAAGAATAAAGAAAAAAAGAAATCCTTGGGAGACCAAGAGGTTTGCTCAATGTTATTAACTGTTCTCTACAAAACAGTAGCCTTTCTAGAGAAACTGATATGCCTTCCTCTCACACTCCCTTGGGCCAGGGCCTCGGAGGAGACAGCAGTTCACAGTAAGGCCAGCATGGCAGCATCTGATAACATTTCTGCTTACTGGTGTTGCTCAGCAGTGCCCATTAAAACATTTCAAGCACCTAAAAGATACTCTGTGAGGACTTGGGATAAAACCTGCACTGTGAGTGAAACCAGCAGAACAGCAATAGAAGAGCTAAGGAAAGTTTTAAAAGGTTTACAGTGTGGAGAACTTCAGTTAAGTATCCTCAACCTTTTTCATCTTGGAAAGTCCCACTTCTGCATCAGCCAGGGAAACAATTTCATTTCTTGTTTTGTTCACAAGAAGAAACTGTAACTTGGCAGTGATCCCATTGCAAACAATAAACACCAACAGAGCCTTGCCAGTTTCCATAGCGGTTATACATCTTGGAGCCCATCCTTTCCTCTTTACTTTGGCTGTCTCTGCAGGCTGCAAGGATTGTCTACTACAGTGATGACCACGTATGTCAGCTCAGTGAAATGGAATAAAAAGCTATGTGTATGAATAGGTACTGACTTTTGGCCTTCTTGAAAACTATGACTCCCTAAATGACAACCTAGTCTTAAAAAATGAAAAAAATATAAGGTCTTTTCTTAACACAACAAACAAAAATAACACGTGTGTAACCTTCTCAAAGCATGCTGTAACTGTTCCTTTAGCAGAGCTAAAGCCAACTGGCTTCCTGTGGATTTGTCAACTTAGGCAGACATAAACTTTAACTAAAACAGTCTCATCGAGGAATGGGGCGTTCACCTGCTGCTTCTTTCTGGAAAACGTGTAACTGAAACCCAGAATCCAGATCCTGTTTTAAGTGGGATAATCATCATGGTCTTCTTCACCATGTACTTTCATTAAACTTGTAACCATGGCTCATGGAGATTGCTGATTTTCTATTCTGCTTCATTAAAATAATCAATACAACCAGCTAACAGAAGGGGGATAGGAAGGGAATTCACCATGATGGTCACATCACCTAATTTCTAAAACAAATAAGGCTTAAAAATCATAAACCCCAAACAAAGTAAGAGGGTGGAGTTAGCTCACACTACAACTGATGAAGCTTCAAAAGACAGCTGAGTTAATCTAATGCCCAGATGAGTCCACAACACCCTCTAGCTCATTATTAAACACAAATCTATAGAGCACATCTCTGTGTTCATCCCTCAGAAGATAGGTCTTTATGGTGACTGTAAAATTCTCATTAGGCTACTGGGATTATCTCTTCCCTTTATCTTATTTGCTTGGCTCTATAAATGCTGAAGAAAAGACATGATGAATCAATGAGTGATTCAGATTTTGCCTTCAGTCTTTATCATCAGGATTTTATCTACTTTTTGTCTCTGGAGTTTTTTATCCTGCAGCAAATTTATTGTAGTGCCTCTGAGTGATTTTTTTTTCTTTTCCTTCCCCTCCCTTCCCCCAATACACTATTGATTTTCTCATTTTTACAAATAAGCATAGCAATAAATAAAATTACAAAAGCTCAGGACAGAATCGTAGCTGAATAAATACACTCATCAAGAATAAAAAATTGTTGGCTAGACTGGGAAAATTACAGCTCCCTCCTGTACATTCTTTATTATGAAGTGAAAACGCAATTAGTAAAGCCGAAGAATCTGAGAGTCAGACTTTTATTTCCCATTTTGCTACTGATGCACTGTGGTCACAGTTGGCATATTTTAAAGTAATTGGGCAGCATTACCTAAGCTGGGGGTGAATAGACGTGTCCTAACTCCACTGGCACCACTGCTTGACAAGGAGGTCATTGCACCACCCTTCTGTCACCATCACAGCTCCACACAAGATCAGTGTAATAAACAGTCACCTCTCAGGCTGGCTGGGAGATGTCTAAATGGAATGCTGGCAAGCTGGATTTTAACTTCTTGGACTGAAAATCCAGTCATACAGCACATCCAGGAATGATGGATCAATATCTTTCTGAATAGTCTACAGACTTCGGGATACTAAATTCTTGTTCCAAAATATTGCAGAATTATTTGGTGGCCTTAGGCATTTACAAGGTCGCAGAATTCTACTTAGGTGTGATGGAAGGGCTGCTTTGCAGAGTAGGAGAAGATCCAGCTCAATATTCTCTATTAAGTTTCTGTTTTCTACAGAAAGGTTTATCTTAGTACAAATAGTCTCCTAATACTTGAAAAAAGAATAAGGCACCAAATATATAATAAATGTTTCCTGAAAGAAACTGATTAGATAAGTTTCACAATCAGTTAAGGTGCTGCATGCTCTCACTAACCTTATGTGCTAAGAAAGGTTTAAAGATTTATCCTTTTGGAAACAAACAAACAAATAAAAACCCATCACTTCACTAACTCTGAAAACTAGTTATGAGAAATATTTTCAAGTACAGCATCTAATACATCACCTGCTCTTTTTCTGCATAAAGAGTAAGAAAACTTGATTTGAAAAGCGCCGGTAGCCCCTCTCCCGGGATGTTCCCGGGTTCAGCACCTCGGCCAGCTCCGCGCAACCCTCCCGCGCCCCAGGGCAGCCCCGCTGCCGCCGGCCCTGCCCGCACACGCATCCCGGCAAGGGGCAGGGCAGAGCCGGAGGGGAGGGACAAGGGTGGGCAGTAATTGTGCCGCGCTCCTGCGTGTTCAGTGGTTCAGGCAGCGCCTGCACAGAAGGGTTTGGCTGTGGCCTTGCTCAGAAAACACATTTTTCACTCCTGTCATGAGGCGCGTTTGGAAAAACTAAAACACTGAACAACACAGGTGAAAAATGAGCCACAAAGAGAAAGAAACATCAGGGAGGCAAAACTGAAGGGAAATATCAAATGAAAGTTAATACTCGCGCTTTTTTCCTGCTTGTCACTCTAACACAAGAGCCACAATACAGTTTGTTTGTGCCTTTTTTAGAGGAAGTAACAGTGGGATATAGGGACAAGCCACAAGACAACTGGAGGCAAAGTACCCTAGTACTTCACTGAAAAATGGACTTGATGAAAAAAATAAAATCTGTAATCTCAGTGGAAAACAGGGCAAGCTGTGGTTGAGAAATTAACAGTGCTGGACAGCACAACTAGTAAATGAAAGCTCCATATGGATCAGGTTGACACTAAAATAGGCTGGAACAGAGTCTGGCAAGCTGACTAAACTAAGCAAAGCTCCCAAGAAAAATATTACAAAAAAAATCCGAGGAAAAAAATAGCAGAAGAATTAGTAAATTTGGAGAATGTGGAGCCTGTGGGGTGTGGGGGTGATTTGCATCCCTGGCATAACAAAGCAGTACAGGAATTACATAACTGGAAGAAGAATTCATTTTGCATAAAAACTACCTAAAACCTAAATGTTGAAAGAACTCCAAAGGAGATTAATATTGCAGAAGTTGCTCATGCAAAGCTGTGTGGGATGATGACAGAAACAACACCGTAAGTGACCTCATCTAGCATCAAAGAAGCTGCCTCTGGCACAGGAAATAAAGCAATTGCCTCTGAACACAGGCCTCATTTGCTCCTGATAAATCTTAACGAGATGAACAAACCAGGGGAACCTAATGGCATCTTCAAATAAGGGTACCTACCTCCATATCTACATTTCAGGAAAGTTAACAGACTTGATATTTACTACTATAAAAACATACTTGATTTAAGTATGCTGCATCTGGCAGGAAAACATTACTATTGCTAGAGCAGTTACTTGTAGAGTCTAGAGAGCAAATGTCACTTATTTTATAGTCCAAGCATAGAGAAATTTTACTTCTTCACAGTTGTCCAACTGCAAAAAAAGACTTATACATTACGTAAGTTCTAAATTCTATATTTTAATTCAGTGAGGTCTTTAATTTGCTTGACAGATTTCTCTTTGCAAAGATGGCCCAGTGTATGGCATAGAAACCTGCATCAAGAATTCCCAGGCATTTGCCCCAAAAAATGGCAAAAAGTTAAAAGCAAAGAAGGTCATTTGGAAGGTTAAAAAGAAAAAAAAAAACCCACAAAATTCTGGCAGTACAGAAGAAAGGCAATCCTACCCAAATTTGATTAAAGCTTTCAGCAAAGACTATTCAGTACATATTCCACCTTCAAGGCAAAAATAAAGTTCTTCACTTCAATCAGTGATACAGGATAAGTTGAAATAAATTTCATTAATTGGATGAATTTGAAAAGGTCATTTCAAAATCACCACAAAGTAGATGGCATCACTTGGGCCTAATCCTGCCTTCATAGAAAGTGATGGTGTTCCTAAGCTGCCTCAGCCCTCAAAAAGAAAAAAATTTGTGTAATTAAAGAGGGTCACAATATGTGATGGCAGGTCAGAATAGATTATAGCCAGAGTTAAGTTTGAACCCCAGATTCCTTTCCTAGATGGGGTACAAAACTGTATTCAACACAGTAGTAGCTGAGAACTGATAAATCAGAGTCCCTTTCTATTAAAAAACCCTTTCAAATCTGTGACAGTAACACATGCTCAGTCATGTATGAGCAGTAAACACTCTGCTTCTCTGTATTACTTCAAGAATCTTTTCGGATTTACTTGCACATCTACCTGGTACAAACATGAGAAATCTTTCCAGCATCCCCGTTCCAGTAGTGCAAAGGTATACAGAAGAACAGCAAAATTCAGCCTTATCCTCCACATCAAGAAAAAAATATTCTGGGGAAGGTATTACACCTGCTCACAATGCTTGGTCCAGTGCGTACAAGTCTGAAACAGAAACCAGTAGATCAGTGACTTCCATATAGGCAGCTCTTCGTACTGCCAGGGGACCTGAACTTTTGTTCATTATTATGAGTCGGCTTGCAAGAGGAACGCATGGACTGGGACTTCCTCCCCTCCCCATCTTCTCTCCTGGACACCTGTAAATATAAAGACATCTCCTCTTGTGTTCTGTATCTGCTATTGCCTTAAATGATCTCTTTCTTTGGGAATGGATAGTTTCTTATTTTCCTCTGTTAGAAGCCGTGTGGGCTGTATTCCAGGCTAAATAGCGAATTTACTCCTAAGAACAGAAACAGCAGTTTTTCCTGGCAAGACGACTCCTAATGTGAGGACAGGACTGCGAGCTAAGTCAGAGCTTGTCACCTCTGTGCCACTGCCTCTCTTGTAAACTTCGCCAAATCCATTAATCTCACTGGATTCCCAGTTTCTCTTTTTTTTTTTTTTGTGCAAAGCTTTCTTGCCTCTGGGGGACACTGGGAAGACAAATTCATTAATCTCTGCAAAATGCTGAGAGGTCAGCTTACCACTGGTTTCAGAGAAGAATCTCCATGAGAGTACGTTCACTAGAATGGGAGGAGCATTGTTTGGTTTGGATCCCACATAAAGAATCTGAATTAACAGGAGTGATGAAGGACAAACCCCTCTGGTGGAACGGAGGAAGCTGCAGGAGGGAAGTACCTGCTGAACTGATCCAGAAAGAGTTAAGTGCCTAATGGAAAAATCCCAACGGGTTTGAACTTAACATGCAGTGACAATGAGGAAATCCATCTGGATGTAAAGCTGCAAGAAATACGAGGCATCAAGAAAGGCAGCATTCATGCTTTTTGTGAGTTAGGAGTTATTGTATCCAGCATTTGTCATGATACCTTAGATAACACATAATTGTTCTCCAAAGGGCTCTCCACAGAGCTCGCATAATGAAGCAGGTTTCAAAAATGCTTAGTGGGAAGAGAAAAGAGTGTCTCATGACAAACATAAATGTTCCTTGTATTTCAAAAGGAGCCAGTTTCAGTAATTGAAATAAATTCTTCACACTGGTAACAGGCATGTGAACAGACCAGATTGTATTTAAGTTCAGGAAGACAATCGGAGCTCCCATCCTGCCTGTTTTTAAATCCAGGGTGCTGCTCCAAGATTTGCAGACAGCCATGTCCAGCAGGAGCTTAGCAAGGTCAGCCATAGCTCATTTATGGAAGAGCTGGGACTTAACAGCAGACGAGTCAAGAATCCAAAGTAAATTAATAAAACCAGTTCGGAGTCAAGTCAAGAACAGCAAAGACAAGGAAGAAGTTTTACTTGCAAACATGTTTTTGGCAGTTGATTTTGTATCTCTGTGGTTTTGGGAACAAAAAGGACTACTCCTTCTCTGCTTGCTTCCAGAATGCACCTGTTTGCAGGAAAGGGGATGGGAGCTCTCAAACCATCAGCCAGACCCAGCAAACCACATTTTTGTAAGACTGGAAAAAAAAGAGGATAAACAAGCACAACTCAGTGAGAGCAGAAAAATTCAAATGACATTGTAGGAAATGGAAAACACTCTATTAAATAGATATTCATGCCAAGGTGATGAACTGATTATGAGGCAAGCTCAGGAGACAGTTCAGCTGGACACACTGGAGGACTCTGGCAAGTCATTTAGTCAGCATTGTCCTCACCTGTCTAAGGGAAATAATTTTCTGGTGTTTCAAAGACACAGTGAACTACCTGACTTATATGTTGATACTTGACATGCTCTGAAACTCTATAATGTGCTTATTACCATAACCTTTAATCAGGTATTTTATTAAATATGTTTTTTAATAGTGCATTTTAGAGGGTAAAATTAACAAGTAAATAAAGTAGAAAAGCAAAGTCAAAATCAGAATGAGCAACACACACTGGTTATTCCTTGAGGCTGCTCATGTTTTAAACACCCCCTCTCAGGGCTGCTCAGTACTTTCCGCTGAACACGGCAGCGTCCACTGGTGATTGACACTCAGCCATTACACAGTGCAGTTTTGTCAGCAGGAACTCAAGGAAAAAGTGAAGCTGAACACCTTTGGATAAGTGTGCACTCCTGAAAATGGCCATAATTTACTCAAGCCTCTTCCATTGATGCTGATAGGAGTAACATTTTAAGATAAGCCTGTAGAAAAAAACTGTAATTTTCTGGTTTCATAAAAAATCCTTGTTTCTTTCCCTACTGCTTTTGTGGGAAGAGGAAGCCCCAGGCATCTGACTGCAAGCTCTCAGTCACCCAGTGACTCTGACCTACAGAGCATAATACAGAGCAATCACACCTCCATGGGGTAGCTATTCAGAGACATTCAAGCCTATACAGGTGAACTGGGTTCCTTGCTTTTTCGGGTTGGATTTTTTC
>VZTI01003880.1:30884-102584 GCA_013397865.1 Struthidea cinerea | reverse complement strand
TTTTTTCTTTTTTTTTTTTTTTTTAATCCTTTCTTTTCATCTCTGAATTCCTCAGCCTGGTCAGATTTTCTTTTCTCTTTTTCTTTATTTTATTTCATTTTTATTATTTCACCTCCTCTTTACCTTTGCCCCCCCTCAAAAGTACATCAATCACCACTACCAGTTTGAGCTGGGAAAGGAAGGCTACTTCAAGGTCACTGTGTAAAAAGCCCTAATGCTTTTCAGTGAAAGGGAAGGGGAAAGAGGCCGTAAGTGGCTTCCTGTTTCTATTCATTGTTTAGGGAAACTCCTTAGGAAGGAAGGAGAAAGTATGCATGTGGGGAAGGCTGTATGGCCAGAGGAAGGGGGAAGGGCCATGCACAAAAGGGCAGTCCTTAAAGATAATATCCCTCAAAGAGGGAAAACTGATTGGCATGCAAATAGATGAGTGTGAGTTGGAAAGAGATGAAGGAAACAGATGCAATTCCCCAGAGACAAGCAGCTCCCTTGAGGCCAATTGCCCGTGAAAGGGGCTGGCCATCGTTGACAAGGACAGATATTACAGAAGGGAAGTGGGGGAACTGCTACAATAAATCCAGCATGTGTTCCTTCCTGGATTTTCTCCATGCTGCCAGAGGAGCAGGCTGCATGGAGCAGCTGTGCTTCTGCTCAGCCCTGACAGGATCTCTCAGGATAGCCAATGCTTCTGCTCACACTGTTCAGGTGGGTACATAGAGGAAAAGAAGCATGCACCAGGGCAGAAACCTCATTACTGGCTTCCCCTTCCTCCTCTGCTTTCCTCCCAGTTGCATGTTAGTGACCTGCAAAGGAGATGCTGACCCCAAAGGGGCACAGGCAGCAGAGGAGCTGACTGCCTTCAGCCACAGGCACATCCCGGAGCAGGTGATGGACATCGCGGCCCACTGCCCCATCCCCAAAACTGTTCCTGTTACCCAGCCCCCTGAACAGCAATTTCTGCCACCACCCTTGGGTTTACATGCACTATTTATAGTCCATATTTAAAATAAAACTATGCTAAACACACTTCAGTGTTGTTTTACAAGTGAGGAAGTGTCACATTCAGCCTTAACTGAGGGCTGGATTAAGATGCGCATACACAAGGATAAAGCCAAGTTACTACACACTATTTCTTGTTAGCAGAATATTGTGTAACGCTCTTTTCCCTAGGTTTAAGGTTTTATGTTTTCTTTGACTATGTGGGCACAGGAGAGGCAAGAGAAGTGTCATATTTTTTATTTTTATATTGTTTACCAACTACAGACTTGCAATAGAGCTGTTATATATCATCTTTCAAATCACATTTTGAGTACTGTGGCTGTTGAAATATTAGTTTTCAATACCTATTCTACTACAGTCACTTACAATGACACTATTGTTCTAGGTACCTTACTAGTACAGAATAAAAGGCAATCTCTATCTCCAAGAATTTATATTCTACCGATTACACATAACATTTAGGCAAATCTTTTCAAATAGATATTCTTATTTTATTGCTGGAGAATTTAGATATAAGTATTTTTTCCTCAAATGAAATTCCTATACAGGAATTCCTAACAGTGCCATTAAGAGGAAACTGTTAAAAGAATACATTTATTTTTTTAATGTGAATATTCATGCAGAGCTGTAGAAAATACAGATTGTTTTTGTCACAGAGAGAAGCAATGCAAGTGATTAATAATGTGGACATTATTGAACTTTCATTTCCTCTTGAGTGCTGTGATGCTTGCCTTCTGATTCCAAAGTATTCCTACATTATGCTGCAGCAATAAGCCTCTCATCTTTAATTATCAATTCCCTCACAAAACCAGAGAGGTAAAACGTATCCGAGTCGAACAATGCCCGCCAACTGCCCTATTGCACTGTGTTTCAGGGAGTCTGTGGAGAGATTGCAACACAACAAGAGAACTAAAAAAAGCCAACCCTGGAACCTGAGATAAGGAAGCACTGAGAAAAACAGCAACCACAAGTTCTCATGGGATGAGGCTTGGCTGACGCTGGAGCAAGAAATACATGAAAGAAACAAGTGAACCGCACCCATGAAGTGACAGCTTCTGTTCAGTGATAAAGACCCAGATAGGCTCTTGCAAGCTGGGTCTCTGCCTTGGCTATTTATATCATTCAAATAGGAAAACCTACTAATATATATAAACAAGAATTCCGGAGTCAAATGGTTGGTGATTATCTATTTAATCCTCTGTTACAGATTTTTAAAAAATGGCATACCAAGCACAATCTGTAAAAGAAAAGTTTGAACTGTGATGAAACCAGTTTCTGACTAAAGGCTAATAAGCACAGTAGTGCAAGATTATGAGCACAGTTAAAATATATAAAATTTTTAGTGTATCTCTGCTTCAGCAGTATTTTTGGCAGTAAGACAAAAAGGTCTTGCCACCTCAAGTTTGTATCAATTTAACACAGACAAAAAAACCAAGCACTGTACATCCTTGGTATACAGTAATAAAGTAAAAAACAATGGTGGGGATAAATGTTGAATTCTGGTTCAACTAGAAACCAAAGCCAGGTTAGTTCCCTTAACTTTTGTGTTCTCTTTTCATTATAACTGTGCTCTTTTAAAACTTCTCTTCATTACCCCCTTGAAATTAAGCCACTTCCCAAGTGGGCTTCCTAGAAGCCTGCAAAAGTAAGTGAATAATACAGTTCAACACATCTCTAATCTATGCTGTTCCTCAAGCTGATGCACTGGGGTTCTATAGACAACCAAAGCACAAATCAAACTCTTATTTGGCATTGATTTCCCTTACCATTTCAACATCACCTAGTCTGTGAATAAAACGTGCTGACCTCACTTTATCCCACCAAGTCTTGCAAACACAGCTGTGCAGGGCTCCTCATCAGGCCATACACACCTCCCATGGCTTTAGGGACTAAATGATTCCATGCAAATGAAGTTGTGTTATCAGTAACTTTTTATGCCTAGAACGATTCCTGTAGACCCACATGGGCCTATTGATGTCTGGTGGAGTTGAAAGCAAGCTGAACTTTGTTGGAGAGTTCTTAAAAGGCTGTGATGAAAGGAGCTGACTTGGATTAGACATTTGGAGGGATGGGTCATGCTTCTTTGTTCCTACACTAATGACTGTACACAGGACACACCTACTCTTTCATCTCTCCAGAGGCAGGTGTTGACACCGCACTCGGCTCTGCTCCTACACGCTTTCTTCTGCTGAACCACCTGACCGTCCACACATGAACCTCTCAGTCATGCTCTGATTTCTGTTTTGAACATGTATGAGGCTTATGTGAAAAGACTGAACTGCACTTGAGCTTCATGGGCTTGCTCTTCCCTGTGCAGGGAGCAGGTGGGTTAAGCAGAGCCCTGCACTTCCATGCCCATGGTTCATGGGAAAGAGCAGTAGAGCTCATCCCCATCTGGCACAAGGTGTCCATCCACACAACCACAAGAAAAGTGCACAAGAAGTGAGGGCCAGTCTTAAGAGAGTGGGAACCTAAGAAAAAAAATCAAACAAAAATAAACCCAAATCTGTTCAGATCCAGTTCCAGGCACTGAGGCTTACTGTACACCACAAGCAGATCTTTCTCTGGACATGGCTAGGTACACTGCTGCTCCTGCCTCCAGAAAAACTCAACTCAGGAGTTAGAGATTTTGGAGATCTACCTTTAGCAGCCTCATATGTTTGCTGCATAACACAGTAAAATTAGAGCATTGACTATCTTATAGAGTGAAGCAATAAAACAAGACAGGATTTGAAGACAGGCCCTTACAGTACAAAAAAAACCAACCCAGCCCCCCCCCCAAAAAAACCCCAACAAACAACCCAAAAAACCCAAAACCCCAAAAAAAACCCCCAAACCCCAAAAAACTAGTGTAACTAGAAGGCATGGTCCAAAAAATGATGAAAACTGCAAGATGAATAGAATTGCAATTATGACATGATTTAGCATGTAGATTAATGCCTTCTAAACAGGACAGGATTGAAAGTCAATAATTCGGTTTATTGATTTTGGCAATGATTCTTGTTTCTTACATCTTTCAGCAGTAAGGATGAAACACTCTGTAGGATGCTACTGATGAAAAACAGACTTCATTTTTGTAACTTGAAAACTATTAGAAACAATGTAAGCAAATTGAAATGAAGGCAACAACATAATGCTGTACACACTGTTCATCAAGGAAAGTTGCAAGCTCAGAAACGAAGGAAAACCATGAACCACAAATACTATTTACAACAGATCTGCTTTTAAACAAAGTAATGCAAAGACAGAAATGTTACCTCCAGTCGCATCTTTAAAATTCAAACTGTAAAGAACACCATCATTTCTTCCTTCACTTTATGCTATATAAAAATTTTTCAAATGTTAGCTCTTTAAAAACACAATTGGCAAAAATAAGCTACTTTTACAAATACACATGATGTATGCTTAAAAATTAATAAGTTTAATTCTGCAATATGTATTGTATGGGTGGCTCAGCCATGGTATTTTCTTCCTGCAATGTCTGATATTAATTGTAATCTCAGACTGCTCTCTACTGGTAATAAATTATGTTAAAACTCATTAAATATCTGCAAATCCAGAGACATATAAAGAACTGCGGTTGGCACATATTCTGTCTTTGAATTGATGCCGGAATGGGGGGTCTTGAGAAGGCAACATGAATCTGAAATAAAGAGTAAAATGCAAGTATTTAAGCCAAAAGCTTTTTATTGACCCATCATGCCCTTAATCCTGCTCCCACTGAACTTGGTACCAAAACACGCAGCTGTCCCAGACTATTTAGTAGGGGCTTGGCCTTTTGAACATAAATAATTCTTTCTGCACTCATGCAGGATGGGACTTGCAAGAGGCAAAGCATGCAGGCTGCAAGCGGAGAACAGGGACAATTCGGTCCTTGTGCTACTTCAGCTTTTCTTGAGTGCCAAAGACATCTTCGTGTTAACTTTGCTACAACTACTGGGTGCAAAGTAATTAATTGTTTTCTTCTTACAATTTCACACCTTAACAAATTGTCCCATAACACTGGGAGGCACCAATCTAAACCTGCAACAGAGGCTAAGTACCCCACACTGCAGCAGTGTCATTTCCCTATGCCATACGTATTATGTTTCATAATAACAGTAAAATACACGGTCTGATCTTGCTTCTTTAAGGCAGTCAAACTCCTCTTAAGACCTCTGTGAGGTGCACGTGCACTGAACCTCAGGGAGAGAAAACTGGACACTGTGTCAAGCAGTCAGACTTCAGGCAGTGCTGAGGTCCCAGCTTTGAACCTCACTAGTTCCTGAGGCAAGAGCTCTTGACACAGACCAGGCACAAATGCCAGCGGCTCTGGTTCTCATTTTCTCAGACCAGCCTCCCAGAAAGAAACCCAAACTCACAAACCAAAACAAACCCCAATTACTATTGTGAGACAAGTTGAAGTCCTTTCCCTTTGTCTCTACTTCCCACTTACTCTTCAGAGTTTTACCATATCACCCTGTCCCTCTTTCAAACATCTTTTTCTTTCCTGGCACAGATTTACATGGGAAGGGAAAGAAGTTAATGCCAGGGATTATTCACCCTGTTAAGCGCAGCATGTGAGAGCATTGGCTCAGATACCTCTGTTATTCCTCTTTGTGTCCTGTGCCACCTGTTGCTTATTTTCTTTTCCACATGTTCTTCAATAACTGCCCAGACTTAACTCTGCTCTTGAAAGAGTCATAATTTACCTTCTGTATTGTGGTTCCACCCACCTCCCCCACCCCCAATTTTTTTTGCTAGGATGGTTCATTAACCAATTTTTAACATTGGTACATGCACCGTATTTTGTTTTGTTCATCCTTAAAGCCTGAATCTATTGTAGTCATTGAGAGAAACGGAAATCTAGGATTGGAAACAAAATTTAGAAAACTAAAAGAAGAAAAAGCAGATATAGCAGGTCAAAAAATAAAGTCCTACACAATCTGGGGCATAATGGAAGTAATGATCTGTTGCCACCTTCTGTGTCAAATTATTCAAGTGTGATAATTGTTTGCAAACATACGGAACACATGAAAAAACTCTTGTAGATTTGGGGAGTTCAAAAGTATCTCTCATATTGGGATCTTGCTTCCATTGAACTGAATTGGATTAAATTAATTTCATAGTCTAGCAGGAATGTTAATGAACAAAATCTGAGTTGCTCCATGACTTTAGAATAATTTAGACAGTGTCTGGGACCTTCTAAATCTGTGAAAGCCTCCCTCCAAACACCACAGCATTGCATGTAACAACCCTTTCCAGCAATACTGGTAGAAGGATGATCCCAAAGGAGCCCCCTACAGCTGACAATCTCCAGAGCTGTGCTGCAGGACCCCTTGGGCCATGGACCATGACCGCACAGTGAGACACTTGTCTGTGTTCAGGGGCTCAAAGTCAAGGCAAGGTCTTACTACAGACCTGAAATGTGCTTCCTAAAAGGGATATCATGGAATTATAGATAATCTTGAGTTGGAAGGGACCTTAAAGATCACCTTGCTCCAACCCTCTTGCCATGGACACCTTCCACTATCCCAGGCTGCTCAAAGATCCATCCAGCCTGGCCTTGAACACTTCCAGGGATGGGGCAGCCACAGCTTCTCCAGGCAAGCTGTGCCAGGGCCTCATCACCCTCATAGAACATACTTTTTTCTTAATATCCAATCTAAACATACTCTCTCTTCAGTCTGAAGCTGCTCCCCCTTGTCCTGTTGCCTCATGCTTTGTAAATTGTCCCTTTCCATCTTTCTTGTAGTCTCCCTTCAGGTACTGGGAGGCCACAATTTATGTTTCTGGCCACTGAATCTCAGAGGATGGGTATACAGCAGCTATCACCCTGCCAAAGCAGCTTGTCCCAAAACCTTTCCTCTAGTGTCAATGTGGGAAATTGATGGTTATTTCAAATTTCATAGACAATGCAACATTATTTAATGAGCTGCTCAGGAAACATGGCAGCGTAGAACATTCATCTCAGCGCAGAGTTACACAGCAACCTATCACAATTCCAATGAAAAAGAATGCACTGATGAAAAGATTTAAAAACTAAAAAAAACCCTCAAAATAAAACCAAACTAAAAAAAAACCAAAACAAAACAAACCCACAAAAAAATAAAAGGAAGAAAAAGACAAAACCCAAAAAACCTTTAAGTAAACCCCAACTTCCCCAACCCCCCAAACAGGCATGGTTCCAACCATCAGCCAAACAACTCAGGTTGGAGAATTTACTGCCCAATTATTATGTGACCAGTTATTGGATAGAGTTGACAAATATTTCCTCCGCTTTCCTTTGCTTCAGAGTTGGCACTGCTCTTCTGCCTTTTGGAAGAACTGGAGCTCTTGCCAGACTGCTTGGCACTGCTCTAATTGACAATTTTAGGGCAGTAAATTAGAAGGGTTTTTCATGTTGTTTTACTTCTAATTTTAATCAGACATAGAACCACTTGGCACACCGAGCCACACACTCTTCCGTGCAAGTTCACAGTGCCTCCATAAAAATACCCTCATTGAAATGTAACTTAACTTTAAAAGAGTCACACAAAAGCAATGTGCTGACTAAATGCGCTAGTACAGTGCATTGAGAGACTGTGAATTCCAATTTCAGCCATGCCAGTCATTTGGCATTAAAATATGCACCAGCTGTGAGTGTTTGGATCTCGATAAGTCAGAGTGTGCTGGAAAGCTGACAAGATACTGCTGTGAAAATGTTTCCAGCCCCTAATCTCGGCTGTCTCCTCTTTTTCATATTTTGCTACCCATGTTGGTGTATAATATAGGGAGAAATAAATGCAAAATCCAAGGAAGATGTGCATGGGGTGACACCCATATTTATAGGATTTGTAAGATAGTGCTGCCACTCACACAGCTCTGGACTCCTCTTTGATGAGTTGTCTCTGGTCAGCCTTTCTAAATTGCTAATTTATTTTCCTTACGTGAGAAAGAGCCTTGTATTAGTAAACTGGGATATGTAACATTGTTGGGACAGGGAGGAATAGTGGGATTGAAATCCATAGAGAGCCTTTCAAACTGGGACACTAGCTGCTGTCAAAGGAGCTGAAAAATGAGTCTCGATGAGGAGGTATTTTTGGACTGATTTATCAGTAGAGCATATCATTCTGTAAACTCCTTTTTGAGCAAATATTTCTTTCCCTTCTCTCTATTATTTATTCATATCCACATTAAATCTCATACACAAGCCAGCAGATTCTAACCTGCTGAGGAGGGCAAAGCAGTATGCTTCCCATCTGTTCTACTCAGCCTACAAGATGCTCTGGATCTTATCCTGCCTTTCTAGAAGGAAAATCTTCCCCCTTTCTTGCAATCATTTTGCAACCACAAAACAGGGGTAAGTAAGGGTGAGGAAGGCTGCAAATTCACTTCAGAGTCTGAACTTCCTGTGGCAGAAAGCTGAAAAAGGACAGCCTGAAAGCAACAATCCATTGCTGGGTTTCAGCAGTCGCAGCTGCTCTGAGGCCAAGCTCGGCGCTCTGGAGCGGTCACCACACCATCCTCCTCCTCCTCACTTCCCTGCTGGCTTCCATGGATAAAAGAGAGGACAACACACAGAACTGGGCAGCTGGCAGAGAGCAGGAACCCCTCAGCTTGCACCCCTGACCTCCCTCCCCTGCTGCTTTGCAGGTGTCAGGTGGGAAGGGAAGGTGAGGGCTGGTGAGGAGAAGGGCTGGGACAGCCCTGCCCGGACCAGGGACATTCCTGCTCCAGCCACAGGGGAGGGACAACCTGCAGAAGGGCAGGGGGCTGGCACAGGAGCTACAGGGCTGCTCTGTGCCAATGTAACACACATTTTTTACTATCTAGATCCAATTCTCAAAAGCTAGCAGGATTCTAGCTTTAGCTCAAGGATGTTTTAGCAATGTAAAGTCCACATAAACCCTCTAGCCTGGGGAGAGTTTCATCCATTAAAGCAAGACAGAGAAGTATCAGAATCACACATTTATCCAAAGGTGCAACTACACTCCCCCTGCAGAGCCACCCCCTGGTACTGCCACGAACGCAGCTTCAGCTGGGAACACCCCCAGCCCTACACACACACTCACCGTATTTAATATCAATTAATGTTTTATCAAAATCGTGAGTAGAAGGAAGATACTAATTACAGAACCTGGTATTAAAGAGAAACTGCTGCAGTAGATCCTTTTTCCCCAAATGAGGTCTTCAGGGGAATAATATAATTAAGGTACATGCAAAAAAGCCTGTGAGCTAGCCAAAGCAGTGTTTTATAATCAAAATATCATTCCACAAATGCAAAGGTCACCTTACCTAAAACAGAGCAAAACTGAAAAGAAATAATTTGATAAATCAAACAAAGAAGTGGGTTTTTTTTTAACTCCTTCTCATAGAAATAAAAAATAAAATAACATACATGTCTTATGGCCAGTGTCTGAAAGTAAAAAAGCAATCAGGTGCAATGGTTAAATCCAAAGGAGTTTCCCATTTCAAGTCAAGCTCACTGCAGGGAAAACAGAGCAAACTAATTATGATGTAAATCCACAATGAATGATGCAGAAATAGTATGCAGTGTAAACAATAATTTTGAAATTCCCAGTTTATATCAGCACTGATCTGTTTTATACACTCCAGAAGTGTAACTCAGAAAAGATATTTTTGCACTAATGAGAGACTTTTACTTTTTAATCAAAGAATAAATTAAAGCATTTTCAAAAGCATGCCAGCCTCATTAATTAGTTCCATTAAAATGTAAAAGATGAGTACATACATGTGCCTCACTTTGTGCTTGCATCTCTTTACCTTAAATATCCTATCATGTATTATTACAGGCTTGGCTGGAAATAACATCTATTATTAATATTCCTTGATACCTCTCATTAGAAGATCCTGCATTCAATTGTTTACAATTTATCTCAATTATAACTATTTGGGCTGAAGTTTTCACAATGGGCATTTTAGAGAATTGCAGCCAAAGCACTGCATTTTCCAAGGATGAAATAAGGGGAAATAAACAATTTAACCTGTAAAAAATCTAGCAATTCCTTCTTCAACATAAAACAAAAAAATCCAAATGAATCCACTTCAGAAAACACATTTTGGAAAAGGTTTGAAATCTAAGAGAAGGATGCTTTGTGCTGTCCCTATGAAAATCCATTGGCATTTAGGAAGTTATAATCCGCTCTGCTTTCCACAAACCAATTTATTCATCAAAGGATGGTGAAGTCTTTCAGCTTCATTCCTTGATTGCACCAATATAAAAGTGAGAAAGAACCAGGATGGGGACTCTGCTGAGTGTCCATCCAGATCTAGTGACTTCCCCTATGGGCTCCTGCATCCACCAGGTTAAAAGCTCCATTTGCTTAAGAGAAAGCTCATACCTCCCCCAACATGTACCCATGCAGAGGGTGATAAACACCATCTGGGCAGCTTCCCCTAGCTGGAGTGTGGGAGACCTCTGGGGATTTAGGCATTTCAGCACTTTTAAGCACCTTGCACCTCCAGCAGGTATTAGGACGATGCCTCAGGAGAGAATTACTTTATATTCAATTCTCTTTCAAAAGCTAGAAAATCACCCAAATCAAATACCCACACACAATTTTCAGAAATGTTTTTGGATGGCCGCACTTATCACTCAAGAGTGAGGAAATGCTAAATAAAAGCTTCTCTCTGCAACTGTAAGTCATTCCTCTTTTTGTAGGAATTATCCTAGTCTTTCTATTTTCCCCACAGGGCCAATTTCATCCAATGCACAGCAGGAATCACGTTCACTAAATGAGCAACGATTCAATAATTTCTCCTTCTGTCACTGTTCATTACTGGTCTAGAGCCTTACTTTTTGCATACTATTTAGTCCAAGTTCTAAAGCAGCATTGTTTCTGTATTTGCCAGTGCAGTATCAGACCATTTCCAATACACCAATTGAGTTAGTTTCCCAATTTCCCTGCAAGATAAGGGAGTTTATTATTCTCATCTAGGAATGGAAAATGCAGTCCTTTTGTGTGTGGCGTAAGCTGAAGGTGGAGTTTCAAAGTAAAAGCCAAGTGAGTACAGGGGGAAAAAAGCCTGTTTAACTCCTGAGCATGCTCACAAATTGGAGAATTGGATCCATGTCTAACAACTGACTGAACCTGCAAAGACGTGGGCCCATTACAAGATGCCAATAGCACTCGTGCACCAAGCAAAGAGCCTGCTCTGCAAAGCTCTACCAAACTGTAAGGACACTGCTCACTGGCAGCAGGGAGATGTACTGGTGCTCCTAAGGGGCAGAATACAGAAAATTGCACAAGATCTACTACAGCCTGAGAGACAGCGGTCACCAGCAAACAGCCCTTTGCACCCAAAGCCCTCAGCTGAGCTTCCAACCAAAGGGCTCCAGCGTGGTTTGGTCAATGCTCAGCAGCCTGGCCTAGTTCTAGGTGCATGTTCTAACTAAGGTCACTTTTGAAGGCAGCCCTGGATGCTTAGAACAAGCCTTGCTGCAGCTCCAGAGCCCCCTGGAGCAGCTGTGGCTTTCACGAGAGGCAATTCCATTAAACAGCTGTGAACAGAGCAAGCTCTACTGTGACTTTATTTTCTGTGATTTTATCTACTTATCTTTACTGAATAAAGCAATTTGGGTCTGATTTTATTGTCTCATCGGTCAGACTAACAGGTGTCCCAGTCGAAAGAATTATAAGTAGATGCATGTTTCCTCTGAAAATGAAGGAATGACTTTTTGGTTCTGTATCAAACAGAGGGACTCTTTAGAGAGGAAGAATCAGCAAGCACATGCTTGTTTACACAGTATTAGCACTAGACATTAACATATAAGAGTGGCAAACCCGGCCCACTGTTATTGTAAATGTAGAAAGCACGTGAAAATGAAATTTCTCTGAGTGAGTGTACCAAACACTCTCCTTGGGATACTAAGCCCTATTCTATGTGAGCTGACAGTACTGCCACATTCACTGCATGCTGACAGCTGAGTTAAGAAGTGTAACACTAAGATACAGAGGTGTCAAGATTGCTGAAATTAATACCGGGATGTGCGGTGTTTAGCTTGTTGACTCAGCTAACTTAGGTGTGGTGGAGAAGCAGTATCACATGACAGCAGAGGCACTGCAATTTAGCATAAAGTACAGCTATTTCTTTTTGGAAAGATTTCTGATGCTTTCTTAGAAAATGTATATTTTATACTAGACTTTTAGCTGAAGATATCAGTTTCCTGCATAGGCATATGTCTGTTATTACAGATGGGGAAAATGTAGCAGAGATGGAGCTACTCAGAAGGAGAGCAGCCAAGTGAATGATTTAGGATTCTGAATTACAGTGCTCTGTCCCCTTTCCCCCACTCTAACCAAGAGACTCCAATCCTTGGAAGACAAAGGTTTTCACTGTTGCAATAAGTGGTAGTCTTCCAGATCCCACTTGTGCCACTGAGCTGTACAATGAGATCACTCAGAACCAGGCTGTAAGGCTGAGGAGAGGTTCCAGAGCCCCCTTTATCAAGAGAGCACGTCTGCTGCCTGTTCAGGGGAAAGGCTGCTCAACACAAACAATTGAGGACACGGTTTCAAGTTGAGCAGTTCCAACACCATCCAGCAAACAGCAGCTCTCTGCCACATGCTATCAAACCCCTTGCAATGGGGATTGCAACAACCCCTTACATATCCTGTTCATCTCTCTTCAAGTATCAAGGTCCTTTCACCCTTAGTCTTTATAGGGTATTTTCTCTCTTTCCTTTTTCTAATTTAACTTAGTCTGATGTGGGAGACTACTGGAGTATCTTGAAGTCAGTAAACACATCTGAGTAACAAATCTGTTGCTCGGAACCACATAGTAAAGACAAAACTGTCTTCTACTGAAATTGTTCCAGTATAGGAGAATCAAAATTGGGATCTAGAATTTTGTATTATTCTTTATGAGAAGAGAGGGACATTTCTTGTCTTACCCAGAGAGCTGCTACATGCTTTGCATTTGCTTTACTTTGGGGACCTTGAGATCAGCCCAGATCTTGGGAGGTTACCAGACAGCTCAGACATCATGACAATGAGCACACTGAGACACTGACGTGGATACCACGACTTCCTGCGTAAACAGTGGTCCCTCACATCCAAGAACACTAAATTCTTACTGACTCAGCCTTGTAGTAGGCTATATTTTAACGACACTACCACTAATCCTGGCCCCACTGCAAGGAGCTCCAATATTTCCTCTCTGGATTCTGAGCACAGCTGTGCGAATGACAGATTTCCCTAGAACACCCATGGTTTGGAACACCCTGGTGGGGGGTGAATCACCTCAGGCTGAGAAAGAACGGGATGCTAATCTCTCATAGTCTAGGTATGTGCTCTGCCCACTGGCTGTTGTGCAAACTGCTCTGCTCAGAACCTCTGCTTCTGGATCAAACAGGAAAGGGGGGACACAGCTTGTGCTCAGGCTTCATCACTACCCACTGATCTCCGGACAGCTCACCCAGAATTCATGGAGGAAACGTCAATCTTTTCCTTAGTCCCAGCAGCATTAACGTAGTCTTTGTTTGTTCAGTGGTGTTGTAACCTCTGCAGCTCGTTACTTCTCCAGAACAGGGCCCTTGCTCCCTGATCTTGTATGCACCAGAGCTGATGACAGCACTCCCTTTAGCCACTCAGGGACACACTAAATCACTGTGCAAGTTCTGTGTTTAGGGTGCCCATGGAACAGGATTCCACTGGAACAATCAGCAGAGGGTTACACAAGTACAAGCCATAAGAGATGTGCCTTGCTGCTGCCACTCAGGGGAGGGTTGTACCAACAGCTCATGAGAGCTTTTGAAGAAAGAATTGGAACCATAACTTTTTCAAAATAATTCCATTTTTGCCACTTTTCTTTCTTACTCTATGGAGAGAACACATTCCACTGAGAAACTCTGAGAATTGCCTCCAGAATATGCATTATTCCATCAGTCATATTTCTTAGGCTAAGCTTAAGTCAAGGATGTAACCACCAGAGGAAGATCAGTAGGGCGGGCTTCTATTAAAATTCAGGGCTTAAATAGCCTGACCAGGTACATCACAAATGGTAACGCAGGCTTGATGAAGACGACACATTAGGGCAGGGCAGTTTTAAAGTTAATCTGATCTGATGAAGGTGTTTAAATTCTTGTTTCTTCTCCAGACAGGTAAAGACATTATACCTTTATATCCATCTATGCCTATCCATCTATGTTCACGTTCACCTTGAATTTTTCTTATTGGTTTAAAATATTTCACTGGGATACCAGTTACAGCAGCAAAAGGAAAATTACCAAATGTCTCAAATCTCTTAGGCAGTCACATACATAAGCTCATTGTAACACGTATACAGATATTTACATTCCAGGCTCTACAATGGCCGCTTTATGGTTTTAAGTGCATATTTCCTACAGACAAAGAAATCTGAGGTCGTCAGTTATTACATTCATGTTACCTGAACATCTTGCATTTTAGTAAAGTTTCCATGCACAAGCAATATTAACATCTGTTTCAAGGATCTCTGCTGGAATTGTAGCTTCACACAGCCAAATTGCCTATGCTTCCACCAGGGAAATGGCTATTTATTTTATGCAGCCATCTGGGCTCTAAATACTATGTTTTGTCATTTGTGGTCTTGTTTTCCAGGGTTTCTTATATGGAATTTGATTTCTTCATAACTTATTTCTTCTGTAAATGACATTTTTTTAGTAATCAAACTTGTGAATGAATGTTTCATTAGAGACTTACAACATCAGTGTCAATTCATCAATATTTTGGATTGAGAGCCAAACTCTAATTGCAGCAGCTTTGATGGTCTACATTTTTTTTTCCTGTGGAATCATGTGTAAATATAATCTTTACAAGCCCATCTCCCAGTTAGATGAAGGACATATGGTGTTGCAGAATTTAATACTTCAGGATGATACTGGTCAAGTTGTTTGAACACAGATCCTTGTGGTCTCAGAGCCCAGACCCCATCATTTTAAACAAAGGGGTTGATGGTAATGACTAACAGCACAAACAGATTTTCACAAACCTCTATCTAACGAGTATAATTTTTTGCTTGGATTATGATAGAAATACAAATATTTCTTCCTCTCCTCATATTATACCTTTCAGGTGTCCTCTTAATAGATTTTAGTACCAAGTCACAATCAAGAAAGTACCAGGTGTCTTGGAAAGCCATCTAGACAAACTGTAAGAAACCCTGGGTCAGATGAGAACAGCTGACTTTCCCAGTCCTTGTTTGCTGTGTCACAAACTGGTTTGTGATCCATCATAGAGCTCACTAACTGACAAAAGGGAACCAAGAGCAGGACTCCAAGCCCCCTCAAATCTGCTCACTGCTCTCTAGATATACAACCAGCACTCTCTTTTTAGCCATGAGAGTATTTTTAGCTCTCTGTAAGGTAGACTGAATGCTCCACCCTTCCACACAAGCAAGCCAAGAGATCTCCCCTGCACAAGAGCCATCCAACAGCAGCGCACCTTCTGTCATCCACACACACCTCTTCCCCGGACACATCCTCCGCCAAGGGGGGATTCTCTCACTCTTCCCTCGGTTGCCTATGCTGTCTAGGAGAACACATAATCCAGCTGGCACTAACCAAGCTGCCTTTTCCTCTCTGGGAAAGGGATAAAGCAGGCACCAAGCTACACCACAAGGAATAAAGCCATCAGAAGGAAGTGCATGGCTAAGCCAAGCAATAATATAGGCTCATTCAGTTTACTCTCCTTCCCCACCCCCCCAGTCCAATCCCTGAGCAAAAGAACCAGCTCTATTCTTACGGCTGGGACCACAGCTCCTTCCCAGTGGCAGCTCCAGTGACCCAACAGGTCCCCTCTTGACTCCCCCACGCTTGCAGTCACACCAGGTTTCCTTACCAGCTCAACCCCAGGGCTCCCACAGCAGAGCCTCAGATGTCTTGTTCCATAAAGCAATTTATTCACAGTGCATTAACACAGAAACAGCTCACCCCAAGCTACCTACACTAAATGTACTCCTCAACACTGTCACCTTTTATTATTTGTCTCACCTTACTCTCCCTGCACAATCCATGCTGTTTCTGCTCTCCTACCTTGTTCTTTGCCTTCCTTTCACCCAGGTGCAGTGGCCTAATCATCAGCCTTATCTTCTTCACCTGGACCAGTCAGTAAATGGCTGCTGGCAAACACCTTCCAGGCAGCAACCTCAGTCTCTTCTTCCAAACTATTTCTTAAAACCTCTTCTTCCAAGAATACTTTCATATAACATACTTTTATATAACAGACCTTCTGAGACAAGGAGGAGCCCAGCACAAACCCAGAGAAATCTACTAATAGTAGGTTTTGCCTACACTGCTGTCAACAGGTGCATAGCATTTGTAAGGAGACAATCAAATCTGAAAGGATCTGAAACCCTTTCCAGCTGGTTGTTTGATTGGATGAAGAAATAATTACTCTTTCCTCTGAGGCTACACTCAGGCAGACTGACAGAATTGTCTCCTTGCTCAACAGCAGTAAATATGAGTAAAACAGGTCTGAGCAGCTTTGACCCTTCAGGAGCCTTGTCTGTAGAGGAAGCTCTACCTCCCTTCACTTTAGCCTGTGACATAAACCCCTGGCCTGAGTACTTTCATTTCCCTGGAGTCACTGAGCCCAGGAAGTGACAGCTAGGAGGAGGCCAGTGCTGGGTCATGATCTAGTTCACACCCTGGAAGACAATTACCAGCCAGGTGTGGATGTGAAAGGCACTGGTTGGAGGGATGTTTGATGCGTGCCAGCACGAGACCTGGCTCAGGCATGTGCCATTCCCACTAAAGGGGAACCAAGAGCAAATTTTCCTTAAAATAAAGAAGGAGAGAAGCAAATGATGAGACTCTGAAGCTGACTGCATATGGAACTTCAGGGCAGGACCAGATAACACCTTCCCTCCCCTGTAATGATGAGTAACCCCAAATTTCATTACAGGCTACAGGGGCTTACTAAAGCAGTCTGACTACATGATGTACTCAGAATAATTATGATCTACCCTTCTTGTTCATAGTGGTCATTAAGTTGCTATATCTGTAACTGGCTTAATAACAAGGTGAAGAGTGAATGGGGGAGAAAAAGTTCATTTACTTGTCTCATTGGTCATTTTTTCCTATATTCCTGGGATATCCATGTGAGAACTGGAAATGGAGAGAGAATTCCGGCACAGAAGACTATATTTAAATAAGGGAAAGTGAGGTCTGTCCTTGTACTACACTAATGAAATGGTCTAAGTGGGGTGCATGCACTCAAGGGGGTACACAAGACAATATGCTGGAAGGAAGAAAATGGTCTTTACACCATTAAAATGAAAAGAAAATAAATCCCCAATGTTTATTCCATTTTTATCTCATCCTTTTTAAATTTTGTGTGTGTGTTTTATAAGGTATATAATACATTTATAATTTATAGGGTGTAGTAGTGTGAGTACATGCTGAAAAACATTTTCCTGATGGGGCACATAATCAAAAGGTTTGGAAACCCAAAGGACTGGTCTTGCAGGTAGCACCAGATCAGCTCTAAAACTAGAAGTAATGCTGAAACAGCAAAACAGCTGGGTCAGGTAAGGGTCAGGGGAGCTGCACTACTCACAATACTTGTGCTAGGACCTGAACATCCTGCCCTGAACATCAGCCCATGAGAAGATCACAGTAAACTGAACAATCCTCTGGATGGTAAAGATACAATCACAAAACAAGGAAAATTCAGTTACTTGTTAATGCTTCTTGCTGCTGTTCCAAATAATTGCATAAATGTGAGATTCATGCTGTAAGAACTCTCGCCCATCTACAGATGATGTTTTAAACCTACCACAGTATTTTCTGCAGACTTTCCTAACTCAAAGCATGTCATTCAGTATGGGCTGTATGCTTCTTATTAACAGCATTAAGCAAATAGAAAAGCAATTGTTCTAAGAAAAAAAGTTTGTTGAAATATAGGAACATGAAAATTGCTGCAGTAGGTAACAATAATTCCTTAGGGTTTATCCTGGCATTCTTAACAGTATATATTACTTAACTGATAGATCATAACAGCTAATTTAGAGCTGTTAGGTCTGTTGCATAAATATGTGGTCAATAGCACTTTAATGCACACCACTGTTACTTCAGACCATAACAGCTGCTTTGGAGCTGTCAGCCTAGTTTGTCACAATCTATTTTAATCTGGAAAAAAAAAGTCCTAATTACTTTGTAGTTGCTAATGCACAATTTAAATTGATTGTTTGGTGCCACAGCTGAGCATTGTTTGAGCAGGGGAGGTGAAATACTATAAAGAACAGGTATTGCTACCATCAGACAAATCACAGGAGACTCAAACTCAGAGCTAATAACAGAGATGCCTGCCATGTGTTTACTGAGGACAAACAACGAGAAAAGAGAGGATGTGAGACAGATTATTTCTTTGTTTAACTCTGTACTCTGCTACTTTAAAAACCTAAGAGGAGCCATTAAAGCTATGTTTATCGTTAAAAAGCAATATCTGCTTGCTACCCCACTTCCCAGCTCAACTCCCTGCTGCCAGCCAGCTGGGAAAGCTCTGCTGGGAAAGGGGGTGCAGCCCAGCTCCTCCAGTGTAGCAACATGTTTGGATCTAACCAGCACAGTGAGAGCTTCCAGCAGAGGAGTTCAGTGGAAAGAGCAGTGCCACCTTCTCCTGTCTTCTGGACATTTGGCACATTACATTCCTGCTCTGCCCATAAGCACAGACAAGTGGTTGAGAAGGTCAGAGAGGCACCCAGCCTTAGAGATAAGAAATGTAGGGGTTCAGCTGTTTTTAAGCACAGGCAGAGGCCAATATAAATGCTCAGAAAACCCAGCTGTCTGTCTCTACCAGTCTCTGCTCAGAATGTGATTCTCTATAATCATGTCATTCAAAGGGACTTTTGCTAAGTACTGAGGGAAAAGTGGCATCCTTTGGTGAGGGGAGGAAAATGCCTGTTGCTGCAAGCCATCCATCATCTTCAAAAAGTCCAGGACGTATTAAAGCTCCCTAAATTTTTATTCCCAACAGAGCAGGATAAGTTCAGTGTTTTCTTGACAGGCAGTCCTCCCATGTCAAAATCTACTTCCCAATACAGTTTTGGAGGCATTCACATGTCTGGTAGATAAACACCCATCATGTCTCCATCTGAGAAAGATTTTCTTGCTGCTTTTTCCTTTTTTTTTCCTTGCACGTTTGGGGAAAGCTATCCTCACACCCCCCATTCTCCCCTCCACCCCCAGCCAGGAAATAGTCATTTTGAGGCAAGACCTTAAAATTGATGATTTTGAAAGTTTTCCCTATTGCCATGCTGTTCTGCTCCTGCATTCCTGTGGTGCTAACAGATGAAGTTGTAAGCCTGTTCGCCTCCCTGCATCTAATCCTGATACTACTCAGCAGCAGGGAAGGTGGGCAAATGTTCACTAGCAGTTGTTGGCAAAGAAACACAGCAGGATTTAAACTGGATGATGCCACTGCATGTGTAAAACAACCATTTGAGCAAATGCTGCTATAGCAGCATCTTTAACCAGTAAAACAGAATTTGCTGTTAACCTTTTGTTTTCTAGCTAGCTGTGCTGATGAGTTATGATTAATTGTAGTTATGTTTACAAAAAAAAACCCACCCAAACCAAAAAGAACAACCAATTAAGCTTATAGATAAAAAAATAAGATAAATGCTTGTAGCAGTTGCTGTGACAGACTTTTAGTGAGTTCATATGTAACTGAAATAAATTGCAAAAGGAAAATATGAATAACATTGTGTTGCATTCTTGTGAAAGGTTCCATGTTTTTTTTCACAAGGTCATTTTTCCCATGAACTTCCTTCTCCTCCTTTCCAGCTTGCACAGCCTGGTCTTTCACTGATGTCCCCCAACCCCAGATTTTTCATAGTTTAAACATACTCAGATTATAGCATTCTAGGACTGCTCTGAATGAGGATCACCATAACAGTTGTATGCTATGCTTATCCACTACTCAAAAACTTGACCTGGGTCACCTACTGTGACATCAAAACAATGGGTCAAGAGCACCCCAATTACTGCTTTTCCCCAGGCTCTCAAGTTTCCTTGCTTCTGACAGTTTTTCATAGAGACCATAAGAGCTCCTTCCTTCAAACTGAGCTCTGTCATTATTTAAAGTTACCACTTTGGTATCTGAGAAATATAAGTTGAAATATCAGCTGTCAATGCACCCCATGTTAGGAACGGGAATGAACTTTTCACTGTCCTTCCTTGAAGATGAGGGGAAAAGACACATCACACAGCCAACCACAATGGGCTTTTGCAGTTCATAAGGCCATGTTTAATTGAAGAAATTGCTTTTTGGCAATGTTTCTGCCTACCTGGGGCATTTAAGTGAAGCAGGGCTTTCCCATTAGGAAATGTATACAAGAGCATTTTATACCTGTGCATTATCCTGCTGGATCTCCCAGCTGTGCCCTAAGTTCTAAGCACTGGTTCTGTCTTTTGTGTTGGCTTAGATTTTCCATCCCACATTTGCCACACACATCTTGTGTCTCAGTGCTGGATCAATTACCTTGAACACAGAAATGTTTAAAGCTTGGAGAGTCAGTAAAACCCTTAAGAGGAGCCTGGGCAGGAGTGCAGTGCTAAATGGCAGGCCCAGCACATGCATCAGAAGATTCCTTTCTAAAGGAAAGTTGTTTTAATAATTTCATTTTGATTCAGCTGATGATCCACACTAGGTGGAATATTGAACAGCTGTAGCCTAACAGACTGAAAAATCACCCCCTTGAAAAGCCGGGAGATGGATACAGCAGGACCGGAGCATCTGTAGCCACGCTCCCCTGCAGAGGGAGCTCCTTGGAGAATTGCCATCCTCCTTCCCACGCTGCCTGAGCGTCAGCTGGCACAGCCAAACCTTCAGAGACACCAGGAAAGAGGTGGTGGGTGATGTTACAGAGAAACAGCTGCTGCAGAGTGAAGCTCTATTGCACTTACCTGGACACAGAACAAAACACACACATGTGCTCAGAGATTTATCCACTCGGATGGGAGATGTATGCAGGATAGTGAATTCTGTGAGGAAGCAGTGCAGAAAGAAACATGGCTTTTGTGAAGGGACTTGGAAGCAGTACAGTGAAACTTAGAAGGTTAAAGCAGTACAGCTGTGGACAGCTTTCCCCTTTCATCTGGCAGAAACAACTTTTTCCCAGTGTTTTGTTAGAACAAAAAAGTTTTGGGGCACAAACATCAGAAGCAAAATTGAATTAGACAGAACCAGTTGCTCCTGTGGGACTTTACAGAACATAAAACACCTTTCCCAGGGAGACCTTTACACTCCATTGTAGCTGTGCATCCAAGCCTAGGTCAGCAAGATCATAGCAACCATAACATTTAAAAATTACATCCCTTGCATGGAAACAAGCTGGGAAAGTATTTGTTGAGTAATGAAGTATATTCTTCTCCTATATCTGCACTACCTGGCATTGCATGGATCTCAGCTGGATAACATAGGCCTCAGAACTGAACTTCAAGCCTTCAAAAATACAAGCTCCCCAGTCACAGAGATTTTGCTTAAATACAATTCTGTATTTGGCCTTGGATTTTTGAGCTTTACAGTTCAAACCTATTCTCTCATTCCATTGTATTTATTTTTTAAGTTCAATGCTCATGACTTTGAAAGCTTTCTAAAGGTCAGAAGAGAGAAGTACCAGATATTGCCACAATCACCCACAGTGTAATGCAGTCATTTCATATTGCTTTAAAGCTTTCAGAAAAAAATTGTGACTTTTCATCTCAGGGAATGTGGCTAAAGGTGTGGGTCAGTTTCAGAGAGAACAGAAAGCCAAATCCTTTGCCATTAGACGTGGCGCAGGCTCTGGGTGATGAGATGAAAGAGCTGTCCTGCTGTTGATGCACTATCATAGCTCCCATCTCAGCATCCACTCCTGGACACAGCTACTGAGCATTGGGCCAAGTTGTTTAGCCTTGTATTTATTTAATCTTCGTGAAGATAAAGAGGGATGTTCCACTGAGAGCTCTTTTGTTTCACTCTCTATCAGTTCAATAGGAGAGAGAGCAGAGCTAAAGCCACAAGCAATGGTTTGTATATCTTGTAAGTCCTCTAAAGCCTCGTCATCATATGCTGTATTATGTTGTCTTTTTTACTGAGTGACCATTGCTCTATTGTACACCATCTGCCTTTTTGTGACTTGATGAACCACATTGTAAAAGGCAGAAATCAATAAAGTTCTCCAGAACCCAAAACCTTGGAGGGAAAAATGTTTTCCTGCAGCACCATCTTGTGGTCCCTGATTTTAGTACTGAAGATGTCCCTCCCTCTCCCTGGGCCGGGAAGGTCTTTCTGCAGACTTGGGAACCACACCCAGCTTTCAGCAGCTTCTTTTCTAGCTACGGAGGTACTCTGAGGAGCCTGGCAAAAATGATTGCGCTCTCTTGTAGCTGGTCTGGACCCTCATCGAGTTCTTGGAAGGGATAGAAGGGACAAAGGAAAATTGAATTTGGCTCAGCAACACGCAGCTTGATACACATGGTACAATCAGCAGTTTAGGCACCGGGGAAAAGACATGTTTCAGTTAGATGTGGGGTAACCCCGTGTTGAAATTGTTCTGTAATATATTTAGGTCCAGGAGCACAAAAACAAGCAAACAAAAAAATATTATACAAGGTATCTGAATATTCAGTGGAAGCAAGCAGCCAATCAGCTGATCAAAGCATCCACCTTTTTGTGACATTGTCAGTACAGTTTGCATCACACACAGGCCTGTGAATAAACATCTGTGCTTTGACCCTAACGTGGCAATCTTGGCCTTCAACAGTAATGAAATAGCTATTATGACATCTTAGGCACAGACAGCAGTTATTTAAGCAATACCCATGGCTTGACAGCTACTGATTCAATGCACTGTCAAGCTAATAGAGAAATGAAAATGTAAAATCAGAACTTTTGTCTTTTCCAACTGAAAAGCAAAACTTCCAGCTTTTTAGAACACCTTTACAGCAAAGCTGCTGCATGGAGAAGACAGACCCCATGTTCATGGGCTGTGCTCTCGACTGCTGTCCCACTAAGGGGAACACAACCCTGGCTGTGACTTTTTCATCTCACCTCCCCCTCTAACAGAACATTTTTGCTTATGCTCCTCTTGTTCTGGTGCTGCCAGATACAGCTACTGCAGATGCACTCATTGCTCACCTTTAAATACAGTTGTTTTATCAGAGCATGTCCCTTTGTCAGGATGTTCTGTGACATTGAAACCACTTGTGCTGCCAACGACATGGAAACTGGAGGAATTTATTGCCCTTCAAATCAAAATCATGAAGCACCACATGAAAGCCTAACTTTCTCTGGAGCACAACTCACTCTCCGTAATCACCGGACATGAGGATTTCTCTGGTTTGTCACGTGCACAGTTCAGCTGTGACAGTGCCTCAGAATTCATGTAGCAGGAAACTGGTTTTTTCTTTGTCAAAATGTCTATGTACACACTTCACCTTCCATAAAAATAGTATCAAAAAAGAGCAAATACACATCCAATTTAGAAGGCAAACAGTGCCTTATTCAGTTTCCATTGTTCTGCTGCTCCACATCAAAAATAGTGTAATACTTTTGCTTGCAAAATTTTAACCAAATCATCTGTAACACAATGCTTGTGGCAATGGTTGCAATGTCAGGCTTTAAAGCATATAGTTACATCTGATCAACAGCAAGTACTCCAACAACTTCATGAGATTGCCCATATGCATATTTGTAAGTCTTAAAAAAGTCCCTTTTTTAGGACTTAGGAAACTAAGAAAAATGTTTTAAATAGGGAATTCTGAAAGTACAGAGTTTCTAAGAATCCCTCATAATATTTACACTCCAGCTAAGGACCAAGTGTCCATTCCTGCCAGTTGTAGCTCTTGGAAATTCTGCTACATGGACTTCACAGCCCCAAAGAAATATGACAAGTGATTGCATTATTATGGGTGATACTGACTTCTACTGACATTATTTTACGTGCTCACTCCGCACGCAGCTGTTGAAAAGTGTAACACACACATTTGTTTCTTTTATTTTTGTTACACTACAGGGAAATGGAAGAGAAATTGCATTTTGGAATCACCTACTTTTGGAGACAGGTCATCCTAAGATCAAAAAAAGCTGTATGGTGCAGCGATACCCAGCGGAGAGAACAACTCCAGAGACTCTCTGGAGTTTCCTTAAGAGAGAAACTCTCAGTTACCTTAAGTACTTTGCATTTTTGCCAAGCATATCTTTAAAGCAATTGCCCAACAACAGATTTCCCAAATCCTCTGTAGCCTGGTGAAGAATTAGCTGTTCTCCTCAGCAAGAGTAGCACTACTGTACTATGTGGCCATCCAGTACAGAACCAGAGCAAGCTTCCTCTCACCAATTTAATGAGTGACAACACTCCCTTAATCCTTTTCTAAGACTGACCCCTAAGATGAGTTGGGCACATAACTGGTGTCTTTATATCCCTCCACAGGGATGCTGCTCTATGAAGGGAACACTGACTTTACTATTCAGGGGTTGCCATGAGCAGTTTGCCTTTCAGTGTTACCAGTGGTTTTTTTGTACAGGAGGTATGGAATGAGTGCAAGAAACTAGAATGAAAAACTTTTACTGCAAAATCAATAGTATTATCAAGGGTTAACAACTTTGTATTACTTCAATGCTAAAACAAAACATGTCATTTTCTGGGAGATAGTCAAATAATACTGGTGTCTTCTGTTTGATCTTCAGGATCAGGTGGATGTTCCTATACACCAAAGGGAGAAAAAAAATCCCAAACGTGAGTATAACTTGATTTAGGGACACCTTTACATTTCTGCCAGATCAATACTCTCCCTGAAATATTTCCTTATTGTCTAATGACCTCCCCGACACTTTTCCATTTCATTGTGACCTTCAGTGGGCTATAGTTTGGCATGGTCACATAAAGTAAATAGCATTTCACTCTCAGATTACATTTATTTCAGTAGTCAATTGCTCTTCAGCATTGAGGAAGAATGCCAAGAATGCCAAGATGTGGAGCTGTGGGAATGCCTCAGCTAAAAACCACCCCTATCCATACAGAAAGACAGGCTGTTCAGTGTCTCTAAATGGATCTGCCTCTCCTGAAAGCAGCAAACCCGTTGCTCCTCCACTTCCTCATGCAACAATTTGCACATGACATAAGGACCACTGAAGTGGCAGAGGGCTTTAACCTCAGACTGTCCATGGCTCTGCTGTCAGCTGGCAGCCCAGGACAGCAATTGAATTCTTGCAGACTCATTACTTCTCCCACAAGAGAAAGGTGATCCCTGAAGGTGATCCCTGACAAGCAGTGCCTTTGGACAATGTCTGCTGCACTGGGAGGCAGCAGGTATTTGGTAGTGAATATCTTTAGTACTTTACACAGACTCAACAGAACAACCCTAAACTTAGAACAAAAGAATACCCCAAAGTTAGTTTACCTTCTTTTTTTTTTGGTCCTTTTGGTTCTTTCTTAAGTCAGTCCAATAAATGGCGATGAATCTCTTCATCATGAGCCTTTTTCCCACGAACTCTTTTTTCCCGTGCAATTTTCTGTACTTTTTTGCTTATCCTTTGTAAAGGATTGATACACGGACTGCAACATATTAAAACAGCTGAAATTGGTTGACTTCCAAAGCAGAAATTTAGAGAAGGTCACCTAGACTTCAGCCATGAAATCCTAGCTCCAGTGAAAAGGCTCACAAAGTTATAGTTGACTTCGGGGGCCATCATAAGATTCATCACCAGAAGAAAGATTAAGGTGAGGAAAAAACATTTCAATGCTTTTCCTACTCTTACATTTTCTTCATGAATTTCACCTTCTGCTTCACGGAATCATTCGGGATTGAAAATACCTTTAAGATCATCAATCCCAACCATTAACCCAGCACTGCCCAGTCCACACAAGGCACATACAGGTCTGGGGCTCCCCTCGCTGCCCAGCTCTTCCTGGGAGATGATCTCCTGCACAGGGTTGCTTGTCTCATCCCCAGCGGGCAAGGATGGGGAGACAATGCATCCATGACCAGAAGCTTCCCCAGTAACAAGTCAACAAAATTCTGTGGGCTGCTTCCCACAGCTATACTAGGGATTGGGCAGGAATGAAGACTTTTCTAATTCTATTTTTAAAATCTACGCAATATTATCCAAAAGTGGAGCTATTTAAGTGCGCCTGCATTGTGCTAACCTTTAGTGTTTTAACCTACCTGTCTTTGCATGTAGTTCTTAAAGCAGACTCACAAAACTGAGAGGAATAAGATAGACTGGCACATTTATGGACACAGCAAAAGTATCAGAGCACAGCTCTAGACAGGAGATACTGTGTTGATAGCACACAAGGGAAATTGCCAATCAGCAGGGAACAGACGTGTAGGTTCTGCTTCCTGCATGAAAAGCACCATTGGAAGGAGGCAAACACACAGTTTGTCCATGGGGATGTGGAAAGTAACAAAGCCTCACTGGCTTGGGAAATTACTAGAGTTGATCGAGTGTGGCAAGGAGAGGAGTACTCAGCTGCCTCTATCAATTTTACAGGAATTCCATGCTCCTACTTTTTCTTTGTCCATGGTATAGAAACCTTGCAATTTACTCTAGAAGAGGCAAAGTGGAGTTAAACAATTATCCCAAATTTCATCCGCAAAAGTTCTCTTTTTTTTTTTTTTTTGATAGCTCTAGAGAACAATTTTTACTTTTGTGCACACCAGTTGCAGTACAGATTTGGCATTGTACACAGGACTCTCTCAACTCTCAATGACTGTATACTGTTGAAAACAAAAGAATTTCTATCCAAAGAGAAGGTTTTTGGCTTATTAAAGGAATGTTTTACAAAGCTCTATCAACTGTCTCTAAAACTGTTAAAACTCAAAGTTACAAAAACTGTTAAAACTCAAAGTTACAGTGTGATTGGATTGCACCTTTCCCAGAACTCAAATATATGATGTTGGAAATCTAAACCATTTAGCATCTGGTTAATTACTGCATTAAAAAACAAAGCAAAAAACCAAGTCATAGCAGAAGAGCAAAATTCCTAGTTTCACTGGCTATGAAAAACCACAGAAATGATCATTTAAACATTAATGTGAATTCTCCCAAAATGAACATATATTAATTCATTTTCCAGAAAATTTATGATAATTTCATGTTGATTCTTTGCCTCCTGTTTTCAGAGTCACTGATGACTCAGTGCAGCTATCTGTATGCTGAGCATCAGCTGTTGAGCACAGTGTAAGATGTAATGTGGAGATTTTCACAGCAGGTTTTGTCAAAATGTGGGACTCCACAGCAAACAGCCATCTGCTAAGCAGCCTCATTAGTAAAGTCTACGTGTGTGTGTATATATGCAAGTAGATGATCCCACACAGACTACTATATCTTAGCAGAGCAAAAGTTTAACACTTGGAGGAAAAAATCTTCACTAAAAAGACAATTCTGTCATATTAACCAAGCTGTAGCACCAGACATTCAATATGAACTACTACCCAAGCAGAATAAAGCATAGTTATGTTAATTCATTCCATCAGTTTAATGACCTTGATGTTGTGGAGTTTCCATTTTCCCTGTATCCTGAGAACACATACACATGCTGAAACTCTTCACATTATCAAACACTAAGCTGCTTGCACAGAACTCACAGGCTGTAATGTGCCCTATACATTAAAAACCCCACACTGCATGTTAGAAGCATTAGAGATAATTAATTCCCAACTCACAGCTCACCTCTCTTACTCTATTCAGGTCTCATACTTTGTTCTTCCCTTCCTTGTCTTACTAAATAACTCCAGGTCTATCCTGGAGGGAGCATGCTTTCGTGTTTTACGTGCAACTTCCCAAGCAAGTGAAGTAAGATTAAGTCCAAGTCTTTTATATCCAGGTCTTTAGAAAGAGTACTGGGGCATTAAATAACCTTTTTTTTCCTTAAGCTAAATGAATTCTGTATTTTATGTAGCTTCAAAATAGAAGGACTCATCTTTTATGTTTGAACATTAGTTTCCTGCCCTTTTTTTCCCCAATCTTTTCTCCCCTCACCTACTTAAAAGATGTCAGTTGTCCATATTTTCACCATTTAGAAACAGTACTTCATAAATTTGGTCTGCTCTAACACTTACCTTCTCTGCAAAAAGGCACAGCAACAGATTGGTAGAAACCCCAAAATCAAAAATCCTCCTCCGGCAAGCAAAACCACTCGAATGGCCAGCTGCACATCTGTAGAGGCAGCAGAAGTTTGCGTTAGTTCTGAATAATTCTGATGCAGACACTGAGGGTCAGGTGACAGAATCAGCCTCTAAGACAGACACCTTCACTGCCATGAAGTCACAGCCACGAAGTCACAGCCACGTTGCTACTTAGCTCAGACAGATGATTTGTCAGCAAAGCTCTGACAGCACTCACACCTTAGGACACACTCATACCTGAAGACTTTAGTAAATGCCAAGGAAAACTGGTATCTCTCAGATGAATTTAAAGTTGGACTCAATGATCACAAGGGTCTTTTCTAACCTAAAGGATTCCATAATTCAGCAGCACAATGGCAAAAAAAGAAGGTGTTAGAAATGAGCACAGATGAGAAAGAGCTGGTCTCAAATTTCACTTGAGTTCGAAAAGCAAAAGTGTTTGTTTAGTTTCAGAGGCAACCAGGGTTTGAGTGAGCCCAGGGCACAGGGCAGGGTTGAGTGGGGGGAATAAATAACAGTTAAGAAAAACAATCAAAGTCCCTTAGAAGCTGCTTTAAGAATGGAGACAAAATCTTTCAAATGAATTCTATTTATCTACTTCAGTTCATAACTTTTGTAGCATTTTCTTAAGGCCTTATTTTATTCCTAGTGAAATTCAGGACAAACCTCCCAAGGAGAAGAACCATTCAGTATGCAGCCTGTGACCAGCTTACAAGCACAACTGCCGTGAGTCTAATATCTGCTAAGTGCTTCTATTTTGTCAACAGATTGCTACAAGGCAAACAGTAAGCGTTTGCATTTTCTTTGGACATATGCTGTACATCCAGGAGCATTCAAGGAGCTCATTAATCTATGAACAAATAATTCTGTAAAATAGTCAGCCCTTGATATTGATGTCCAAACAATCAAAGCCTAACTGGAATGAGGAATCAAGCAGTCACAGCTGAATAAGCATATTTAATTTTAAAATTTGCTTGAGTATGTATCTTAATGAGCAGAAGAGCTATAATTTTCATTGTACAGCTTTTCTTCTTGCTGTAGTGAAGTGTCTTTTATACATACTATAAAGGCCCAAGCTGGGAATGAATGTTATTAAAACATTTAATTTCTGTCATATGCCCCTAACTAACAAACAGATTCTGATGGCATCACACTGGATAATACTTTCTTCAATCAAAAATTATCTAGCTAGTAGTAACTACACCTGTCCCAGCACTGGAATGTGGAGCTGCTCAAGCACAAGAAAAATTTCCAAGTCTTATCCTGACCTCAGCTTGCTCCTGAAGAAGCACAAACAAGAGAAAGTGAATTCGTGTTAGTTGACAAGTAACCTCGGTTGTATTAAGTCATCTCTTCCTAAAAATTGGGTTATCACCTCTGAAATCAATGGAGCTCTGCTGAATTATACCAGGAAGAATTAAATCATTAAATTCTACATTATGGCTTCTTTTTACTAACTTAACATCTATGTTTGGCAAGATTGCTTGTGTCTGAAAACTCTTCCTACATTGTTGTTGTTTGTCCTTGGACAAATTCAAAATTTGACTGGACACAGTCCCTGGCAAACCTGTTGTAGCTGATTTTGGTAGAACAGGGAGGATTAACTCCATGGGTGTGAGAGGTCCCTTCCATACCCAATCATTCTGTCTCTAATAAAACATCTCTACATTATTTACTTTTTTGAGTTTGTTGAAGCAATCTCACCATGAAAAGAAACAACTGTTTCTAGAAAGCTATACAAACAGGAAAAATTTATGATAAAAATTGAGATTTGATAGAACCCTTTCAGTAGACCAAAGACAACCATGGAGTTATAAGCAAAGATAGGCCTACAAAAATAGTTTTTCTGTTTTCTTTCACATGAGAAAAAAAAATCATGCCCACCAAGTTGATGCTCAAAGGAAAAAAAGGAAGTAAAATGTAATGTTAAGGCTGGAATTTGCTAACACAGAACGACTGACATTTTGGTTGTAAGAGACTTCTGCAGATCATGTAGATGAATCTTCCTCTTGAAGCAAGGCTACTACCAATACGAGATCAAGTGAGTCGTGTCTTGTTATATCCAAGTCTTGAAAACCTCAAAGGCTGGAGACTCCATCACCTTTCTGATGAACTTTTTTCCCCTAATGTCTGAGCTAAATTTCCCAAGCACCAGTTAATTCCCACTTGTTAAAGCATCTGGTTCTTCCAGGAAGAATTCGTGACTCTCATCTTAGTAACTTCTCTTCTAAACAGTTCAGCAGCTATTAAATAACCAATCAGCCTCCTCTTCACCATGTAAAATATATCCAGTGCCTTCACTTTTTCTTCACAGCACTTTCGTGGAGTTACTACTTTGGATTAATCCCCGCTTTCCACAAACAAAGCCTTTACCTCATTCTTTGTACTGACATATGTGACTATATTTATTTATACGGCACTTGTTCTTTGCTGGTCGAGATATCCAGAACATTTTCTATCAATTAATTGATTCCTTTATTACTACAGATGAAGAAATACGTGCAAGCTTACAGTTACTTTATAGAGAGGAGTATCCTGAAGCTGAAGGTATAAATGGCAACGAGAACTGTATTGTGTGACCAGGAGCAGGATTTATTACGAGGCAGTAGCCCAGGGCAGCACACTCACCGTCTCTCACTGGCATGTAGCACTGCTCATTCTGGCCAATTTTGAAAGGACAGCAGTGATTTTTTGAGCATTCAGACATGTTCAGGCCTTCTACAGGACAAGGAGTTAAGAGTCGCTCGTTGCTGAGGCGGCAAGCTTTAAAAAGAAAAAAAATTAATAAATTAGGTAAGATGTCTATCCTGGGAGCAATGTGAAACAGAAGGAAGTCATCACTTTGGTGACTCCAGCATGTTTTGATTAATTAAATCTGCCAGAAAACAGCATCGCTGACGTTCATGTATGCTCTTTCCCAAAACCTAACCAGTTTTTATATTGAAATTAGCAGAAGAGCTAAATCATGTCATAGAAAATCTTTAGCCATTTGCTTTGTTTCTGTAAGAATCTATTACAAAGCTGAATCTAAACACCATTGTGCCACTTTTTTGTTCTTAGGTTTGTAAAGTAAGTGAAAAAGACAAACTAAATTTTCTGACTGTACTCTTTCTAATTAAAAAAACGCCAGAAATTTAAGGCTTTTTTTTTTTCTGAAGGACTATATTGCAACTAACCATCTCTGTATGACACTTATTATTTGTTTCTACAAGCAGCTGAAAATCAGCTGAGAGGAAAATGCCCCCGTGACATCCAATCCAGTTATTGAACAACATATTTAAGCAATTTTTGAGATTTTCTATTTAATAGCAGATTTATTGATAGTCATGAGATACTCTGTGGGAATGGCTTAAATGTGTAGGGTAGTTATAAATAGTAGATGTCTCTGTATATTTAATTCCTATAAAACATCGTATCGCATCTCTTATGTTATACAGCAGCTACAAAGCATCGTTTGGTTCCAACAACACCCCCAGGACTGGCTGTATTGTCAGTCTTACATTTATCAGAGACATTACTGGAAGCCAAATTCAGTTTGTTAAATGGGGGGATCAGGATCTTCACCAGTCCTCTGTGTTTACTTAGGGCTACATGTGAGCAATAGTGGTGGAGGCACATTGATATTAATGCAGAAACATACCAAGTGAAAAGTAGCATTTCTGCTTCTCCTTCCTATCAGTCTGTGGTCTGATTATGGAACCGGGCTGGCAGTTTTTATATATAACAAATCTTTTCTGTACTCATAAATATTATTTTTCTTTTTGATATTAGCAAATTAGCATCATGATTTCCATCTCTATAATCTTATGAAATCTTGTAATTTAACTTCACCAGTCCAAAGGTGAGTGGATCATTCTAACCTAACAGGCCTGAAGCCTTCCTTAGCCAGTAGGAATGGGAGAGACACTCGTGTGGGACAAAATCCTTCTCTCATTCAGGATGTGCCAAATTCTCTTTTCTCTCTGTGTGTACGTGGGAAGACTAGAAAACTCATTCAGATGAGATACAACAAAGCTAAGCATGGTGGATCCTATGCCAAACTTTCAGCATAATTTCAGCATTCCCAGCACAGTCACATCGCTGGTGATGGAGGGTTTTGCAGGAGGGTAGGAATGCAAACAAATCTGTGATTGTTCCAAAGAGGCACTTAGCAATCCCATTTTCAAAAGCTCTAGTGAGTTTTACGGTATTAGACCGAGGGTTTTAAACACATTAAATGCTGACAGGTAGGGGAGGGAGGGTGGACTGGAAGTGAGGCAGAAGTGGGAAGGGAAGACAGAAACAATGCTGCAGTGGTGAAGTGACACTTACTCATTGGCCTGAAGAAGCTTAGGAAAGATTCGAATACACCTTTCATTGTCACGTTAGGTTTGCTGGGTGCCTCTGCACTCCGTCCTGAGCCAGTCTGAATCGGTGCTGCAAGAACTGAAGGTTCATAATGATTAGCTCATTACCATCAAAACTATCTGTAATTAATTAAAGCAATGACATTTTCATACTGATTATCACTCATTAGGAAGGCATTTACAGTCATCAGGAACTGGGTCTACTGATGGCTAGCAAGGTTAAGCACAGATGTCTTTCTGTTGTATTCACTTATATTGCTTTAAATTGCTTCATGAACCACAATGAGTAAAGAACTAAAGCTGTAAAATTTAAATTAAAGAATCCATTCAGGTGGAAACTGTCAAGGATAAAAAGCCCTGCTGCTCACCTATGAGGTGCAGGTTACATGAAAATGCTTTGCTGTATCTACAGTTATATTTCTCCTATGCACACAAGCAGAACTTTCAGCTTTTTAGATAAAGATCAGACCCCAGTTAAAACACAGAAACACAGTGAGAGGCACCTTTATCAGACACATGCACACAAACACGCATCTATCCCAGCATCTTATTTCAGACAGTGACCTACTGCAGTTGCATAGAAAGGAGCAAAACATCCCTAAATATAGAGCTCCTACACTGTTTACACAAAACCTACTGATTTCTTACTCTGGGACTTCCCAATCACCTTTCATCTACACTATTCTAAAAAATATGGCATCAGTAAACCTTTCTGCCTCCCAGATCTCTTTTTCATTAAACCAAAAGTGCAAATCACAGTAGGACTCCACTGGCAATCAACCACTCCCCAAGGAGGGGGAAAAAAGAGACCCAATATTCCGACCTGCTTGCCTTTTTTCTCTCCATGAGAGAAACTTACACCATCACCACTTTAATAGCTTTCAGTGATGGGGTTTGCTGAAAGCCATTTCATGGTGTTAGAGTTCCTTGTGAACAGAAGTGAGATCACAGCCTAACCAAAAACTAAGGTATTGAACAGCTTCAGTCTTTCGGATAATTCTTCAGCTAACAACATCGGGAGCATAAATTCTCTACTTGTCCTGGAGCACAACTTGCCCTTTCTGTGCCATACAAAACTCCCTTGGGAAAAAAAGAGCAGAGTAGAGAGAATTGAAGGTACTGTCAAAATAGAGAACCTGAAACTATCGTGTAACAGAAATGTGACCACCGAAGCTCACACTGACAGTTATGTCATGGTGATGCCTTGAGATGCCACCTAACAACAGAGACTAGACAAGAATAAGGGAATAAAGGTAGGTATTTATTTGAAAGGCCTTCAAAGGTACACTCTGGGGAGCCAGAGGCTACTGCCAAGATGAACCCCAAGATGGACGACAGGTCATGAGTTCTTCATGCTGTTATAGGTTTGGTTCATTTGCATATCAGGGTTAATTCTCCAATTAAAGCTTCAGTTTAATGATGTAGTTTCCCCAAGCTTGCCCCCCCCTTTAGAGGCTTTGGTTTACACATTTTGGGCCTAGGACAGTCTGGGTGTCCTTGGAGAGCAGGCCTGGAGAGGCTTTGCTGTGTCTACCCAGCACGGGAGAGCAGAAGTGAACAGGCTACAAGAAACTTCAGAGTTACACATCAGGCAGTACAGGAGTTGAAAAATATGAAAGTTAAAACCTAAGGCATCAGTGGGGCCCCTCGCCTTGCTAGTAAACAAGACAGAACAGAAAATTTTGAAGACTTTGTAATGACTTCATAGGAAGTTCATGAGATGAAGTTTCCAACATTCAGTTTGGTAAGAATTATCTGAAAACCATGGCTGCCCTACACATTACTCTCTCATATGAGGGTTGAAAGAGACACGAGCCATATACATAGGTTTAATGGCCATTGCTGTACTTACACATTTATATCTATGTCAGAGTTCACACACACCCTGGAAGCCTTTTACAACGACACAGCAACTGCCAGAATTTCACCAAGAGATGAAAAGGCTCTGAGGTCTGGTTTCTCAATGCATTAAGGATCAAATGCAAACATACTTGGACTGATCCTTTGTACACACGTCAGATGACCAAACTTAACTTCTGTTGTGGGTGCAAGTTGTCAGATAAAAATCTTTCTAATTACTTTGAGTCATCTGCTGTAGTAAGCAAATACATCAATTCTCAACAGACTAAGAACACTTTTAATAGTATGCTGAAAAAGAAGTCAAAGTGGAGGAAAAAAAGAAGAATCTATAATTGGGGAAAAAATAGAAAAATCTATCATCAGCTGTAAAATAAAAGCAAGTTGCACTGCCAGGGATGAAATAAACAGCATGTATTTCTTGTACAGGTGCACAGAGGGAAATGGGAACTACAGTTGCAGGAAAAAAAATATTTTGCTCTAGTTAGGTCTCAGAACTGAGCAATCCAATCTGAAGTAATTGCTTGTAATATTTCTCAGCATTTTCCAGTCATTTCCAAGACAACAAAACCTGCAAATTTCTTGCTAGTAAATGTACTCGCTGCTTCTTTGAAAATGTTTTTGTCCTTGCAATACTCACGTGAAGGGACGCTACAAAGCAGGAGCAGGACCATGAAGACCCACGCTCGACGGGTGCCAAAGGGCAGCATTACTGCAATAAAACCAAGAGCAATAATAGGTATAGGGTCCTGCATAGAACAAATTATTCATCTTAACTTCGTATTTATGGGTTAGAGCAAACCTCAGAGTTGATTGCTGCACAGAGAAGGACTGCCTTTTTTGCAAGAAAGAGGAGGCCAAAACACATTGAAAATATATGTGTATATAGTGGCAATAAATGATTTTGAAGAAATTACTCATTTAAAGAAAATTTAAAGGAAGGCATCTCGTTAACAGAGACTAGTCAAAAAATTATCTTTCTGAAGAGGCCCAGAGCTGGACACCTGGCACTTAATAAAGATAATTTTTAGCTAAAAATTTTAATCCAAGTTCAATGAACAAAATCAAGAGTGAAGAATGAGTAATTTTTGAAACCTTAAAACTGAATTCTAGTTTAGCTCATTGAATTTTTCACTCTTTTCACAATTGGAGCACATGAAGTGCTTTGGATAGCATTTTTAAAAGGTGGTTCAAAATGCTATTATGGAGGAAATACTTCTAGAAATCCCCATGTGATTCATAGTAATTTAACAGCAGGTTTAAGCTGGGTTTTGTACCAAGCAGTCCCTGATGACTGTTTTGCCAGATGTTGTATTTCACTTTGTCTGCCCATCCTGTTTTACCCTAAAAAGGTCTTTTTTCAATTATTACCACTTAGTTGTAAAGACAGCTTAAACCTAGGGACAATTTGTTAGTGTTGGTGAGGGGAGAACCCCATCTTTTGAAGCGCTGTACAGGGAAAAGACTGACTGCATTTCACACGGACATTGCCCTCTGAAGGGTCAGCTCTTCCTGCACTCCTGTTGCTCAGTGAGGAAAGCTTCCCTGCCCTTGGATGCACCTGTGCTATAGAGGAATATACACACATGTTCTGTCCCATGCAGAAACTACTTTGGTAATGTGAAATTATTCCTTAAGAGGACAGGAATCATGTTTTCCAAGAGACTTACTAAAATCTAATACCACTCCTGACAAATTGGGAAAACAAGGGAGAAGGACAACAAGATAAAATTCTTGTTCTTGCCATTACTTACTTCTTTTGCTGTCTCCTCCAGCCCTCCTAGAGCAGGGCATGAGCAGCTCCCCAGGGTGCAGCAACCACAGACTGCCCTGACAACCGTGGAACCAAAGCATGTCACAGTGACCACCCCCATTCAGGTGCCCGGAACAGGATGGATCAACAGAGGGGCCAGAAAAAACTCGCTGTGTTTTGAGAAAAATCAGCCCCTGCTGAGTGTTGGAAAGCCTCTCAAGTCTTCTAATTGACCAAGTTAAAAACAAGTTTATATTTTTACCAATCACACTCCAGTGTACAATACAGAAACATCACCTGATTGTGCAGACCGGGTAATAGATCAGAGATCAAAATACACTCCTCTCAAATCAAAAAGTTTGGTCAGAATGCTTAATGCTTCATGGGTTAGCTTCTCACTAACCCATGAAAGGTTAATTAATTAGGTAAGAGCATCACACCATTGCTTCACCAAATATTTGTACACTTGAAACACAAATCTGACACAGATCTTTCTTAGACCCAGAAAACCAACCCCATCCTGGGCTGCATCAAAGGGAACATGGCCACCAGGTCAAGCGAGGTGATTCTGCCCCTCTGCTCCACTCTCTTGAGACCCCACTTGGTGTACTGCAACCAGCTCTGGAGATCTGGCCTGATTTCAGCTGGGATAGAGTTGAATTTTCTTTTTCTAGCTGGCACAGTGCTGTGCCTTGGATTTAGGATGAGAATAATGTTGAAAACACACTGATGTTCAGTTGTTGCTAAGCAGTTCTTGCTCTCAATCACGGACTTTTGAGTTCCCATGCTCTGGCGGGGGGCAGGCACACCAGAAACCAGGAGGGAATATGGCCAGGACAGCCAATATGGCCAAAGGGATATTCCACACCATGGCACATCATGCCAAGTATATAAATTGTAGGAGCTGGCAGAGAGATGCCAAACACTGCCCAGGGATGGGATGGGCATTGGTCAGTGTATTGAGCAATTGTATTTTGCAGCTCTTGTTCCTCTTGGATTTCATCTCTCTTGCTCCTTTTCATTACTGTTATTGTATTCTACTGTCTTCCAATTACTAAACTATTCTTGTACCAACCCACAACTTTTACTCTTTTGTTTCCCCTAATTCCCATCCCCACTGGGAGGGTGGAGGGGGAAGAGGGCACTGAGTGCGTGAGCAGCTACGTGGTGTTGCCAGCTGGAGTTACACCACAAGTTCCCTCATATGATGGACATGGACCTTTTCAAGCTTGTCCAGAGGGCCATGAAGGTGACCAGAGGCCTGGAACAGCTCTGCTGTGAAGACAGGCTGAGAGACCTGGGGTTGTTCAGCCTGGAGAAGGCCCTGGGGACACATTAGGGCCCCTTCCAGTACCTACAGGGGCTACACGGGAAAGATGGGGAAGACTTTTTAGCCGGGCCTGAGCAAAAGGACAAAGGGTAACAGTTTCAAACTAAAAGAGAATTCCAATTTAGACTAGATAAAAAGGATTAAGTTTTTTACAATGAGGGTGGTGAGGCCCTGGCACAGGTTGCCCAGAGAAGCTGTAAATGTCCCGTGCCTGGAGGCATTCCAGGCCAGGTTGGATAGAGCTCTGGGCAACTTGGTCTATGGGAAGATGTCCCTGACCAAGGCAGAGGTTGGAACTAGATGATCTTTAAGGACGTTTCCAACCCAGATCATTCTAGGATTCTACCACTTCCATTCCTTTTATTAAGGAAAGGCTCTGAATAGACTGGGAGCAGTGTTTTTAAAATATATAGAAGCCTAAAGTAAATGCAGATGCCATCAAATCAGTAGTTCTCCAAACGGATGAGCTGCCTAAAGCAGTTGCAGTTTGCTACAACAGCCATCTGAACTGGTGAGCCTGAAAAAACTTATTCACATGCATGTTTTTTTTCTCATTTCAGTTAATTGCATAATGAGTTTAAAAGGTGGCTCTCTTTAACCTCATTTGTATGCAGCATTAGCTTTCTAGAATCAGCAGTAATTCACAGTAGCCTCAGTTTCATTGTTTCATTCTATACCCAGACTAGACTCAGCCACTCGCAGCAGTACCAATGAGGAGATACCTGGAAATGTCTAATCCACAAGCCTTCCTCTTCTGAAGCATATGACTTACATCAAAGTGAGATTTTCCATGCTGATTTATCTCATGGAACACTCCAGTGATGCATTTCTGACGTGGGACTGTTCAGACTGCTAAGTCACAGAAAACTGCCCCCCCATTTTAAATAGAGAACTTACTGATTTTACTGCATTTAGGACTGTTGACTCCCCTTGCTGTAGCTGTAGTCTACACCTGAGGCTCGGCCTGAATCCACCAGGCAAAAAAGCACATCCAAACCCCAGACCACCCCAAATGTTTGCTACACCATTTCTGCAACAGTCCAGTTCTTAGCATTTATAGACTACATCCCTGTGATCATTTTTTGCTTTAAATTAACTGCTTTTATTGGAAATCAGTTTCTTAAATTCAGTGTAAAACCTTAAGAAAACATCATCTCCTACTGAATTTTCAGTAGATACACAAAATTACCTATGATTGTTGCTCTTTCTTATTATCCAATTCCATACAGTACTCAAAACAGACAAAAATTACTGCTTTAAAGTCTATTGTAAAGAAACTTTTAAACAATGTAAAAAAAAGAGTAATTATGGCAACTGACTCATCCAGGTTTAACAGCAATTATTTCTCTCTATCAAACTGGTTGAGATGAATGACCTTTGTAACTGTGAAAGCGTAAGTGGCAGATGTGCAATGCATTTTAAAAAATTGTTTGTAGAAAACCAGATTCATCCCCTGATGCAGGCAAAAGATCCACAGTCCTCTGTCAAAGACTCACAATGCCAAAGAGTAAAGAGCTGTTTCTGTAAATCACTGTATAAAAATATGATGTGAAACCCACACTGTGCTCAAGTCTAATGAACCTCTGGCAAGGAGAACCTTGTGATCAAACTGGAATCTATTCAGAACACGAAGCTCAGGAGGTTTAACCTCACTGTTCGTAACATATATTGAACTGCCTTAATACCTTAACAGTGTAAACATCCTAGTCACCCCAATTTTCATGGGTGTGAGTATGTCTGGAAAAGACCCTTTGACTAGCATCTTTGTTAAGTTCAAGTGAACAATGAACAGGCTTAGTACACACTATTGTGGAAACAACAAGCTCAGCTTTGTCACTTTTTAAAAAATTACTTTAAGCAGCCAGCAGAACCAGCAATACATCTCCCCCACCCCTTAACACAGGTATTACACTGCAAGCCTTGCTGCTTCTGGAAATACACAAAACCTTTAACAATACACAGGATAAAAATATTTGAGACTCATGTTCTCTTGCAGATTAGCAGAGAACTTAGCAGAACTGTGCAGCAGGGATCCTGAAATGACTGACGAATACTCACTGGAAGCTTAAGTTTTCCCTTTTAATATACAATACTGAAGGGTTTTGCAGGGAAACATACTGCAGTTCAGGAAAATAAGCTGCCTTTCACAGTAAGTGCTTGTAGGAAGAAGCAGCGTCTACACTCAGTACCCATACTCACAGCACTCAGTGTCCTTCTTGGACTGGGGAAATAAAGCATGGCACACAATATTTGATATTAGAGACAAAAAAATGGCTGAAAAAGTTCATCAGTAACTGATTCAAATAACTTAGGTATTCAAGAAACTAAACCTAGTACCTTCTTGAACTCATGAATGCTCATAAAGAGATTTTTATCTGCTTCAAAAAAGCTGAATAAAGTGATTTTTTCTTGACAAAGTTTTAATAACAACTCTGAAAATCTTAACTCCCCACCATCATTAACAAAAATGCATTCAGTAAACAACAGAAACCCAAACTTTCTATTTGTTAATTCAAAGGCTTTGAGCTTAACCCTACTGAATTTAGACTTTGGCATGATTCACAAATATCTCTCACTCTTTCAAAGAACTTTATTTTAAAAATAATTTTAATTCATTAGACCATACTTTATAATAGTTACCAATAGGACGGACCTGAACTCAAGCATCAGACATTTGTTGCACTTTCAAGTTTTGTAACAACATGACTTTTCAAAATAAAAGTGTACATTTAGATTCACAGTTTAATTTGTTGAAACTTAATAACATTTAAAACCACTGGAATACGAACTGAAAGGGATATATGTTAAGTACAGAAATACTGCAAAAGGTCATAACCCCCAAACCCACTGGGAAATGGAATGCGGCCCATTAGTCAGACTGTGGATTAGTAACTTCACATTTACCCGGGTTAGCACCTTAGTGAACTCAAGCACTGTGAGAAATGAGTGCATGAAGTGTGACCACTCAACAGGTACTGTACCATCCCATGAGGAGACTGTGTCTTCTTGAGCATTATGTGCCATATTTTTGAAAACTGGTAATATTTGAGACTTTTCTAAAATGTGTAAATAAACAATGGCTACAGTTAAAGTCTAAACAAAGAAATACTTTCTACTTTCTGTCAGCTGAGATTTTTTAAAGCAATCATTCATAAGGATTGCATCAACATCAGTTAGCAGAGGAAGATCAAACTTTATTGAAACTGCTTGCATACAAAATATATTGCACTATAACCAAACAAATGTCAACATAAAATCCAATCTGTTGTAGCTAATATGTACAGAGAATATTGCCCAAGAGCAGTTACATTACAAGGTCAGTCTACCTTGGTTAATTATCTACAGTATTTTAAACCAAACAGCTTACAGATGATGTGTGCAAGGTACCAATTTCTGTTTTCAAATACTATACATTCCCAAAATAAATAACTAGAAATCAACATTAATGTTTGGCAATACTTTTTAAGACATTTTTATATTTGTTAAATCATGTGCAGTTCGTTGCCAGTTTTAGTATGCTCACCTGTATGCAAGGAAAAAAAAGAATGAAAAAAGCAAAGAAACAAAACTCACAAAATACATCAGAGGCAAGGTCAAGTTTGTACAATTCTGTACATAAACAGTGGCTCTCCTTCTGGAGTAATCTGAATAAAAATGGACTAAAATGAAGGTCCTTATGCAGTTGTGCCCAGTAAGTTTAATATGTGATTAGAAATGAAAGAAAGCACAGCTCCTCCCACCACTTCCCACCCTTCCCTGGTGTACAGCTGTACTTCGGATCAAATTCTGTGACACCTTCGTATTGGCTGGTAATTAGGACCTTGCAGCTCAAAATATGAAGAACTTTTGTTTTACCTTCAGTATTTTTGACTACTGTATCTATACTTGCCAGGGCATGACATGTGGTGACTTTCTTCCTACCTCTCTTGAAATAGCCCCCAAATTAAAATAAGCAATTCAAAAATTTTGGGAGGATGAAAACCATCAATGCTTTAGGCTGGTCATCTGGCCAAACAGCAGGCACACATTACTAGCTTGTGAACATGTTACACTTGTTCCCTCAGTAACAATGAGTTTTTTAGTTTTCCACAATGGAAAGTTTTTTTTTTAATTTTTTTTTTTTAAAAAAAAAGCTTCTGTACTGCCTACAAAGAAAAAAATTACACCCCTTTTTCAATAACACTATTTGCCAAATCTTCAGTGCAAAATAAATTTCCTATTCTTATAACTGCCTAACTGAATGTTTATGTAAGGAAAAAATTATGGAAAGCATGCACTTGTCTATAAAGTACTAACGTCTGACAAGGATTGCTACATATATTTTACATTTAGTGTTACCAACTCATCTTCCCTGATTTCTGCATCCAAATATAATATTCCTACCTGCCAAGATATAAAAAAGGCACAGATCATACAACTTTTTTGCTAATGAAAATGACAATTGTTACATCACACAGATTTCAGGGTCCACCAAAATATTGAAAAAGGTGGACCAGAATGTGAACTGACACAGGACATAAAACGACATAGCATTTCATGAAGAACTGGTAAGTTAGATTGAAAACAGAAGCCAATTTGATTACTGCAAACACTATTTATTCTGAAAATTGAAATTGAGCAGTGAATTTGACCCGATGTGTTAAAATGGTACAACTGAACAGAAAGTTTACCAATGCACAGCTCAGTATTTTTAAAACAAACAAAAAAGAATCTTTCATTGTTTGAACTGCAATATGTACTTGGAAGCGATTTTCGGAAGTTCAGGTATTTTTATGCAAATATTTCAATAACTTCTTATTCTGAAAACAACTGCATACTGTTGATGTTAAAAAAGGCTAACAGAGAACATATGTTCATTTCATGCCCTGCGCCATCTTGCCTACTATTTGTCTTTGGCCTAACAAGTTTCTCTAACATGGAATAGGAATTACTGAAACAGTATAGGAAATATGACTTCAGAGTTATGCAGTTTAGGGGACTCCGTTCACCAGCGGCTGTTGAGCGTCTGCGCTGTCCGTCTTCTCCTTCTTCGGGTTCCGCTCCTTGCCTGCGCGCAGCCGGCTGCCTTCGCTCGAGGTATTCTGTAATGTTTTAGTGTGGACACTCCTTTCATTATTGCAGTCAATTCTGATCTGGAACAATTCAGAGTTATATAAAGCATTCTCCTCCTTTCCTCCACCCCTGGGAGTTCACTACCTTGGCCGTCTGGGAGGAGCAAATAGTTGCCAGCCCCTTATGGCTTTCTTAAATGTATCCAGCTGCAATGGAGGGTGTAAATTCCTTTCTGTTCAAAAATGCCACAAACTTGTGACCCAAAAAATCCTCTCTCCATCTTACCTTGCAAGCTAAGAGAAAAATTTCCAGTGAGTTTGTGCACAAAAGAGTTGAATTAATATCAGATGGATCTCTGAAACATCATTTCAACTTCTAGTAATTCGACTTCCTACTCTTTGTATGCAAAAAGGCCCCAAAAGACATAGTGTCATTTCGTGGCAGCTTTTCTGAATCTCAAAAAAACCTACTCAGTCCTTTTTTGAATCTGGAAAAAAAAGATCCATTTAATACACCCAAAAGACTTCTGCAGTCTTTTTAAGCGGTCATAAAAAATTTCAAGAAAACATGTTGAAAGCAAATTTTTATGTTTGTAAAGGGAGTAAATGCTTATTCCTTGATATGTAACAGGATTTTTACAACTTGATCAGCCAAATTTCAACAACGTGCAAGTGCTTATTTTCTTATAACATGTCATTGTATCCAAATCTTGGAGCAACAGATAAAATCCCCCAAGATTTAAGTGCCTTACAGTCTTTTTTTCAGCACCACAACTCCTCACTGCCTACTTCAAACTTCCTAAGTTAATTACTAATTGATTATAAGACTCACATGGCCATAATTTGTTTTTTGTTCTGCCGTGTTAATTGTTTGCATGTCAGATGCATATTCAATTACTACACCTTTAAGTTCAGCACTCCCACTTGGAAAACTAAGCATCTGGCCACTTGCTCCATTTTGTCCCTTTCTTAGCCAGGCTTCCTAAGCAAGCCAAGAGTCATCTCTATGTCCCACTGGAACCATGACTCCTGGTACCACCACAAAGAGGCAGCAGCCTGCAGCTGTTTCTTCTTCCCAACACAACTCATCCTATGTAGTAAGAGATGGTAGAAGATTTGCAAGGCATCATTTGAAACAAGAACAGTTTCCATGTGGGGAAACTTAACATAGATACGTAAGGATCAGACTGATAACTTTATGAAACAAAACATTTGAAAAAAAAGTAGAAGTATCTTTTTATAAAGCTTGAAAATATTTAAGGTTACAAGATACTTCAAATCTCTTACTTGAAAGGTTTCTTGATGTGCACTTTTAACTTACTTTCTAGACTGAACAGCCTTCAATTGCAAATGTTTCATTTAGTAGTGAAGGTAGTTTCTGAAGTTTAATCTTTCTTACTCTGAGGATTCTGGCTACAACACACTCTCTCTTTATATACTGTTAAGGGTTTTCTTCCCTCAGGTACATAGAAGATAGACAACAATACACAACACAGCAAGAAATAAAAGCTAAAACCAAAACACTACTAAGAACAAAGACTGAAACCAAGCTGGTTAGTAAATTCTTGGACTTGTAATCAGTTTTTCACCAGAAAGAGCTAAACAGCATTACAAAGTCACATCTTTACACAGCTATATATATTTAGAGTCCTGAGCACCTGCGTCATTTTGTGACACAACTCTTGTAGATGTGATGAGGGAGTTAAAGAATATGGAATTACAAGGCTACTGTGTCACTTGCAACCTTGAATACACTACATGTTATTATATGACACTAAAGCAATTCTAACAGTACAGACTTCCCATATGAGAAGAGTTACCTCAAGAGATCCGTCTGCTGTTCTCCCTTTTGCCTCTCTTGAGTTACGCTGACGGTTATCTGTTCGCGACTGTTCATCATTGCCTGGAAGAAGAATTAATCAACTAAGTTGTTCAACAAAGACAAGATCTTCTTCCACTTAAATTTTACACAAGTAAAGTAGGGAATTACTTCATAACCTTCTGTCTCATGAACAAATATTACTAACACATAACAACAGTTCTTAAAACTATGGGCCAAGAATCACTAAAGAAAATGTTCTCAGGTGATAAAGTAGACAAAACCTCAGTGTTTAAAACCACCACAGTTTAAAAAGACTCACTGCTGACTGAAGAAAAAACACTTCTCAAAATGATTAACCAAAGAAGTACACAATCAGTACTGTTTAATATCTTTACATTTTTTAATGGCTTATAAGCCCCCTACATTACACATTACCTTCTTACAAGAAAATCTTATTAAGCAGCACCCACACTTTGAAAAAAACATTTCAAGAAATAAGCAGAGCTGTAGATGAAAGTATTTAAACAAATAAATATAAAGAAACACCATATGTTCCAATATATATATTTAACTTTTTAAAGTTCTCCCATCTTACTTTTGCCTGGTCCTTTCCATTGAACACATAAACTGCAATATTATCCTGTTCCATGAAAATCAAATACAGGAAGATGTGAATATGGACAGCTGAATGAGTAATACAGATTTTACAAGATTTTTCTGTATCTACAGACAAACTAGAATTTGATTCCTTGATGTCCATGTATGATGGCACAGACCACAAACTTGAGTCAAGAGGCATTTTAGGAAAACAAATGATAGAGGAAACTCCCCCAAAATAAAGCATGTCAAAAAGAATTAATCCCCTCTGCTCAACGTTCAACACATCCAAAACAAAATTCTCCATTTAAAAGACTGACAAAGTGAAGAGAAGTCAGGAGAGGCCAGCAGGTGGGGAGGCTGGAGCAGATGAGAAAAGGAGCAGCTGGCAGAAGTGCGTTTGCTTTAGGACTCCCACACTGACACCTGTTTCCAAAAGGAGTCTCCATTTACCTTTGAATCCTCCGCGCCCCCTCCCGCCTTGGCCTCTGGCGCCGCCGCCGCGCCTCCGCCCGTCCCCCCTGCGCAGGTAATTGTCCCGCTCCTCCTCTGCCGGGGCCGCCGACCAATCGCTCAGCTCGTCTCTGTGATCAGACTCTGTTTCAGAAGCATTTGATGCTTCAGAATTAGTTCCTATCAAGAGGATGAAAAAAATCCAAACACGCCAGTGTAGCTTAGCATGAAATTACTATAGTAGAATGCAAAATGTATATATATTTAAAATTTTTCTTCTTTTTTTTTGTTAATAAACAGTTCTGGGATTTTTCTGCCTCCCAACCTCTATAACATACATAATACAGAAAGGTACATAATATATATTACTTCTTCAAAATTCAAGACAGACTAATAAAAGTTAGTTGTGTGTTTAAGGCTAGATAATTAAGTGTGCCACATGCTTAAAATTGGTGTCGTCACTATATCAGCATATTATTGAGCATACTATAAGATGTAATAAAAGTCCATTAAAATATAAATGTAATAGACTAGACTCCTTCATATTTCTAAAACTGAAAGTTCTGAATATAACCTGTCCTGTCTCCTCTCATCACTGCAACTCATCTATGAAAAGAAAAAAAATTCCATCATGAAACAGCCTGTAACAGACTACAAAAGCAGAGAACAAAGTCAAAATGCTAGAAATGTATCAAATCAAATAAATGGCCAGTACAATTTTTCCAATTTACAGATCACCTTTATTGACAAAAGCTGGTCCTTTCCCCATTTTTCCCCCCACAACCCATATTATTAGGAAGGTGAGTTCACATCTTCTAAAAATAGTAAACATCACAAAAACATTAATTTTGTACTAGGCAGAATGTAAGCTAAGATTTTCTTATAAAGCTCACACTACAGGCCTTTCAGTCAGGACAAACATCAGCTGACCTACATTATGGATAATGAAGTAATAGATTGCTTTGAAGAAGCACAATCTGGAAAACTATTCATTAATGAATTATCCAAGGTTTCAAAGAGGAGCACACTATTTTGGTGACTATAGTCTTCTAGTAAAAACACAGAAGTTCAATTTAATATGAAGAAAATAGCTTTTCTGTAAATTGAGTTACACAGTAATTTCACCTAAAAATATTTGTATTAGGATAGACTCTCACAGGCTTAAATGAAAACTGAGACTTCATAGATAGGAATTGTTCAAAATACAGATAAAATAGCAATCCTTGCCCTAAGGAGTTAGGGAATAACTAGATATGCTCCATAATGTAGAAGAGAGAAGTATGCTGTAAGAAGAAGGAACTGCATGGAAGTAAGTGTAGATTACAGGAAAGCACTACACTTTCTATACCATACAGGTCTATATAATCTTCAAATATTAATACTCAGTATTGACTGCATTTTTAACAGCTCTAAGTCCAGTCTTTTTCAAGACATCAGGAGACCACTAGGCCACTTTGAGAACTCCAAGTGTCCTCGCAGGTACCTACCTGAAGCATAGCCCGGCCCACGCCGGCTGTGGCCGCGGTTTCTGTAGGGCCGGCTGCCGCGGCCGAGCCCTGGCCCATCGTCGGTCATGTACCCTTTGTCCTTGTCCGTGCGGTTCGGGGGGGGCCTGGAAGTGGCTCCGATCTGTCGCAGTTGCTCATCAATTTGCAATCTTTCCAAACGCAGCTGGTCCACTTCCTGTGCAAACACAAGCCCAGTAAGTCATGTACAACCAGTATTTAACCATCTGCACGTGCAGACATGCAGGTCTCAGAAAGAAAATACACTGAAGTATTGCAACTGATCCTCTATTTAATACTCAAACAGCAATTCAGCTTTGAGAATAACTTGTTTAACAGAAAGACTTCCAAATGTTCAAATCTGTGTGCTACCAACACAATTCTCCCTGTGGCATAGTTGACAAGTTGAGGTTTGTTTCAAACATATAGCAAGAAAAAGCACTCAGACTGCAACACAAGCTCCTTACACTGCTGCACATAACAAATACCAAAGTTATTAAGCAACTCTGATGTAACAGTATTGTTTCATTAAAAGGCACTGAGCTGTTAAACTCTACATAATGATAATGAACAGTATGAGGGATGGGAGGAAGCATAAAAGCATAGAGAGCAAAGTCTTGTAACTCAGGCATAGAGGCACCAGCACACAGCACCCTCACCATACACAGTTACGTAAATGAGATACAGTAACTCACATTCATGGACTACCTTTGCCAGTTTCAGATGTTATCTATCTCACATCAGAGCGGAAATCACCTTTTCTTTTTTTTTTTAATTAAGGGAAAACTATTGCTGGAAGTTTCATTGTGATACTGGGTGCTCTGCAGGTCACCTAGATATGCTAGGACTTTGATAAGATGCTGTAGCACTCAGAGATGCATTCCATCAGGTCCCACTGATTTGGTGTATATCCCTTCTCTCCCCCTAAGATGTTCCCAAACCCAATCTTAGTCTTTAGGAAGACTAAGTCTTTGTTCCTCCAGACTCTCCTATTGGTATCAGGGGCTGGTGTTTCTTAGGACAAATCTTATAAATAAAGAAACCAAAACTGAGGATGACCTTCAGTACCTCATCCTTTTCGTTTGTGAGCAGGTTCCCTCCTCCATCCAGCAGCAGGCCTGCATTTTCTTTGGTATTCCTTTTGCTGCCAATATACCTGTAGAAGCCCTTCCTGTTTCCCTTCACATCCCTTGTCATATTCAACTCCAGATGGACTTCAGCTTTCCCAAACTCATCCCTGCACACTCAAATTGTGTCTTTATACTCCTCCTGAGCCACCTGTCCTTACTTTACTCCTTGTACCCTTGATTTTTCTGCATTAATTTAGCCACATGTTCCTTGTTGATCCCTGAAGGCCTCCTGTTACCTTTGTGTGACCACCTGCATATCAAGATGGACTATTCTTGAGCTTGGAGAAGGTGATGCTTTAAGAGCCAGCTCTTCCAAACCTGTTTTCCTTACAGGAACATATCCTATGGGATTCTTCCAAGCAGATTCCTGAGCAGGCCAAAGTCCACCTTCCTGCAGTCTGGGCCTGTGAATCCTGGTATTAGTCTTTCCTCTCAAGATCCTGAAAATTCACTACAGTCACTCCAGCCAAGTCTGTTTTCTTCATTTTACAGAGAAATTCATGACTCTGAGCTGACACAGTACATTTGATGTTGATGCACTATTATGTATCTTTTACAAAAAGCTTCCTTAATAATCTTTGCCTGGAGGCATAAAAACATGAACATCTTAAAGGAACAAGTCCGTCCCACTTCTTCTCAGTGAAGTGAAGGACATTATTCTGAATCATAAGGCAACAGGCCACTAAGATAACATTTTGTGTGTTTATGTTTAATGGGATGAGAAGGCCAAGGTAAAACCTCCAAGATAAGAATCTATCCAGTAGTTATCACATAGACTGATGAACACTTATTTGTGACCTTCTTAGTGCTCTCCAGCCTTCCAGAACAGATGAAGTGACCATAGAACTGATCAATCTAAAATAAAATTGCTGGGCTATTAAACACTTTCGACTACCATGTCAGTACCCATTTAAGTACTGACTCACATGCAAGTACCCATTTTAGGCAGGCAAAGAAGTTTAAACCAGAAATATCTTCTCAAATCATAGTGAGCACGCAAGAAAGGAACTTGATTTTTAGTACTAGTTTTCATCTGGTCCTTCTCTGCCTCTACCTTGTGACAGCTGCAGAGCTGCTGTACCTCTGCTCCAGAGGAGTGACAAAAGCAGGATTAAAAGGTAAAGTGACTGAGTAGGTAAGAAAACAAGTTGTTTCTCCTCCTAGCTTCTATGATTACCTGTACCGAGAAGTTTAACAATGTATAGAAATTTTAGCATTCTAAAAGATCCACTGATAGCTACTGCACTGACTGGACATGTATCAAATCATGAATGGTCTGAAGGCTTCAAAGAGATGCAAGACTTTATTTAATTAAATGAACACAAAGCTGTCCCCACTGTGAGATCTGGCCCTGCCATCAAAGATTGGGCACCTGGCCACAACCACCACAGGCAGAAGTACCTATAAGCAAAAATGTGGGATATTTTTTGCTCCCTATACACATCCACATGCATCGCCACGCATCAGAGACTACTGGGGAAGTTACGGAGCCAAGAGGCAAACACAACATATAAAGCTGAGTTGCCTATAAAACATACTAAGGTATGAAATGTCAATTCATTCAGAAAAAGTAGTTTAGTGTTTTTGCATTAAAAGAAAAGCTCACTCTATACAAGATTGTGCATGGAAGGCTGTTTGCTTTGCAGCTGCATAAGGGACTGACTACTCCCTCGTACATAAAGTTAGCAGCACATTTTGGAACAGATTTTTTCAAATTTTCTTACTCTTTTGTAATTTGCATTCTGAACAAAGTTGTTTGTCATACCATCTTTCAGACAAATTATTTTTATTAAAAATATTCCATATTTAGACACAAAACCTGTTATAATACCAATTTGTCAACAGCCTCAGGGCCTGAACAGATTATCATCATCACACTATTACCATCTTAAGTATTGATAGAAAAAAATCAGTGGTAAAGCAGCATCATTATCCTCACCTTTAAATAATTAAGATGATAATCCAGAAGAACAGTTGCATTAGTGATGCTATCCTTGGTTCCTACAAACACAAATGGTACCATGCCCTAAAACACAGTAACAATAGTCCTTGGTTATTGATTAGGCATTGAATTCTGAGGAGAACTGAACTTACTGCAGTAAAACTTGAAAACAATTCTTACACCATGAATAAGCATAAATTAGAAAGTGAGACAACAGTATATTTAAATTCTGATATTGACTACATCACGTAGTCTAATTCCCATTATGCAAAGAGCTTTTTAAATAAGCAGATTTAGATAATTTGCATCACAATGCCAACATGTACTTTTCTTTACAGGTGAAAAAGAGTCAATTTAGAACACTTTATGTTTCCTCCCTTCAAAATAATACCACCTTTGCTGATCGCATCCATTCTCTAACACCAGCTGCTTTTGGTCTGCCTTTGATCTTTTAAAAAAGTAAATCAAATTAACATTGTGTCATAAAACAAAACCTGATCCTTCTTGATGATCTCTACAGTTGTAAAGAGGAAGCCAAAAAAATATTCAAGAAGGAGTTAGTACTTCAGGTGATGATTTCTAACTTACAGTTCTTCTACCCTTCACACATGTTAAGCAATTCAACAAATATGAAGAAAATATAAATCTGGAAATTCTAAAGTCTGAAATTATGACATGTGGAGAAAAACACCTGAAGATTAACTTAGGCAGCCAAAGCAGGCGAAAAGAAATCTATCTAAAACTGCCTCACTGAGTGTGGAAAACAAAGTAAGCCTTAGCAATACAAGGATAATTTCCACACGAAAACTTCTGGCACTAAGACAGGTCCATGCAGCATTTCAGAGGTGGGAGTGCAGCCCACACAGGCCCAAGGAGTGAACCGGACTGTTCCAGCAGCTGCAGCCTCACCCCAGCGGGAGAAGCTTCACTGTGCACTGCAAAAGTTAACCTGAGCATCTCCAACACTCAGCTGCTGAAGCCCATGCCACTGCAGCCCAGAGCCTGGCACACCTACTGGATTATCTCAAATATTGTTTTGCTATCTCATCTTTACCTCTAAAGAAGCCTTTAATTTTCACTGTACACACACCCTTTACAAAACTGCATAACAAAGGAAGGTTTGCTGCACAAGTGAAATGATTTGAGACACAAATGTCTTAAAAAATAAATGCATAGTATGCTGAGGTTCCCCAAGAATGGCCAGTCTATAATTTGTCTCCACTTTCAAGGTCTTGTTTGGTCTTCTTCCCCCCTCCATTTTTTACATACAAAAACATTACACATCTACATTAAGTAACCAGGATAAGTAATATATACACAGACCTCTAGTCCTAAGGAACCTCAACATTAACACTAACTTTCATGAGCATTAGAAATTCTTTAGCCACAGGCATTGTTGACTGAAATGTTTTATTATCTGGGGTATTTTAAGTTTCATAAATATTTTATACAACCTGATAAAGAGCAGTGAAATTTCTACTAAACTGGCATTAACTGGCTCACAGTATCAATTATTAAACGATGACAAGACAAATGATTTAGAAGGGCATTTAAGGAAATGACTTGCTGTTGCTTTTGGCAGTGGATTCAAGGTATATAACGCCAGCTATTAAGATACGAGCCGGTAACTATGTCAGCCATACAAAAGCACCAAACCGCTTATTTATTGAATCATATTTTTGTTTTCAAAGCAAAAGTACCTATGTTCAACTTGGCTGCAGTGGGGAACTCTGAGCAGACCTTACGTGCATAATAAAATTAGAGATAAAAATAATATATATTACTGTAACAAACAGTACCTATGTAATTTTAAAAATATGAAAAGCCTGAAGATTGGCTGCTATAAAATTATGGAATGTATAAAACTGCACTTGAAACTAATGGGCAGTATTCTAACATCTCAGTCACATAAAAAGAACCAAATGCTGTATTAAAATTTAACTGAACTACTGTTCTGCTACACGAAGAAGGGCTGCAATATCCAAATTCACACATGGGAAGATTATTTGTATTTCATAGTTGAAATAAAGCTGCATTCAATTTACAAGTACTAACTTTTACCTGTTAAAAGTCTGATCTCAGGTTTCTGTATTGCACCTGGTGTGACAAAACTAACACATGAAGTAGTGCAAGCAATGCTAGTATTAGAAATGTCATTAACAGATAAAACAGAAGTATGAATGCAGAGCTTGACAGGTAAAAAAGACCTTTCAAGATAATCCTTAAAAGCTGCATTTTGGACAGAAAAATGTAAGCAAATCAGCTTTTTCAAGTCAGAATTAAAAAAAAAAGAAAGCCAGACATACTCCCTGCAGCCATGAGTACTGGCTCTTTTACCCTTCTGCGATTCTCTAGCCTGCGGCAATAGCAGCACCCTCTTGCTTATTGAACTAATTCCATTTTGTGCTGCAGGAATTTATCATTAGAAATGAAATATGACAGACCACCGAAACCTTTAAGTCTAAATATTGACCATTTTACCTTTTCAGACAGATGTAAAACTAGTAAAATAGTAAAAAGCCCTTCCTGAATTGCTTAGCCACTCATTACAGAAAGATGGAAATTGGATTGTGGGTTTTCAGTAAGTCTTACAGCGATAAAACAGAAGAGGAAATAACTACTCAAGCATAAACATAAGGGTTCCAGAAACCATATTTCACATCTTATCCAAAGTAGCAAAGGTTCTTAACTGGTACACATTTGGATTTTGAGGTAAATTAAAGGCAGTTCAGTTTTCTTTAAGCACATTTCATGTCTGAAACTGCAGGGAGTTTTTTTGCATTGAAAATTTGTTAAAACCTTCAGGCTTCAAGTCTTTTTGCATACCTGCAACCTTGCCCCTCAATGCAGCCCCACACAGAAGTGCCTCAAATTACTATGTTTAAGACTTCATTCAGGCCCTTTACAAGGCTGACAGCCTTCCTGTGCAAACCTGGAGTTTCACAATGTTCGTGCTTGTTTTTTCTTTAGGTTACAATTTACAGGATATTGTGAACCTAGGTAATATTTTTTAAAAAGAGAGATTTTTTTTTTGAAAAGAGAGCCACCCCAAGATAAACATAAAGCACAAGTTTTTAATTTCAACATAAGAAATTGCTAATGAAAAATTAAACCTGGTAAAAACCTAAGAAATCAAACTCAAAGCTGATCAATGAATGAAACCAGCAAGTTTCATATATATGGATTTACAGCCTAGCACATGCTGGGAAATGTCATTGCTTCCAACAGGAACAACATGAAATCTCTAAGAAGGTGCACCACCAATAAATTTCACAAAGCATTTTTCTAAAACAGGTAAGTCAAATTTATATTAAAAATGCCCCTCAGCATTAATAGGAAAAGACAGAATCCATCAGAAAACAGACATTAATCAACACTTTATCTTACCACTACGAAGATACAAGGAAGAATTTATTTTATCACTGGGTAGAATATAACCAATTAACATAAAGAAAAATTATCATAACTGAAAACATACCTCTTCTTGTGGAATATTTTTATCGTTTTCAGCCTCAATTCTCACTCTTACAACACCAGATTTGTCCACTATCTCCTGAATCAGTTTTCCATTTTTTCCTATTACTTTTCCTATGGAAAGAACATACAGAACATTCCACCTTTATGGTTTTCCCCCAAACCTGAGAGCCTTGCTATACTTTAATTAGACAAGACTATTTCAGGACCAGTGCAAGAACTTGTCCAAAATGCCTTAATCCTCTACAACAAAGATTTAGATAACAAGCCACAAACTAAAATGTCCACGTAAGCTTGTGGTGTTAACTTACACCACACACTGATCACAGAAATACTCAGTACCTTGAATGCTTATTTGGCTCTGCTTTGGTAGGTTTAAAATAACTTCAGTGAATTACAAACGTTGCTGTTTGCATTTAACATATCCAACCAAAACACAAAAAAATCCTTTTACAGTGCCCTAACATCTGCTGTAACTACTTCTTGTGTAAGCAAAACTTAGTTCATTTACAAAATTTTAGTTGATCAAATACTAACAAAGATACTGTTTCAGGCAGATGTAAATTTCTCTAAAACTGGGGTGTTTAGACATTTTTGCCAGTAGTTTATAATTCACTAAAAAGTCAAAGATAAAAATGAAAATAAATTATACTCCAATGCCAGTAATGCAGACATGTATCTTTTGAAGCAGACACTCTAGTGTGAGACAAGGAAAATGAAAATTTAGGTCTCTCCAGTCGCAGCAAAACAACATGCTGTCTGCAAACTGGCAGGAAAACTAAGCTGCTTGGGACGTGATGAGGGAGAGCCATATCCTTCAATCACAGCTTTCAAGAAAAGCTTAAAAGAGTGATGTTAAAGACGTTTTCTGCATGTAACAAAAAAATGTATTTTCATTTAACAAACTGCTAGAAAACTTAAAACATGATCTTTTTTCATAGGCACATCACTAAAACAAAGGTAAAAAACCCCAAGTGCATAACAGCTACTGTTTGTCTGATACAACTAATCCATGAAGTACAAATTAAATGCCACTTTTAGTCACAATAGACTCCCGTTGTTTCTATCATTCAAAGCTAAATAAATTTTCATTTTTGTGTTTCAGCTTTTCTAGCATGAGTATTTGCAGAAAACATGACAAAATATGGCCAGTAAGTTCCTCCTCAATGACAAAGGCTGTTCTGAGTATCAAAAACTACTTCTGAGTACTTTATTTCATTATATATTACTGGCAAATGGAACAGCAGCTTACTAATAAATGTAAGAAAGCCTTGGTAGTGATTTAAAAAAGTCAAGTAAATCAAACATAACCCCCAAAACCTCCAAAACTTACATCAGTTACTCCAATCGAAGTTTTTGTTAGGATTTGGCAGCACACACAAATATCTTAAAATAAAAATTTCCATACAGTCTTTAAAAAAATATGTAACATCTTGGGTGGGTTTCTTTGTTTGGGGTTTTTTTGTTCAGTTTGAATTTTTAAAAAATATAATTAAATAGAAAAAGCCAGTTGTTTACATAGATTAAAAAAAAAATCAGTACATATATATATATAGAAGCCTTCTGCATTTTTAAAGCAAATTATTAGGAATTTTAAAAGCCAAATTCTTAAACATAGCTTATTTCAGACATAACATAGGGTTCAGCCAAAGTTATATTCTAAAGGATCCAGGTCAAGAATTAAGAGCAGAAATGAAAATCTGCCAAAAAAATATAATTCTAAAGAGAAACAGACTTTAAGACCTCAAATTAAAATAATCATGGCAGCTTATCATTTTCACTTATCACCAGTAGAACCAGGAGGGAGTAGGGAAGGGAAAACTACTGCTTTTAATCAATTCCAGAGCTGAGCTGCCACTTTTCTTAGTACTTGTCCCACTGCAGAATTTCACACTGCTTTAACACCAGCTTTCATACACTACTTGACAACCTATTAAAGCATTTGCTGTTAGGGCTATGTTATACCATAAAGTATTTTCTCTGCTCTTTTCTTATCTACTAAATGAAATCACGTATTTTTATTTTGCTTTCTAGCATCAAAAGCTCATTAAAAGTTTTCTCCACAAACACAAGAGCTACACGTGTTCTTAAGGACTTTTTTCAGTGTTTAGCAATGGAACTATTTTAGATTTTCCTTGAGCTATTTTCTTCATCAGTGATATCTAACTCCTAGTTCATCCCACAGTGCTGCTTCTAAACATACCTTAAAAGGACAGGGAAAAAAGACATATTTAAGTCAAAGAAATCACTTAAAATATACTAGGCAAATATGAGACTGCAGATTCACCTGTTGTATAGCTGAACTAATGTCTGGACACGTTTGGGAGAAGTAATTAATTCTCTGGTTTAACCCATATACTATTCTGCCTTGTACTTCAGCACATTGCTTCTAGTTTAGGGCAGTTCTCAGAAGGCATTTTTCCTTCCTATCACGGAGGTAGCCTCCAGAACTGACATACCTACTAAATTCCTTGGGACCTGAATGACATCTTCAGCAAATTCAAGGTAACTTCTGGCCTTTTTCACCGCATCTTGATCCTACAATAAAAAGATGTGTAAGAAACAAGATTCATTTTTTTTGTTTGCTTGTTTATTTTAGGTATTTTCTGAAATGATAAAGAAGGGAACTCACCTCTCCGTAAATATGGAATGTACAAGTATCTTCATCAAGATCAATGGCAGTCACTCCAGGGACTTTTCTGGCTTGCTGAATATTAGCACCATGAGTGCCAATGGCCAAACCCATTAGGTCTTCACGTACAACAAACTGCTCATGGAACCGGGATGCAAGTTGCCTAGAACTCTGAAGAAAAACCTAATGTCAGCTCATTTTGATTGTCAGTACACTGGAAAGAGAAATCAACATAACTTTCAAGCCTATTTTTCAATCAGGTGCTTAGCCTACTTTTTATTTAATCAATCCTTTTAATGCACTTTTTTTAGCTTCAAAAACACTGAAGAGTCTCCTTCAGAAGTCTTTTAAATGCTAACATAAGGCTGGCCTCTAGCTGTGTTGACACCTCTATTTTGAATTACCTTTTAATAGCTACAGCCATCAGGTGTTACAAGGTAAGACAGTACTCCTAAGGTAGTAAAATAGGAACTGTGGTGATTATTAAAGCAAACCTCATGATCTCTGAGAAAAAAACCAGCACCAATTTCAACAGGTGGGAGAAACAGCAATAACTCAACCATTGACACAAAATTATATATAAAACAGAGCAACTGTGGATATCTACTGCACTTAAATAAAATTAAGAATCCATGCCTATGCATGACAACACAAAAACTGCTTTAATTCAGAGAACAAATATGTTCAGAATTTCATCCAGGAATCACACATCTACCAAGACAGAAGGATGATACCAAGCACTCACAAGAATGAGCATAACAGAACACACGAAAGGAACAATAGTTTAATGCATTGTGGGAAGACAGAAAATTTCCAACTGTGCTAATCTATTAAGGAAAGTGTTTTGCAAGGAAGAAACAAGATAAAAGCCAAGATATATAATGCTGTCCCTGTTTCTGCATTGCAATCAAAACTGTAACTACTGTCAAGACATACACACACTTTAAATTAGCAGTTTAATGTCAGCAAAATGAGACCCTACAGATGTTGAGAAAACATCAAGGAAGTGCCCACAGCAAGGCCTATACTGTCCCAGCTAAACCAGTACTGCTTCCTGACCTGCTCCTGCTTAAAGCTGTTGATAAATATCCTGAGCTAAATCACTGTTTCAAAGAAATGGTTACAGTAGATAGTGGTGTTAAGTATCCACGTGTCATGAAATACTTCAGATACTCTAGCTGTCAAGCACTTCAGTAGCTACATTGCAAGACAACTTGGAAAGAAAAACTTATTTTTAACTGTTCACATTTCTACATTCTAACAGATAATCTGAATGCTGTTGACATCTCTTACTAGTTACTAGTTGACATCTCTTATAAACGGCCAAGTAAGAGAACAGAATGACCAAGACAATGATCAGTTGTTAACCATCTACGATACGTGGAAAAGATGAAGCTACATCATTACTGAGTACCTCAAACCACAGTTTTACAGCTTGCACTAAAACATCATTAGTTTTTCTGCAAATTATTACAAAGCGTGTTCTATTTAAACACTGGAAATTCTGTATTCTACTTCCCTTCAATACATTAGTAAGAAACATCTATGCAAATAATGTATTAATACCTACACAGCAGCCAGAACTGAATTCTAAATACAGTAAAATACAAACCAGAATGCAAAACACTTGTAAATTCAGGCTTTTTGGTATGTGAAAGACACTCAAAACAGCTAAGTCACACCCACTGAGAAAGAATGTAAACAAAAATTAATCAGTTATTTTACTTGATGTTCTAAAAGCCACATTTAAGAAGTGAAGCCATGCAAGTCAAGAAGCTAATATGCAGAAAAGGAGGTACAACAAATAGGAAGAAAAAAACTACAGTGAACAAAAGAAGCTGGTCTAGTGATAATGACTCAGAGAACAGAATAGGTAAAACTGCTAGAAGAAAAGAAGTGGTAGACTTTTAAAGTTCAGTGCGTATGAGACACATACAAAGGTTTATTTGATGGAAAGAGTGAACTGTTATTAATAATGCAGCAAAGCCCATAGTGTTCACTAAATATTTTTTCTGCAGATGGACATGCACAGTCTGTTGGTATGCCAGTGTCTCAACAGAAATCATGAGCATGATTTCTATTATCTGAAGCTTTTCCTTTCAACTTTGGATGAAACTGATTTTATATTTATTCTAACTACAAGAAACACAAATGCCAAAATACCAGTCGATTTCTGTCACACGAATTTTAACTGTATATATTTATCTCACAAGCTTTATTTAAGTACTGCTTAGGTAGAAACTGAAGTTTAACAATGGTTTTCTAGTGAGAATTAAATCAAGTTTGAGACCTTCACAGCAGCAAAAAGACTCAGTGTTACAATGACAAGAAGAATCCAAGATTAGTTTGGGAAAGGAATCAATGACAACAGTTGTTGGTGTATGCATTTGTGGGGGCATGTAAAGAGAATTAGCTCTAAAGCGGCTGTTGTTCTTCCCACCTCCAAAATAATACTTTGCACTTCAAGAGGTAAACTGCCCACACAATTGTCAGTTCTGGAGGAAGATAAAGAAGAATGATTACTGAAGAGCTACAGTGGGGTGCTCAGTAAGGAATACCAAGGAGGAATAATTGGTCCATCCTTCATCTTGAGAAAAACCAAAACCCAAACAAACTTGGATTTCAGCTCTGAAACACAGAAATCAAGATACTAAAGAGAGAACAACAGAAGTGAGAACTTCTTGTAACAGTGAGTGTACCCACTGGATACAAGAGGCCTGAACTACTACATGACATCCCACTTCAAATATAGGTAACCCTTGGCATGGGGGGGAATGAAACCTCGCCCTGCAGAAAACACTGCTGGTATACACCCATGTTAAACCGAATTACAGTAGTTTAAGTGGTACCTCTGGTTCTTGACAGTGAATCTAAAAAGTTTTCAGAAATAATGCTATTTTTTCTAATTTGTAGATAGGAGAAAAACCACGAAGAAATGTTAATTCTGATGTATAAAGAACCCCTTATTTCCTAGCCTACTCTTTTTCTTTTCTTTTTTTTTCCTTTTACCCATGGACAAGTATGACTCAAGCTTCTTGCCAGTCAACACCCACTCACCAGTCACAGGAATATCAGAAGCTGTATCTGCTGTAAGATTATTTCCTAACATTTTATCTATAGACAAACCTATCCCATCATACATTCTACCAACATCAGTTTCACCCCTTCCATCTCATTTTCACTGTATTATTTTGCTAGCTCCAGTTCTAGTCCCGTCAGTATCATGACATATTCACTCCCATCTATTTTTAAAGCTACCAAATATGTGACATTAATTGTGCAATGATAGCTAATTATTTTATGCTTCAAAATATGAAAGAAATACATGTGTACGTGTGTCTACATATTTGTATTTAATCCTCCACAAAATCCTGTTGATAAAAATGAGTCTTTGAAAGAACAGGCCCTATAAGTGTAAACATCTTTGTTGGATGACACTTCCATCTGCCTTTTTTACCACCTAGATTATTATCAGTACATCATTACTTTCACCCCAATGCAAGTCCTACCAGCTAAGAAACGCATGACGGATTTTTTTATTATCTGTCTTACTCAAATTACTTCAGGGAAAATAATCAACATACCTCCAGCTGTTTGCTGGCTTCTTCATTTCTCAGTATCAGGGACAACTTGGTGCGAAGACTCCGAAAGTGCATATCAATCAGCATGTTCGCCCGCTTTGTGGTTACATCGTTGATTGACTGAATTATTAAGAAAGAGAACAGCGGTTTACACATGGACTCTTGAAACAAACCACTGCCAACAGTACTGTAAGACATTTGTACTTACTAAAATAATAAGCTGGTGGTTTTCAGAATCATATGTTACAGAAAAAGCTCCAACTGCCTTTTTGAAGTCCTTATGTGCAGATTCTTTGGCACACCTAGGAATAAAAATGTTACAAAGTTAAAAATAGTAACCACTGCATTTAAGGTTAACAGCCAGAAAGAGTAATTCCTTAGTACAAAGAATGTAAATAAAGATTTCCAGGCTCTCCCTTTCAAGGCAGGTGTTACTTTATTCCGTTATAATTTATTTTACTCATTTTTCTTTCATTTGTTTTAATAAGAGTAGGATTAGAAATATTTCAGAAATTTTCTGTATGTGTAGCTGAAAAAAAAGTTAAACAAAACTACATTAAAAAGCTATAATCACTATAATCAGCAAGTTCAAGATTTCAAATGCATCATAAACCAGTAAAATGTGTGATTTCATTGTAACCCCTGCAGCATTCTAAGAACGTTAAACTCATCTCATGTTGTGCTTGGCTGCTCTAGGTTTCCTGTGTCCACTCACCACTGAGTGAACTTGTGTATGCTCTAACACTAACTTCAGAAAGTTTTAGTCTAACCTGAGTTTATAACTCATTGCAGACTGAGTCAATGACATGCATCTGAAGAAAAGCATAAAGTGACCTGAAGGTAAACAAGGGGAGTCAGTATTAATCTGACTTTTAGAGCTATATCTGTATGAGAACAACATGCCCGTGGCCTAGGAGAAAACTAGCTGGCTTTGTGTCAGACTCTGGGAGGTTTCACTATTGTTCCACTATTCCCAGAGCCATTATCAAATAATAAGCTGACCAAGAATGGATTTGGATTAACCTATGCACATCACTGAACAGCTGTAAGACTAAAAATCTTAATCTGTACCACACACAAACCTTAAAATTTTGCAGAAAGTGCTTCCTCCTCCAGGACTAAACTGCAATTTAAAAATCATCTTTTCTATTTTTGAAGCATGACCATATCAATATTTGTATTTTTACATTCTTATATTTCAGAAAGTTAATTTAGAGCGGTAAAAAGCATTTTTATTCCTCTTGTCTCAGGCTTAAGAAGTTACCCACATTCTGAAACAAGTTATAAAGAAACACTTGTACTTACATTTGCCTTAAATCTTCAGGAACTGCCAGTTTGATTTTATGAAAAGTATCTTTTGTTGCGGGTTTATTGGGGTTCACAGATCTCAAACGCTCAATTGTGACAATTTCGTTGTATGTAGCATCACAGGCTGCATATTCTATTACGTAGAACTGATATAAAAATAATAAAATCATCCAAGCCACATATTTTATGACATGAGTGAGCATTACACTATTAAGGAAAAGTTACTTTTGTTAACTGTACAAGTCAAATTTGACTTCTCAGGCTGAGGTTAATGGTAATTGTAACTGTCCTAATCAAGAAACTCTTAAAAAATGAAGAGAGATTAGTTCAAACCACAGTGCACATCAATATATAAACAGAAAAGAAAGAAAAAAGTGTAAGTAAATATAAAATATATATATGTATATATGCATACTCCTACCTCACCCTTTATCATTCTCACTTTAGCCAACCACCAACAGCAGGGTTCTTTTTCATTTGCCCTGGAATAAACCTAAACAAAATACATACATTATGTTCTTAAAAGACATCACAAAAGCTGACACTAATATGAACAGGAACTCCAGAAGAACAAAATCCAGCCAAACATCTTAGTACATGAATTCTCTGAGCACAACACAGAAAGCATGTAACAGCAAGACTGTATAGATAAATAATAATAAATAATACAGTACCCAATCTACTGGCATTTAGCTGCTTCAGTCTTGCATGCAGTCAAAATAGAGATAATTCAGACTTTTACATCAGTTAATATTTAATCAACAGTATTTCTAATTGTGTAGAGGTCTGATGAGGTCCTACCAGTGGCTGAGACAGAGTACACAAATCTACACTTCTTTAGCACATGTATGGTACCAGCCACATCCACATTACAGAAGTTTTGCCGTTTTCTTATTTTCCAAATTAAAAACTTACAAAGCATGCAAGCAAAATGAAAATCTTGAAAGTTCTTTCTTAAAATTAATTATAAAAATAAATGTTATAATTTTATAAATTAAGGAGGTTTTAGGAATGTGCTGCTTTAAAGTCAATCTCTTTCTATATCCACATAAGTATTTACACATACACATATATTTCCATGTTTTATGTATACATACATACAATGCAAATTATCTGGTTCAGTTTGAAGCTTTGGTAACAAAGACATTATTACCTGACAGCTTAAGAACTACAGTTCTTCATCTACTTCTGAATTAATCCAGTTCTAATAAAGGACTGATCTGTAATCAATGCAACATTGATCACGTTTGTAAATCAGCATATGTGTAACTCAGCACGGACGACACGATACATGGACTTTACGTGGCCTTTTGTGGTACATGGAATTTGCATGGTTTACAACTGTCAGACTCTGGGTTTGGGGATGTGCCTGACACTGTGTTTTCTGTACTACTCGGAATCAAAAAAGGTGACAGCACCTAACACAGAAGCAAACCTTCCAGTGGCTTGGATGACATTTTTCACCGTGAGTTCTCTCACTTGTGAAGACAAGAGCTGTTAATGGAGCATACACACCTCTACTTCATCGCTTTCATTTATGTCTTTATTATAGCCTGCAGGTGGTGGGAACCTCACATCGTGGAATGGGATTTGTCTCTCTGGTTGCCAGCTACAAACAAAAACACAGTGAATGGTCTAAACGTTTTCATCTTCTTTGTAAACAGAAATCAAACATGCTTAATCCATTAATTTTACATTTTCAAATTCTGTGGAGCTTTTGTGCATATATGTATTAAAGGTAATGTGATCCAATGTATACATAATAAGAAAAAAACACATCTAAATAACATCTTAGGTGAAACCCTGATGTCACCTGCAGTCTTTTGAATCTTTCAGCAGAAGTTCTCCCTCTATATACAGCTACAGGTTTTAACCCCAACATTAGAAAGATTAAAAAACATTTCAAAACACATTTGGACACTTCCTTCAAAACAAGCCCACGTCTTCTTTTTCTTTGGTTCTACTACAGGTTATGAAAACTTGATCAGGATCCAGTCTAAATACAGTCTTAATTTTCAGTTTCTTTAATGGAGACTGGGTAAATTTGGTTTCTAGATTAGAAAACTGGTATTCATCACTTATCTACAGAACAAATTTTGTAATAATGTAATCTTCTAAAACTAAGGCAAGACATTCACATAAGAAAGTCATGAGACTTACTGAAACAAGGGTTGTCATCGTGTAAATTCAGTACCAACATGATTATCTTCCCAGCAAAACCCATGTAACTATAGTTTTGCACTTAAAAGTATTTAAACCATTAAAAGCATTTATAGAAATGCACAAAATAGTAGACACTAAATACAACTTTAAAAGATGCCAGCAGCAAGTTTAGTGTATCTAAAAAACACTTCTCTGCACGAAGCCATATTTAGGTTAATCAAATGCAAGGTTGATACTCTGTCATTTACAGGTACAACACCAGCAACACACTTACTTGTTTTCAAATGAAACTGTTATTGAATCTTCATGCACATCCTTTACAAATGCCTGTGGAGGAAACAAAGTAAAATTATGGTATGCTTATGGACATTTTGACAGATAATTTTAAACCGGTAAAACACCTCCTTTTCACAAATACTGATGAATCTCACACTGTAAGTATGTTTTAAAGTCAGCCTTTTAAATTTTGCGGTAGACTTACATAAAACACATACTGAAAGCTGATAACCTCCTTGGGTTCATGACTGCCAGTGCACTGATACACAAACAGAATGCCCGAGCTACAAAGACATTATTCTTACTTTATAGAAGTAACAGGAGAGATTAGTAGGAAATGACAAGATCGTTCAGGAGCTTAAAATGTCTGATTTTATAATCACATTTAAGGTACAGACAGGCAAAGAAATTAAACATCAGTATTCCCCAAAAAACAAATGAAACCAAAGCCCACAAAACCTCCAAGTCCTGTCTCTTCTCTCTTTTACCTCGAAGTACATTTGAACACTGCACTAGCAGAAGTCATCTATATCAAGTTCAACAGAATCTTCCCCATATTTACTTCATCACGCTTTAATTCTGTAGAGCACAAACTTTAGATAAATGCCCTGCAGCATTCCTTCCCTTTTTTCCTGGGGAATGGACAGGAATTGTGCTCTCCCATGCCACCACAAAGCAGTGGACAGAACCAGAATTCAGCACTGAGGCTCCTCCTGCCTTATGCACTCGGTTGACTGATGTTTATTTGATCAATGTTTAGCTCAAAGCCCCAAAGGTCCCCCCCACTCCCCATCTACAAAACAGCAAGACCAATACTCAAAGAACTTTGGGATTTATCAATGAAAATATTTTTATTAGCCTCAAACGATGCAGGTCACAGGTTAACCAGGGATGAAAAGATTGTTTTTTTTTTTTTTCCTTTATTTTTTAAAGTACCTCTATGAACTTCTGAAACAAGTTGCTGAAGTGCTGAGTATTCCACTAATATTAGTCCACACATAGTATCATTGCAAGGTAGGTAGATAAAAGCCCATGAGCAAGAAAGAATAGAGAAGTTTGTTCTCCTAATGGAGAGCCACCTTAGTAGATCAAAAAATTCTCAGGAAATTGAAAATAACTTAGCAGCAACTACCACTTCTGCAGAAGAATTAGTTAATGAAGTATGGAACATTTTATTATTCTCCATTTTATTACTCTTGCCCTTGCAAGTTTCCAAGACAAGAAGAGATCTTATCTCTTACAAGAAGGTAAGAGTTTCTCTTACATGGAACCTAAATGGTTTTTAAAAAATTATTTTGCTATTTTTGCTTTATAAAGTATTCCAAAGTATTTCCTGAGTTGCAGCAGTATCTCATTATCAAAGAAGAGCAACACCTGATGATTGATACACAGTTCCAAGAACTGGCTATACTAAAATTAAGTGGTACATGCACATGAATGTCATCACTCAGAATCATTCAGTACAAGGAAGAAAACACTCTGAGTCGATAACTGAAACATAACCAATGCCACTGTGAATAGAAGTCAAAAGAAAGCCACAGTGACAACAGCAAAAAATTATTTTACACCTTGCTCACCTCTCACGAATCTTAAAAACAAGACTATTATTGCTAGCAAGCCAAGGTCTCCAAAAGTATTTGCATAATTATGTATTTCAAAATTCCATATTCCTTCAAAGGGGATTACAAGCACAGCTGATGTTTTTCAATGAACATTGAAAAAGAAGACATAAGACCACATCTCAAGATCATGTTGATAGCAGTACAGAAACGGTATTTACATAAAGAGGCAACAGAGCTCTCAGTTGATCATTATGGCTACTGAACATTTAGCTTATGTCTCATATTACGGTGTATTCTGCAAGAAGATTCCAGAACTGGATATGCATTGGAACAATACAGTGGTAGTCCTGACACATTTCACAACATTACACATATCACCTTCAAAGGCTTCACCCACATTTCTTCCAATGGTTGTCACGTGCAACTTAGAAGCACCTGTTCTTACAGGTGCAGCTGAAACAGATGCCTTTAATACCTGAAAAACACTATGACCACTACCAGATATTAGGTATGGCTCCTTTGTGCCACAAAGTGGACAAGAATTAACAGTAATACTTGAGTATGTAAAAGCGGAGATTATTTTACAAAGCAAATTCAACAGAAATGATACCAGCAACACTTAATAGCCTTCGGGAAAACAGGTAAGAGTAACACAAGCCATGCCCTGAGAAAGAATTTGTTGATATTTAATTTTCTCATATTTATAAAATGTCGAAGAAAATCACCTTTCCTTGTATGAAAGATACTCTGGGAGGAGTCATCACCTCTGTGGTGATGAAAACACCAAAAGGTGTCCTAAACAGCACTCCGAAAAAATGACAGGAAATGGCAGAAAAATTCACAATCATAGCAGCAAAGAGCAAGACTACATCTCATATCCAGAGAGAGATGGAAGAGAGCTCCTAACATCCAACTCATCTTGAGCAAAATCTTAGGGACTACAGCAATATACCTAATTAAAGGTAATAATGCTAAAACCTACCATTAATAAGTAAACCAGTATGTACAACAAATAAATCTAAGTTAAGCTGAAGACTAGTCTGGACCTTCAAACAGTTTAGCAATTATGTTATCTGGAAAAAGTAAAACTTGAGACACACAGCTGGCTGACAGAGGAATGAACTATGCTGTCCTGTTTAAGCTCTCCTTAAACAGTTCTTCCACGTTGCTTTGGTCACAACCCAGAAACCTGAGGGAACCCGAACCAGGAACATAGTTTAACCTGTTGACCTAACACAGGTAGCATCAATACAGACACTGCCAGGAAAAATTACAAATCTGAATTTCTTTAGCTTACACCAAGTTCAGAAGAGTCAACCGCAGAAACAGATGAATACCTGTTTTTCACTTTGGCCTGGCCAAAAATGTTGATGTCATAACACTGTGGTTTGTCTTTTAAATTATAGTCTTTCAAAATTACAAAAGTTCAATGGAATAAATTTTTAATTAATTACAAAGTGAACAACGCCTTGCCAAATACCTAATTTCAAGTATGCAATATATGAAACACTTCTGCACACCTCTCTGTGATATTTATGCTTAAAAACAACCATTCAAAATAAAATAATGACTATTAATACAGTCCTTAATATTTGGTTGTCTAATCCTATCTATCCAGAGAAAGGGGGTTTTCCTTGTTTTTCAGCTATTTGTGACACAGAAAAATGTCAGATACTTATCACATCAGTTTACCATTGTCTGTAACACACCATCATGTCAATTTTCCTCCAATATAAATACTTAAACAGATCTGTAGTACAAAAATGTATTTGGACTCTCTAGCACTATGTATTTCAATTTGTACACTTCCAAGAACAAACAGAAAAGGTCTGAAACATTCCTAAGTTTTCCTTAAAAAAAACTAGTATTTAAGCAGGAATGCCTTTGGAAAACCAAAATTAATGCTTATCAGAACTGTTTGGTTGTATTCTTTTTGTAATACTTGTGAAATTACACACGACTCTAAAAAGAAATGAAGCCTTTAACACCATAATCCAAATTCATAGACACAGCACAAGCCAGCCCCAGATGTCAGTAGAGGGAGAGAAGAGGCTCTGATCTCACACAAAGTATCACAAGAAATACAATAACCATCCATCAGCCTTTTTTAGATAAAGAGCGTAAATAGGCATGGAAATTCAAACATAAAGGTGCAGATATGTGAGTTTAAAATGCACGCCCCCTCCATGAAGGGACGGAACAGTGGCTCTGATGAATTTGGACACAAAGGTGAAATGTCTTAAAAACAAAGTGAAACTGGATGGAAGCAAAATGAGGTAACAGGACATTGAAAGACTGCAGCAGCTGAGATACCACTATTGCAAACAGAAGAAATACCAAGGAAGAGTACACAAAAAATTATCTGTGAACAGAAGCACATTTTAGAATGGCAAAGGTTGATTCTGCTCTAACGTGGAAAAAAAAAATAACATGTGATAAGTTGTCTACACCAAATTTGACTCTAAGTCACATAAACCATTTCAGTTCTCTCCATGCTTGACATATAATTAAGTAAAAAAGTTTACAGCATGGCATTTCTCAAACACATAAGCACTCACGTTCTAAGAATGGTTCTATGCTGAATATATGGTCTAAATTTTACAAATTATTTGTTAAAAAAAGAGAATTATTGGAAACACTAGCATATATTTTATTTTTATGCTAAATGGAATGACAGACACTTCAAAGGAAAAAATAAAGGCTTCAACTGCCATGAAATTTTGCTGCTTTTTTTAAAGTCTGCTCACATCATCAGATGTGAGCATTGTCAACCATTTTAATAAAGGAGGATAATTAACTGTAAGAAGGGAAAGTAGGGAAAATATGCTTTTTAACATAAAAACCCCATGTTGATAACAAACGTGCATCTACTGTTAGTGTAACAGTTCTGTAACATTTCATACCTGTTGGAAGGAGAATGTCAAAAGGGAACTCGGTGGATAATCAAGTCTGAGAAAGGCTGGACATACAAAGGAACAGAATAGGGAAAGAAAAATAGTCACAGAAATGGTCACCAGACGAGGAAAAAGGGTACAGGCAGTCACCCTCAGAAGGACTGGGCAGACAGGCTTATGAATGTACAAAGAGACTGGCTGAGGGTGTCTGTATGGAACAGTGAAAGCAAAAAAATGGATACAGAGGGCCACAGGTACAGTTGCTAATAATGAAACCTGGAGTAATAAAGTAGTAAGAAAGATGAATTATTTTATCAGTTGTAGCTTCAATGAAGTTATCTATAAAACCAAGCAAACAACAGCAAGGTGCTGAAACTACTGGGATAAAAAGTGGAAGATTTTCACAAGGTTATAGAACAAAAGTGGCAAAAATTGGGTTACAGACAACATATAGATGTTAACAACATACACCATTCCAAAACTGTCTGCCTCATAAACAGGATGCTTTCCATCTTTAGCAGAGGACACAAGAGAGAATCACTCCCAAACTGGAAAAAAAAAAAATCAATCTCATGTTGGAAAGGGATCCAGCATGTCCCCTTTTAGAGGGAAATACCAAAAGCTAATCCCAAAAAGATTAGACAAAGGCTGTCTATTAGTCCTCTCTGAATGAGACAAGAACTTCAAAACCCAATTTACTACTCCTATACAAGAAAAGATATGAGAAGATATGCCCTAATACTGCACATCTTCTAGATTTAGTTACTTGGCTGTGAGCTGCAAAAAGGCAGTTCCCACCCCTTGGATTCATAGTCCTGGTGGTTTGTTGGACCAGCCTTCATAAAATAAGTAAAGAAATCTAACATTTTCTTTCCAAGGATTCTGGGCCCAACCAAATAGCAAATCATGACTAAGCATCTCTAGGTACCAGATTGTCAATTATCCCTGAATCATGCCAATTGACTGCACTGTGCTTTCCACTGAATAATTCATCTTAGGCAAGGAGGAAAAAAATCATCAAAGTACAAAGTATTCACTAAGCAGTATTTTAATTCCATTCAGAAAGAACTAGCCTCCACTACAGCAGTCACATCAACACTCTTCAGTATTCCAGTGCACCTGACCAGGATGAAATTTTAATTCAAATCTTACAGCTGGGTATGAAGGCATCCTCAAACCATCTTCTATGTTTTGTATGGAACATGAATCCTCTGGATATATCTCAGAAAACACTGGTTTATTACTTGTAGCAGGGCTTAGGTGGGCAGTTTTGTACCGTCAAGTTCCAGATGCTGCTGGCTACAGTCAAAAATGTTCAGGTCCTCAAAGAGACCTACAAGTAGGATATGAGAACCTGAAGCCACAATTAGGTGCCTACTTGAGCCACATAGTCCCATCCTGACTATAGCAGCCTCACACTCCGCCCCTTCCATGCCTTAGTATCAAGAGGGGAATATTTTTCCAAAAAATTTACATATTCTCATTAAGATCTTCAGAATTATTCAAAGCCAAAGAAATCTTCACCAATTGTAAGTAAATCATGAGATTGAATAAAATAACTGTTGTGGTTTTGATTTGTTTGAAACATTACTGCTGTAAACCACTTCTCAGGAGGCTGCTTAAAGAAACTTTTTAAATGAAAAAGCTAAAAGCATCTTGCAATTAAATTCACACTTGACATCACTGCACACTTCTTGTTATGCTGGGCCAACTTTCATTTTTTACAACCAAACTGCCCACCTGTAAGATCAGCATAAAACTCGCAAGAAAAAATTTAGATAAATTACTTTATAACAGAGTGATACTCAGACATTATGGTGAAAGAAAAATCTGAAACTACAATTCAAGTAATTCAAACTACAGGAAAACTAGAGGAACATTAATAGTTTACATTTAACATTATTGCATGAGGGTGTAAAACAACTCCCACTTTCTTATTCTTTTTAAAAAAAATTGTTGCATTTATCTTAAGTGTGATGCTCCATCTAAAGAGGTAATTCAGGTGAAGACAGATAAATCCATACGCCTATTTTTCCCTTTAGACAATTTAACCAAGTCTTCTTGGTTAGCGATTAAGAGGAAACAAAAAAATTCCTGTCAAAATTTCTAAAAGTTAAAGGACAAACACAACATACAGCTTGGGGCAATGTCTGAGTTAGAACTTGGGTACACTAAATCATGAATAAGCTTCCATGAACATATGTTCAAATGGAGCTTTCACCTACACACAGGGGTGAAAGGGCCCCATGGTATCAACTTGAACATAAACAATGTAAGTTCCAGAAGCTTTCAATTCTCCCAGGTTTCTTCAGTAATATTTATGACTCAAGAATGCACTATGTCATTATTAACATCATCTTTCACATCACTGTGTAACTACTCTGATAAAAATCACATTAAAATTTCTCCTGTGCAATGTATGTACTCCTTCTGCTTCTTTCTGACCAAATACTGTACCTTTAAAAATGTAAATCTGATTTTTAAAAGTGCTAGATTGTTTAGTTCTAGGAAAGAATACACAGATCTAGAACTTTGACTACAACACTGTGAGCTCACAGGATGCTTACTCTCCACTGATTTGTATCATACATACTTAAAAAAAAAAATGTATTATTTTCAGAATAAGATACTAGCACATGTATTTTCAAAGTAACCTTTAAAGAGGTCTTTTTTTCTTAGAAAAACTCGGAGGTGTTGGAACTGTATCATTTGGATATCTACCTGGCTTACCCCAGGAACATGTGAGTGTGAAACTCTACCCGGTCCTTCATTGCTAACATAAATATTGGATGTCGCACAATAACTAGGCCCAATTTTTAAAGTCCCAGGAACATTTAAACCATGGGAGACTTGCAGAAACTGATCCATGGCCGTTCCTGGTATGCTGATAACGCATCAGTGATAGTAGGCCCAAACTCACCATATCTGAATTTTATTTTCTGTAAAACTACAAATTATTCCCTGTTAATAAGCTGATTAATACAACCCAACTCATGCAAAGCCACACAATACTACACGGTATTAATAAAACATATTCACCGCTCAGAATATATGTTCAAATCTCAGTGATGGCTTTATTAAGCACAAGGGCTTGGAAACAAACATGGAATGCCACTAAGTAATTTCAGTAAGAAGTACATTTGATAACTACGTGTATTTAGAGACTCAGCACTGATATATTTGGCCAAGCAATGCTCTCTTTAATATCACTAGGCAGCTTCCCCTGGCATGGCATTAGGAGCAAGAATCCACCACAGCATTTTATCAGGAATGTGTATTAACGAGGGCCCCCCTCCTCCCCGCCTTGGAGGCCGTATTCATGCACTGCGGCTCTCCTGGAAACCCGGACGGCGAGAGAGACTTTCCTTAAGTAGCGACAAAAGCTAAGGATTTAGCAATTAATGCCCCATCCCAGCGCTGATCCTCGCTCAGCGCCGGGACAAGGCGGCCCCCGGGCGCCCCTTCCCACAAAGGAGGAAGGCCCGAGGCCTCCCCGCTCTTCCTCCTTATCGGGCCTCGAGTCCCCTCAGCCCCGGCGGCCCCCGGCTCGCTCTCCACGGCCACCGCGAGGGACCCGCCGCGGCCTCCACCCCTGCCCGGTTCTCTCTCCTCCCTCCTGCCCCGGGGCCTCCGCTCTCCCTCAGCGCGGGGAGGAGGAGGAGGAGCCGCCGCCGCCTCCTCCTCCTCCCGTTGCCGTCCCCGCTCCCTCCTCTGGGGCCCGGCCCGGCCGCGAGCACCCGGTACCTTGTAGAAGGCCCCGTTGGAGCCCCGCACCTCCACCACCAGCTCCTCCATGTTGTGCGCGGTGCGGGAGACCCGGGCCCGGCGCCGCCTCCCTTCCCTTTCTCTGTGCCGGCGCAGGCGGGGGAGGAGCGGTGTGTGTGTGCGGGGCGGGGGCGCTCGGTTCACGCCGAGCCCGGGGGTGTGGCCGCCCTGGACGGGAAGGGGG
>VZTI01003880.1:0-30712 GCA_013397865.1 Struthidea cinerea | reverse complement strand
GGGCGCGCGCGAACCCGGCAGTTGCGGGGCCGAGGTCCCGCCTCTCCCCCCCGCCCTGCCCGTCGCGCGCCGGAGTGACCGCCCTGGTGGCCAATCGGGTCGCGCGGTGCCGCGCCGCGCGCCTGAGTGACCGGCACTGCTGGCCAATCAGATCGCGCGGCCTGACCGGCGCTGGTCGGGACGCGCGGCGCCCTCAGCCAAGCCTGTATGGCGGAGGGTGTATGTCTGTCTGTGTCCGCGTCCCCGTGTCCCTGTGCCCGGACCGCGCCGGCCCGGCGCCGCGCTCACGCACGGGCGGCGCGGGTGGTGCTGAGGCCCCAAACAGCGCCGAGTAACGGCCCCCGGGAGCGATGGTCTTGCGGAGCCCGAGCAGAGGCGAAGGGAATGACGGGCCGAGCAGCGCGGGGGCTGCTGGGACGGAGGGGGACATGGCGGCCGGGCTCTCGGGACCCGGGGTCGGTCCCTGAGGGGCTGCACTGGCGGAGGGAAGGCTCAGCCGTGCAGTGGGCTCTGCCTGCCTGGCCGTGGTCAGGGGTTAACAATAAATGTGAATTGAACACACACCTCGAGTCCTTTGTGCAGTTTTGGGCACCACAGTATAAGAAAGAGCTAGAGCTGTTAGCCTCCAGAGGAGGCCGCGAGGATGGTGAAGGACCTTGAGGGGAAGCCGTGTGAGGAACGGCTGAGGGCACTCGGTCTGTTCAGGCTGGAGGAGACTGTGGGGAGACCCGATTGCACTGTGCAGCTTCCTCACGAGGGACAGACGCTGCTCTCGGTGGTGACCAGTGACAGGATCCGAGGGAATGGCCTGAGGCTGAATCAAGGAAGGTTGAGGTTGGATATCAGGAAAAGTTTCTTCACCCAGAGGATGATCAAGCACTGGACAGGCTCTCCAGGGCTGTGGTCACAGTGCCAAGGCTGCCAGAGCTCAAGAAGTGTTTGTACAATGCTCAGGCATGGGTGGGATTCTTGGGGCTGTCCTGTACAGGTCCAGGAGCTGGACTTTGGTGATCTTTGTGAGTCCCTTCCAACTCAGGCCATTCTGTGGTTCTGTGAATTGTGACTCTGCATGAGGAATGGTCCTGCTCTTGCTGTGGTGGTTTTGCTGAAGACCTGAACACCTTCCAAGAGGTCTGGCACCAGACGAGCTTAGCTGAAGGGACGATTCCTCCGCCTCGCCCTGTAGCAGTTCCTTTGTTCAACACACAACTTCCCCGTGTAATGCATACTGTTATTTTAGGATTGTAGATTCAATAATGTTGGAAAAGGCCACCAAGAACATCGACTGCAGCCGTCAGCTGCGTTTAAACCAGCTGTCATGGGCATTTCAACGTGACATTGAATGTAGAGTTCACTGTAGAACCTGGTGGTGAATAAAGAGCTCCAATATGATGGAACATCTGCAGTTTAAAGTGCCCTGGCACAAAAGCTGCTTGTTAAGACTTACATTAGACCTGCACAAATGTTAACATCTTCATGTTTTCTCACATAATTACAAAGAATCAGAGAAGGAAAAAAATCCCAACTGTTAACCCCTTTACACTCAAAAATCACCATGTATTACTGTGGCTGTGATTTCTCTGAATATGTGTGTGATGCTCTCCTTACATGAGTCGTGTGGTGAAATTCTGCACCCGCTGCACTCATTAGACGGAGAGTCACAGGATTGACCTGCTTGGGGATGGCAGAGGGCCCAAGAGGAACTGAAGAAAGAAAAATTTAAAGATGAGCAGAGGAGCAATGACACAAGTTTTTAGTATGGATAAAACCCCACCAGACAGAGATTAGAACTTACAGTTTCTTCATGAAGAATTTAGATACAATGGATCACTCTTGTGACTTGGCTCATGTTAGAAATACTTGTTTTTTAAGGCTAGAAACTATATAAATCATTCAACTCAATGTTTTCAGTTGTCTGCCAGGAGTGATGATGCCCAGCTCTGAAAGTTAGCTGAAGATTTGTTTTTTTTTTTTTTTTTTTTTTTGCATTCATTGTTTGTCATAATTATTCTCCTTTTAATCAAATAGGTTGCTGTCGTGAAGGCAGACTATCTCTGAGCAGACAGAATATAAAGGTGTCTAATTTAGCTCTGTCTTACAGTGATGATTTCACTACTCTCCCCAGGATAAAAGCTGCTGTACTGTATAATCTTCCCTAATGCTTAACTTAAATTTTCATTGCCATTGCTTAAATTTAAATTTTTTTTTATTTTGACCTGACTAATGGATCCTTGTCTACTTAATGAGAGCATGTACCTATCTCCAGAGCACACTCTCTAGTTTTTCTGCTCATTTACTCCTAACCTTTCCTCTTGATTTTCAAATTACTTATTTTCCTAAAAATTCTTGTTTTTCCTATTTTACTTCAGTTTTTATTTTGAACTATTTTCAGACTGAACTGTCCATGCCTTCTGCAATGTGTTCACAAATTAACTAACTAGTTCTTAGATAGACATACAGTAAACTAAATATTTTCCAATGTGTCTTATTTCAAATGCAATGGTGCTGTAAAAATACATCTCAGTAATTCCATTAAAGTCTTTTATTATTAAAGGTAAAATGTTATTTAATTGAAATATTAGACTTCAGTTATATATAATCATAAAATCACAGAAGGTTTAGGGTTGAAAGGGACCTGAAAGATCATCTAGTTTCAACCTCAATGTGTGCAGTGACTTTTATAATTCAACCAAAATTCCCCACGCCTTCATCTCCTTGAAGTCTTTCATATTTTCCAATAATCTCTACTGACCTGTTCCAAGTCCTGGGTCTGGTCCTGAGGATAGAATAGAAACCCAGTGCTTCTATTTCTTGCTTAGATCTACACAGCTTGGTGCTTGCAGGCTGAGCTGCTGACTGGATTTGTGGCACTCTGATTTGAAATACCTCTTTTCATCATCCAAATAATTAAAAGGCAAAATAAAACAACTTTGATTTTTATTTGCTAATTGATTTACCCAAATGGCTTCTTAAATAGTTATAGAGGATATAAGAAAAAGGTCCCTTCCCATCTCCTTAGGAAAGCTGAAAGACAGAAAGTGCAGGTAAATGACACTCCTTGATCATATCAGAGTCCTTAATCCTTGATCATTGGTACCAGTTTAGCTAATACTTTTTTCTGAGGATTTGTATCTTAGATGTTCCAGTTGTTCATGGACCTTCACCAGGAAATGCCAGTTTTGATTCCATACGTTGAAGGACTTAAGAATTTAAAATGTAGCCATCCGTGCCAACCTTTCAGAACAGCAGCAACCGTCAGAGCCTTCCCCAACATCCTGATCTGTGAAAGATCCTTCCTATAGACACTGGGATATGACTGACAGGAGCTACTGAATATTTTCCTCACCTGGTGAGATTTACCTAAGGGGATGGTCAGGAGCTACAGATAAGAGTTACTCATGAAACATTCTTTTTAAAAGGTGATAATCCAATTAACTGTCAAAGTCTCTTAATGGAATTTTATACAGTTCTCCTTATTTACACACCTATTTTGGGCTTCAGTCTTGACTGCAACCTTTCAAACCTTTAATTTTAACCTTTCAAATTTCTATCTGCTGATTTTCCTTGTGCATCACTTCATATAGGAGCCTCTCCTGGGCTGACTCCTTGTTCCCTCCATTATGATTTTCAGCATGTCATACAGGTGATGCTTAGACCTCCATATTTCCATTTAAGGCTGGTAGTAACAATATATGTGTCTTATTTCTGACACTGTGATACTGAGACAAAGGGACTTTGCATTCATGTGGGTTACATAGGATTTTGAGTTGTTTCAATTAGTCTAAACAATTCAGACTGTTGTCCTGTCAGTTTAAAGCTGTAGCCAAAAGTTTCAGGGGGCAGAAGACTATTACACTCATTTAAAGATGGTCAGATGCTCTTTTCTGTTAGTTCGCATGATATTCTCAATAAAGGCTTTTCAATAATCTCACTGAAATGGTGATGTTATAATAACCAGCACTTGCAAGAAGCAGTTACAGTTAATAGAGATACAAAGATGAAAAACTTCTTAGGCACTGCTTTATGAATAATCAATAATAGCTGAAGGTTAAATATAACCAAAGTATTGCAGTTTTATTAGCTTGTCCTTGACTGAAGTGATACACAGAAATGACAGATATCCCAATCAGGGTGTAGAGCAGTGGGCATTCCCAGAACTCCTGAAGACAAGCTGAACTAAACCAGGGATGATTTGGAGTGTTATTGTATGTGGACAAGAAATCCGATTATGCTATGCCTGTTTGTTCAGTTCTTTGAATAGTTAATGTGAACTTTATCTGGGAGTGCTAATAAAATACTCCATTGAGGTGGTGTTCACATGGAGAGGCAAGGAAAGTATGACAATCGCAAAAGGACAAACCTGAATATTGCAAAATGATTAAACCCAAAAAACCTTCATTACATGCGTTAGGATGGTGGGTAATCTTTAACCTTGTAAAAATTCATTAGTGAGAAGAGCCAACTGGTCTATTGATTTTCGCTTAATTACTTAAGCTGACCTTCAATGAAACTTGACTGTTTCTCTGTTTCTTTTGTAAGTCATTAGTTCACCTCTGCCTCCAAATATCTAGTTTTCTATATATTTCTACTGTATAGTAGCCAGGGAGTAGGTAGCCATCCAAGGTTCATTTTTGCCACAGATTCTACTTTAGTGTAGATATATGTTTCCACTCGTGGTTTTCAGTTTCTACAGTATACTGTGTCTTCCTGACCTGAATATGGAAGGAAGGCTGAGGGATTTAAGACTGCTTTGTGCCTGGAGTACAGAAGCCTCCCAGTTTCACAGAGGAAAGTCAAAGAAGTAAACACTGGAATCTGTACTTCAAGAGGTTATTAAAATTTGTAACTTACACAGATATAATTTTCTAAAAAAAAATGTGTTTTCAAAATACTACCTATTAAACTATCAAGCTCTAGCTGAATTTGCTTATTTAAAAGCAACATTGTCATTCAACTCACCTGTGAAATAATTGTCTGGGTGGGTAATCTGTTTCTTATTTGCTCCATGTTATGTTATTTGTTGGAATAGCAGGTCTCATTTAAAATTAACAGTAATTTCTGCATTCTTCCAGAACAGTGACTGTATATCCTTTTGTTGGTCCACAGGTCTCAGTAGCAGATTTCCTTTTTTCTTTTCGCATGTCAGTGAATTTGAAAATGTACCACGTAGCATTTTGCTACTTAATTATTCAGTTTCACCTTCCACTCATGAGTTTCCATCCCCTTCTCTTTGTAACCCCACAAATGCATTTATCATTATATTAAGCTTGCATGTTATTTCCTCTGCAGAAGCATATTGGTATTGTAAACAGTCCTTTTTAATAGACTACACTCACATTCATATGGAAAACTTCACGTTAGTTTATTCAGCTATTTTTTTTAATCACTAACCAAATAACATGAGATGAAAGTGAAAAGATTCCCTGAATTATGTCTTGAAAATGGATGAATTTAAACGGAAAAAAACCTCCAGAAAACCTGTTATACAATTGGTTAGAATGCAACACAAGAGGAATATTCTGTTGTTTTCATGTGGTCGTTCATACCCGTAACCACCCCTTGCAGAGGCCCTGTGTGCCGTGTGTATGCTGGGTCACACAGCAGCCCTCAGGTCAGGGCAGGGAGTTCTAGTATGAACATACAGCCTGTGAATAAGAGCTTTTATCTCTGGGAACTACAAACTTAATATTCTATGATCTTCATGAGTATAGGCATTGATGCTGTGATTAGAAGAGGAAAGATTGGTGCATTAAAAGTTAATCTACCTGGGGTGGCTTTCGTTCACAGAATTAAGAATTGTGTCCAAAAGTTACTGGCATCAAAATGGCTCTGATTCTCTTGACTATCTTGAGAGGGAGACAAGTGCAGCCACACGTTGCAGTGGCTGTAAGCAGAACCTGGGATAGCAATGCAGATGGAGATGGCTGCACTGTGGTCAGCTGCACTTAGATGGATTCCACAAGGGTCTTCACAGAGTTTTCAACCAGCCCCTGTGTATGTGTTACAGGGCAGCGTTGATCAGTGTACTGGGTTTGCGTGGCCAGGTCTTGGTGGGGTGTGTGGGGAGGGGATCACAGGGATGGCAGGTGAGAAGCTGCCAGGAGCTTCCCCCATGTCTGACACGGCCAATGACAGCCGGCTCCGCGATGGAGCTGCCACTAGTGCCAAGGCCAAGCCCATCAGGGATGATAATAATGCTGCTGTGATTACATGTTTAAGAAGGGAAAAAAAAAATACTGGGTGGAAGTATTGTGGCCAGAGAAGAGAGGAGAGAGAATATGTGAGAGGAACAGCCCTGCAGACAGCCAGGTCAGTGCAGGAGGGGCAGGAGGTGCTCCAGGTGCCCGAGCAGAGATTCCCCTGCAGCCCCTGGTGCTGCCCAGGGAGGGGCAGCGGTGCCCCTGCAGCCCATGGGGGTCTGTGGGGAGCAGAGATGCAGCTGCAGCCCAGGGAGGAGCGAACACCAGAGCAGGGGGATGTGCAAAGGAAGCTGGGACCCCATGGGATGACTCTGCTGGAGCAGGCTCGTGGCAGGGATCTGGCCCCATGGGGAGAGAAGCCCGTGCTGGAGCACATTTGCCAGCAGGACTTGTGACCGTACAGGGGACGCACTGTGGAGCAGCCTGTGCCTGGAGGACTGCACCCCGTGGGAGGGACTCATGTTGGAGAAGTTCATGGAGTGCTGTCTCCCATAGGAAGGAACACATGCTGGAGCAGGGGAAGAAGTTGTCCTCCTGAGGGGAGAGCAGCAGCAGGAACATCAAGTGAGGAACTGACTGTAACCCCCTTTCCCTGTTCCTCGGCATCTTTGGGGACAGGAGATAGAGAAACGGGAATAACATTAAAACCCATGAAGGAAAGGGGGGTGGGGTGAAGGTGCTTTTAGGATTTTTTTTAATTCTCATTTTCCTGCTCTGGTTTTGATTGGCAGTAAATTCAACTAATTTCCCTAAACTGAGTCTGCAGATTCAGCATCAATGTCAAAGATGGAACTCGTGAGCTTAGAGACTCTACATTTCTAGTCAATCTAAACTAGAAAATTTTCTGTACAATAGCTAGACATTTCTAGAATACTCACCTGAGTGTGTAAGACAGAAGAGGGTCATGTTTTTCTAGCACCCATCGTAAATCAACTGAGCGACCATCAGGCCTTTGTTTTGCTGTGCGCAGGAACAGGAGGCTTTAATCTGAAGCCGATACAGAGATTTATGAAGGTTGATGACTGCCTCTCTTGAACGTACTGCACTTTTAGCTGAGATTAATCTGAAAACATCACATGACTCTTTCCAATCCATAGCAGAATTCCCAGTGATGTTGAGGAGCAATAAGTCTGTATTTCAAAGGCTGTATATGCCAGTACATTTATACAGCCTTAATGTTATTTGCATTGACCCTGATGGGAACTGCTATGGAGCTACTATATAAAAGGTCATTCTCCTGACAGACTGTGGTATTTAACTTCCTATTAGAAGCATATATAACTTAAATGATTTGTATTTTCCCACTTAATTGTTATAGAAAACAATGCTGTAATCTTATGCTGTGGCAACAGATGAATCGTGTGAAAAAAAAAACAAGCAAAAGAAAAAATTACCCTACAGTAATAGTCTTTTAGTTAGGCTTTTGGTTGTAGTTGGTTTTGTTTGTTTGTTTGTTTTTTTGGCTGACATTGCTGACATTTTTGTCCCAGTAGCTAATGTTTTATTCTTTACTAGTTTGAAACAGTCTTCGACATGCCATTTGTAGATTTATATCCTGGACATGGCTATGCTTTCACCTTTTATTTTTCCCCGTGTCTTTCAACAATCACTTCATATTAACTGCCGTTTTCTCTCCCCTCTGAGCCCGCGGAGAAGGCGCGGTGTTTGTGGCCCCGCGGTGCGGGGCTGCCGGAGCGCGCAGGTGGCCGCTGCAGTACCAGGGTGCGGCCACTGGAGGGCCCCCCAGGACAAGGCGAGTTTCATGTGACCCAGGAGAATTACTTGAAACAAGTTAAACCCTAAGAACCTGTAACGCCTTTTATTTTTATTTTTATTTTTGTTAATAGTAAATTTAGACTCTTATAAAGGATTTTTTTATTATGCTAAATGAATGAATTTTAATTTTGAGAGCTGTCTTATATGTCATGACCTAGAGTGTTCTTCCATTACTTTCAGGCCCTCAGAAGACTGTCAAGCACTTGTGCAGTACATGTGTAAAATCGTGCAGTTCCCTTATGACCCCTTTAACTGGACTAAACCTGTTTTACTTTAATGGTCCTGTTCCTTTCAGCTTAGAGTTCTTTTTCATTTTCACAGCCTTTCAAAGAAAATCATATGTACTGAAAATGGAGAGGGAGGTTGTGCTCTCTTGGGATGTAATGAAGAGTCAACTAAATATTCTCATTCTGCAGGAACAACTTTGGTTCTTTACTCTTGGCAAGGCTCCACTTCAATAATGTATTGGTTAACCAAATCATATGAGATTTTCAGGAAAACCATCATGATATTAAAGGGAAGGTTGCTAAAGTAGAGCTTTGGCAGGACTCATTTGTCTCCCCACTTTATACATCTTCTGCTTTTGTTAATATTATCGCTAAAATATCTAGTCCTGTACTAGATGTTAGTAGTAGTTAGATTAACAGTTCACACCTTTACAAAAGATTTGGCAGAACTCCAGTGTTTTGATGTCAGTTGTGATTATTGATTTGCATTTTGAAGAGGTGTGATTCACTTGATGCATCAGCTTTCCTTTTGTACATGTAATGTTTTTCAGAAGAGATCGAAAACAAGACCAGTATATTTATTTTATGAGTGCTCTCTGTATCTCTTGGAATAAGAAAAAAATTGCTTAGCCTGGGAGCTGGTGAAAGGAATGTTTTAACTGTGGAAAGAAAATTTGAGATTTCAGGGAGTGAAAGACAGGGTTCCTCTTGCAGAGGTGTTGTGCCTCTGCACCAGCTGCAGTGGCTGTTTTCTTGTTGGCTGCCTGAGAGCGTGGGCAGCTTGGCATCCCCTGGTCTGCCAAACAAAAGCTTGGGTTGGTGACATGCAAAACGTCATCACTAGGAATCACAGGTTATTTTCTCGCTCTAGAGTCACCAGCTACACCTCACCACCAATACTGAAGTCATGTGACAAGCTTGTTTTGGTGCAGGGCTCTGCTGAGCAGAAGTACCCCAGAGCTTTGCGACTGTTCCAGTGAGGTCAAGGTTCCTCCTGTTGTCTCCTGCTTCAGTCTGCAGGATCTAAGCTGCCCAGCTAAGAACAGAGTTGCACTGCATGACCTTCAGACATGCCTTCCAATATAAATTATTCTGTGATTCTCTAATGGTGCAGTAATTCTGCATTTCAAGCATGTTCAGATATTCATACTATTTGATGGAACAAGAAGTGCTGTCCATGTCTGGTTTTCATTAAATATTAAAATGCCACATCTGTGGTTAAAAATAAAGCTTAAGAGGCACTGTTTTTCTTCTTTATTGACTCTTTCAGTGCCTTGTTAAAACTCATCTGCTGAGTACATTGCAGCAGATGTCTGAGTTGGAAATTGTACCAAAGAGAGGTTGGAGTGTGGCAAAACAGGTTCTGCCACACAGAATTTATGGGGATGTCAGGTATTGCCAAAAAGTAGCTGATGAACATGGAAGGATAAAATAACAGAAGACACAGTTAACCAACTGCTGAGAAAAGCATTTCTGAACAAAAGTGTCTCTGAAATGGCTGTCTAACATTTCCCAGGAAGAGACAAGCGTTATCAGTCAGAACCACAAGAGACCAATTGTTCTTATGTGACATTACGATGATAGGCATCCTGCTCCCTGAAGGAATTTGTCTTAATGAGGCAGTGTGGCAGTTTCATGTAAAACAGCTTCCAAGTGGTATAAACACAAATTGTTGTACCAAAATTAATACGAACAAAAAACTTCCTATAGTCAACTGTAAATTCTATCAAGGCCTTTAGTTATGTCACTCATAAAAGGGAAGAAAATGAAGGAAGTCAAAGCTTTTGGCCCATTGGAAACTCATTATGTACTTTACAACAGCCTGAGGAAGAACAGCAGGACTGTGGTTACTTGGGGAGAGGAAATGAAACAATATTGCTCATCAGGTAGTCTCTCAACTATTTGTTATTGATTGGACAAAGAATGAATAAATCTCAGCCTCTGGGCTAAAGCATTAGGGAATACAACTCTATTACCAAAATGATAGTAAGAGTTTTATAGACAAGACAGAAAAAACTCTGGATGATGCAATTGCGAGGAGGATTAAAGGCCAAAGAGAAGATATCACTGAAAGAGATGAAAATCTGGTTCTGTAAAGGAGAAGAATTATGTACTGGTGATCAAGCAGCTGTATGAGCCAACAGTTTGTTGATGGTGAAGGTGTATGAAGTGAAAAAGTCATGAAAAGAGCAATGGCATAGAGGCTGTTTCCCCATTCTCCCTGCCCCATGTCCTGCAAGAGTGTTGAGGGGACATCAGGAAAAGCCACCAAGTGTGGTCCTGCTGGAGGACAGCAGGGGTGGGCAGCCTGTGGGCGAAGCATCTTTCTGACTTATCTCTGAGGTCTGTCTTAGTTAAGCATTCCAGTAAGACAAATATCAACTAAGAATGATTCCTAGTAAAGTCAAGAACAGTTTTGTTTGTCGCCTGAGTAGGAGCAGAGTAGACCCAGCAATGTCCTGTGCATGAAACAGGTCTGGCAAACCTCAGCACTGCTTGGGTGTGTAGTAATTAGCCATTGCTGATGTATTCACTTGCTTTGATTTTAACTTTGACAGCTTCCCAAAATGAAAAGGAGTTATTAATAAGTAATTCAGAGATTCTGTTTAATGAAAAAAGGTGATTGAGAGGCTGTACGTGCCCCTGTGGTTGACAAAATTGTACATCAGAAGTGATGAAGAATTACCCGAGGAGAAAAGTGGGGGTCTATGTTTAGATAAAAATTACATAGGGCATTAGGAAGACGAAGAAGGAACCACAAGTGAGATCTCTCTTTTAAGTCTGTTTTCAGTCTAAATTAACTAAACAGCGATCAGACTAACGTCCTTCTTGGGCCTTCTACCAGTGAGAGTCATTTCCAGCTCTCTCAGAAGAACATGCTGTGAAAACCATTCAACCCTCTGAACAACTACACATCTTCTTTGGTTTCTACAGACATGAAGACAAGTTTCCCAGTGATTTTGATGAAAACTAGAAAGACACTGAGGAAAAAAATGTAGAAAAACACTCAAAAATTACCACATAAAATAACAGAACTTAAACTGTGAGGGTTTGGGGGCGGGGAATTTTTTTCAGCATATGAATCTATATAGATAGAAGAAAATCAGTAGGATGTTCTTCCATAGCTATTCTTAGGGAGATACATATGTTAATAAAAATCTGAGCTCCTTGAAAAATTTACTCTGCTTGGTCTATGTCAAATTAATTGCCATTAAGAACTTGTCCAAACTGATTAAATTTAAAACAGTGTGTCTGTCAAAACATGAAGCCTTGGTTCCTAACCTGGATTCTTGGTCTCTTGGAAAATGGGTGCTTACCAGATGACTGTGTTAATAAAACAATAATAGGTACTCATTTTTAACTCTCCAGCTACTATACAGAAGACTAAAAATACGATTTTCCCAGGAAAGCATTTGCATTACAGTTGTTTGCTATCTCCTAGAACTGCTTACTTGACCAGCTATTCTTGTGCAAAGAGAAAAAGAAAAGCTTTTTCAGCTAGAAAAAAAGATTAAATTTTCTTTTTGGTCAGTACTATAAAGCAGAACAGCTTACATTAGTTCCCATTTTCCCTTATCACACCATAGTTTCAGATGCACCATAGTGTAAAAACATCAGGTTTCCTATCTCAGTGTGAAAGCCTGTCATTAACAAGTGATTATTCAATTTATTTTTTCCTTTTTTTCCCCTAAAATACGGCATGAGCCTTCTAGTATTTCAGACACTTAAAACAGAATAATTATAACTTCTTTAGAAGCACTGCTGAAGGTATTCTGTCCTGTTTGATAGGCTAGGGGTGATTGACACTTGGAGGTTTGGGGATTTTTTTTTTAGAAGCTGGATTAATTTATGGATTTTTGGTCACTTTCCACTGTGAGCTTTGATAATAGAGGCTAAACACAGGAAGGTTTCATCCCTGTTAGGACTAAAAAATGTAAAACAGAATTTTTCTTTTTATTAGAGTTTGTCTCCTAAGCCAGAGGCTACAGTAATAACAATAAGTGAGATAATTTTGTAAGCATTATCTGTAGGAAATGAAATAAAATAGCTACAAGAGGAAATGTGTTTGGAATGATCTTGTTGAAAATATTATTCAATATGTTAGAGATTAGAAACAATAACATCTTGTTTCCTGTGGTAAAAATGTGCTAATAAGAATGGTTATGTTAATAGCATTGTTGCAGGCAGCCTGTATTGTTGGAGTTTGACATACACTAAAAAAGCCTGGCTTTTTTAGACTACTTATATTTAGATTTTTCCATTGGAATAAATAATCAAGATTTCTTCCTTTTTATCCTAAGTTTTCTTTGCAGTTGGTTTTGAGAACCATGAAGTTTGAGATTTCACTTTGCAGACTGCATCTGTAGCTGAAATTCTTTTAAGGGCAGTGTTGGTTGATCTGTTTGATCCCACCCGAAGGCTTCAGGCTGCTGTCACTCCTATGGAGTACACAGGAGACTGGATGAGTGTGGGTGGTGGTCCTTTGCTGTGCTGATAACACCAAAATAATTCATTGCACCAGATACCAACTTGGTTTTCTGAGTGCATGGTTGAGGTTGTGGCTTATAAAAGAGAAACATGAGCTCAGGGTAAAACAACAAGCCCTGCTTGGTAGCAAGAATGTAAAAGCCAAGGAAATAAAATAATTGGAGGAATCAAAGAAATAGAAATGATCAGTACTGGACTGCATCTAGAATACTGTGAGAATATGAAGTGTTCAGCAAATACTTCTGGTTTAACATACTGACTTCCCAGATCTCGTTGTCAGGTTCTTGATTTCTGCTGCTTTATTTGGTCTATCATTCCATATTTCCTTTTCTATTAGGTTTTCTGTTTCTCTTTCAGGCTTCTTTCAAACTTAGCTGCAAAATATATTGCCTTTACTTTTTGTTTTGTTCTTCCTGGCAACCATCTTCTCAAACATTCCCTGCATTTTCCTCTTACTACATGTGCTGCCTTATTGTGTCGGAGAGAGCCTAGAGTGGGAGCTCACTTGGCTGGCATAGTAAAGTTAGAGTGTGTTTGTCCTTGCCCCAAGTCATTGACAGTATAAGTAGGCAAAATGATTTTAGAGAAAGGGTATAGGGCATATGCAGTGTAAGCTACATGATTTCTGCGTCTATTATATTTATACCATGACTTGAAAAGAAGGAGTTCTGAGTAAGTGTGTTAAGTTACATTAAATAGAAAGTGGGGGAAAAAAACCCGAGCTGCTAAAGGAGGCAGATAATAGAAAACCTTTTTATCACTTTTCACAGTTGTAGAGCTTAAAGTCTTTCAGACAGCAAGGCATTCAGAGACTGAGGCTGAGTATGGTGCTTGTGGAAATCGTTGAGTAGAAGCAGGATATTTAATTAGGGAAGACAAATGGAAAAGAATGAAAACTGCAAACCACCTTAATGCTTTGCACATAGGCAGTATTCAGTGTTTTCTGAACAGAAAGACATAGGTAGACAGAGACATTGGTAGGCTTGTGTCTCTGTTTTGAAGTTTGTAGTGAAAAATGAGGCCAAGTTTAGGGCATATGGAGTCAAAATTTTAAGGTGCTCTCAACACCTTAGGCTCCAATTTCAGGTAGTTATTGGCAGTGTCACAGTGATTACAGTACAGGCTTATTAATTTGAGCGGTCCAAGATCTATTTAACCATAATAGAGAATTTCTCATGGATTACATAAAATACATACTGGAAAGTGAGGGCTAGAACTCACCTACTGTTACTGTTTTGCCACGTGCTCTAAGTCCTACATCTCCCCTGTGTTAGATTTCCTGTTTGTGTGGAAGCAAATCAGAGTGATAGAAAAACTAAGAACTCCTCAGCTCATATGTGGTAGGGAGGAAAACAGATGCAGTGTAAGTATTCTAATCCATGAGATCAAAACCCCCTGAGTTTTCTTAAACTATAATTGAAGCTGCTTCTAGTTTAAACATACAGGCTGTCATCAAGTAGTGCAGGTTGCAGGTAGTGGTACAACATAGCAGGTAGCAAGAGTGACAGCAAAACTGGTCTTGTTGCTAAATGGTGCTGTAGATTTAAAGCCAATGAGTGGCATAACAAATTAAGAAGTCTGTTAGATATTCTGTTTGTGAAGACCCAAATTTAAAAATAACTAGTCTGAGCATCAGCTTGTTTCTTGGCTGAGTGACATGTTTTGAAATTTCCTCTGTACACAGAAAATGGAAAAAGCTGACTAAAGAGTTCCTATTGACCTATAATGCAGAGATGTTTCAGGCACTAAATGGCTTGCTTATCTGCAAATCCAAAATAACTTCTACTGCATGAATTGTTGAGCTTGTCCTAGAAGGCAGAAAGTAGCAACGTGTTCAGAAGTATAAAGTTAAATAGGTCTTATAGATTGGCTGCCACACCATGCGGAACAAATGTGCAGCTCTCTTTTCGAAGGCAGTAGGGGCATTGTGGACTTCAGGGTGATGTGAGCTAAAGATGTTTATCCTGGCTTTATGTACATGGTTTTATGCATACAAATTGCATATCATCCTGCATTTCCTGCTGAGTTTTAGTTTTCTCCAAGGAAAGAGAGCTAAGGCTATTAATTTTTAACAGTGTGCATTGCTCCTTCTGATTATTCACTGTAGGGCTAGGTGATTATTGAAAAGAACCTCTTTCTAATTCCCTTCCTAATATGAGCAGGCTTTGGTATTCAGACACCTCTAGAATTCAGAAAGACTCTGTTTAGTAGCATTAATCCTTATATTCATTACAACAGTTTTTTACATGAATTGCAGTCTTCTAACATGACTACACACAGAGATGTGTGAAAAGAGCACCAAAAATCACTGCACTGTTTTCCCCTTTTATTGCATGCTTCTCTCTACCTTGCTTCCAAAGCCAGTATTATTCACAGCCAATGGATTTTTATATAAGCACGTGCCAGAAGCAAGCAGCAGTTCCCTGCTAGGCTCTTTACGCTTCCCCTCCCAATTTTGACATCTCTCAGTTCAAAATTGTGCCTTCTGGGGGTGCTGTGCCACCGAAAATAAATTGCATTGCATTACACTCTGAAAGGCCTCTATAGATCAGAATAATATAGTGACACATATTTGAAGACATTTCCTTTCCTTCCCCCCAACCACCCTTCAGCATATTCTGTTCTTTTATTTCCCACAGGATCCTAAGAGCAACTTTACAAGTGAGTTTCTCTTCTGCCAAAGAAATCTTCAAATCAAAAAGAGATTTTTCTTTTCAGAATAAAGTAGAACCTTCCTACATGTAGGTGAAAAACTTGCCCAGATGAAAAAAGGACAAATGTATACTTCAAGAAGTGGACTTTTCTAAATCATACCAAGATAAATAGTTTTAACAGATTTCAGAGAATTTACTAAAGATTTAAGTCTGCTTGTGTGAATAGCATCGAGCTCTACAAGAAACCCAAAGCTAGCTTTGATGGTACCTATTTAGGACATTATTTGGGGTATTTTCCCATCTTTTTCCAAGTAACCAACAGTCTTCTTGTATTCAAGTGATAATTCATAAAGAGTATGTCACAATAACAATTCCTAGGACACTTTTACTTCTTAAAGGCACCAAAAAGAATCTGTGTAACTTATAGATTTTCCTCCCATGAAAAGGAGAAGATGCAAGTATGCTATGGACCTTAAGAACACAAGCAGATACTTCAATGACAATATTCATCTCTTTTTAATTTATGTGCCAGTCAAGAGTGTGCTCATGCTCGGAGCTGGAGAGCTCTACTGATTTAGGAACTATATTTTTTGTCTTCAAGAAATGTGCAGTAAAGTCTTTGTCTATTCTTTCACTTGAATCCTTCTAGTTTTCTTAAAATCTTACCATTTGAGGCTGGCTGAACTTTAAATGCCAGGGTGAATTCATTCAAAGTCTCAAAAAAAAAAATTTACATGCTTTGGAATAGCAAAACAGAAAGCAGGTTTTGTATTTAGGGGAAAATGAGGTTGTGTAAGGCTTTGTACAACTGTCACTCATTTTTCTGTTGTTTGCTGCTAACCTCAGACTGGCAGGCAAAAACCGTTCCAGGGTTGATATGTAGTTAAGAATTGCTTTTTGAACTTAGGAAGAGAAATCTATGTTTCATTCAAAGCACTTCCTAAGATTTTAAACAGAAAATAATATCTTTCTGCTTCTGTCATGTCACAAGGGCTTCCTTTACATTCTCCCTCAGCAGCCTGAGAGAAAAGCTGCTGGTTTCAGGTTGCTGCTGTGAAATGTAAAGACCTTATGCAAAGCAATAAAACAATGTCCTGAAGAAATTCCTCAACTTCACTGTGAAAAACATGCAAATAGAAGGAATATGTTTTGCAATAGAAGCTGTCATTTAGAAAATATAGGTGTGAAGCAATTTAAGTTTTTGAAACATATGATTTTGAAAATCTGGTATCACCATAAACTGGAAAATGCTTTTGTCCATTTTCCAGGCGGAATTATTTACTGAATTTAAATTCATAAATAATTTTGATCCCTCAAACTCCAGTCACATAGGACCACAAGGTGTTTCAGGCAGGAAGGGATCTCAGGAACTCATCTAATCCAGCCTCCTGCTGAAAGCCAGGTCAGTTCTTAGGTCAGACCGCGCTGCTCAGAGCAAATCAAAACCAGCCAAACCTGAGGTCAGATTCCTCCATATCAATAGATTTACTGTGTATCAAGACATAAATAAATGAATGTGAATCTACCTGATACCGTTGAGCTTTGGAGCTAAATTCTCAACATAGCTCAGCTAAAGAGCATCTGTAGTTGGGGATTTGTGTCAAGGAGCAATTCTGAGGCAACACACAGAAATGAACCAAGCCTGTTTTTTTAGTGCAGCCTGTGCCCAGCCTTTCAGGTGCCTTTTGTCTGTGCTGGGTTGTGGGCTTCTCACTGCACACCAGGCTGGGCCATAGACTGTGTTAGCTCTGTGCTTCCGTCGTTCCCAGTGTCTGATGTGCAGCGATCAGCACATCCTGAAAAGTTGTTACTTTCATAACCACCCAAATTTACAGAGAAATTTTACACATGTGAGTACACATTCCCTTCATTTTTAATGGAAACAGACATTCAGACTAAAAATAAGGAGTTGCCTGTCTCAGCAGAGTGTGAGTCCAGTGACTGTGTGCCCATGAAGGAGAGTACAGTGAAAAACTACAGCCATTGCAGGGTGGAGATCAAGCAGGTGTGAAGGAACAAGTTATAGAGTCTGTAGTGCTTTACCTGGGAGCTGATAAGTGGCAACAAAGCAGATACAACCCCACCCAGAGCTTTCCCAGTATTTCTGCTCTGTGCAGGTCTGGTCTGTGAAGAGAAGCCCTGGTAGCTAGCACAATACAAACTAGGTTTGCTCTTCTGCCAGCAGCTCAGGGGCAAATTGAGCAGTCAAATGAAGTTTCAACATGTAGGCTGAAAAGCAGATTTTGTTTAGGGAAGTATTACCTGTACCCTCTAAAACTCATTTCTCATTCTCAGACTTTAAATTTACTGGATTTTGAGTGCCTGTTGTAAGTCTTTGTAATGTACTTTAATGGGAGAAAATTATTTCCTTGCTTTCTTAGATTGTCCAGCAATTAAATGTCCTGCAAGACCTGCCCTTTTTGTTTTGTTTTTTTTTTCCCAGACAGTGTGTGCTACTTTTACTATGTAGCAGCAAATTTATTAAAAAGATATTATTAAGAGAAACACCGCTGGAATGGTAAAAATCTTAGAAAAAGGAAAAAAATTAATCATATCTGTAAGACAAACTTAGAGCTTTTAGGAATCAATTTTTCTACCTTAAAATTCAGTTTCTCAGTCTACTACAGCACTTTGCCCTGCCAGAACTTGACATTACCTGGAAGCCCAGCTACCTGTGTTTGTTTAGCTGCAGGTGGCAACACCTCCACAAGTGCTTGACCCACAGGCATTTTACTTTGAAAAGAGCTAATGAGCATCACCATATGATCCTTCCTTTTATTTTTTGTTATGTGAAAGAGCTGGTGATGGGCACATTTGAGAAAATCACTGTGTGGAATTGCCCCTCATTAATGGAGCAGGCAGAATATGAGTGAATATAGATTCAGGCTCCTTGGAAGGATGAAATGCATTGTTTGTTTGCTATTCCCTCCCCCAGCCCCAACTGCAGTAATGATGCATGGGCAAGGACTTTGCACATAAGATGGAGAAAAGCAAAGCCGTTTATTGCACAGTCAGAATTCCCTCAATACCAGCACCCAACAGGATATCACATCATATAAACAGGAAAGATGTTCCCCACAGTGTCCCCCAATCACCTGGGGCATTGCACAGATTTTACCCATTATGGTAATAGGCAAACAATGCCCTATAAGGCCACAAACTCCAATGAACACTTCTCATAGGCCCAGTCTGTCCATAAACACACAATCCTCTCTCAGTCCATCCCCAGTGACCTGGATGCACTCCCAGGGTCACCTCCGGGCCCAGGACAGAGCCCCTCTCTCTGATGCTCAGGGCCCATCTCTCTGCCACCACCCAGGGCACTCCAACACCTAACAGAGCTAATTCAGCTTGTATAAATGAAAACGGTGCATGACTGAGTGGTGCAACAGGAGCTCAGTCCAGGGATCAGCCCTCATGTACTTTGAAGTTAGTTCTGCAGGGAGTTTGACTGGTGCAGAACAGCACAGAGAAGCAGTTAATAAGCTAAGGTTACAACATTATTAGAACAGGAATGAAGGATAGGGGAATCCAAAACACCTGATGCTCTGATTTTTCATTTAGGGCCTCAGCGATCCTCCCACCAAAGTAAAAACCATTGTTGAATAGGATTCCAATAGGTGGTTATGAAAGTAAGAAAAAGATACCCTGAAAGCAGAGTGAATGCAAATGAATATTATTAGGTTTACATCTCTCAAAAAAGAAGAAGAGTGAACATAAGTATAAACAGTTACACACCAAACCACAGAAGCACTGAAGAATTCCCATGGAAGGATGTGGATTTTAACCTGAGAAAAATCTACAACCTTTTTGAGAAACACTGCTATAAATTAAAGATGCTTTTTTTTCCTAGAAATGAAAAATCTCCCTTTGCTCCATTGCGAGATCATCACTTTTGCAATAGAGCTGATAAAGTCTGAGGAAAATGTATCAGTGTTTCTTTGTGTCTCAAGCAGCAGTGTTCACAAGCCTCTCAAATCCAGTTATTCATAAAACAACACCTTGTGTTTCTTCCAAACATTGGTATAACCATAAAAGACTCTGCATTTAGTGTTTTTAAAACAGCCCGTAGAAAATACTTATCACTGAAAGCCCTCAGATGCTTATCTTTGTCTGCAAAAGCTCAACATGGGAATTTTGTTATTTACTTATTTACTTCTTTCATTCCTTATCTTCTTTTTTCTTAATCCACTATCTCTTTCACTGAAAAATACTATTTTTTTTTTTTTGGTGGAGTACCTGCAGAGAATAAGAAATATTTTGCACTTTAGTATTTAGTGATCCAACCATTGCTTCTTTTCAGAGGCAGGTTTTGTTAACAGAAAACACACAGAATTTTCTTCCAGCTGCCCTTTATGCTACTAAGCAGCTTTTCCTTTGCCTGTGGAAGTTTGGTTTGGAGGGGCTGAGGCAGATAGGATGAGTTGTTCTTATTCCTTTCTACGTGCTTGTTAGGAACAGAGTTTTAATTGTACCGAGATAAATACTGCATTCAGTTTGTCTCCTGCCGTTCCTTCAGCAGTGATAGATGCAGATCTCTACCCTGTAAGCCCTTAGATGTCATGGGGAGGCAGAGGAACGGTGTTTCTGGATTCTGCCTCCCTGTGTGACCAGCCTGGTTCTGCAGCACCCAGAGGAGACTTCAGAGTGAGTTTTGTTAGCGTGATTCTCCAGGTTTACAGAAGCTCTGTGGTGCTACAAAAGGGGACAAGGTTAGCTGAGCTTCCTCTAAGGGCTGGCAGTGCTCCGTAGCCTTGGAGAGACATCAGTCAGCACAGTGCAAAGTCAGACAGCAGAAGCACAGAGGTGCAGTGCTGGGGATGGGCTGTGGTGGTTATCACTACTGCTACTTATTACCTGACCAACTCAAACCAAATAATTGCCTGAATGAGTACTTAAACTGTGAGTTTTGCTTTCAAGCAGTTTAAAACCAACAACCTGATGTAGTCTTTTATGGCAGCAAACCTTTGGAAGTTTCCAAACACAGGTAATCACAATAACCGTTCCTCAGGGCTTCCTGAAAGATGGACTAATATATTTATTAACTTTCCCCATGACCACAGTCTCATATTCCTGGGATGTGTAGATGTATCAAAGTTGGAATACTCTCAGATCAAGAGATTTGACTTGTTTAGCACTGTTGAAAGCCACCACTTCAGCAAAAGGACGAAGTAGAAAAGCAGGAGAGATTCTGTAAGTAGCAGCTATTCATATGGCAAGTGTCTCAGACTGAGAAGTTATTTTTGTCCACAGAAACAGAGTACAATACAGCACTTACATTATAAGTGCCACGTATTCTATCAAGCATTCATGACTTCTGAGTAGTTTCATAGGTAAAAAGATCAGGCTTCTTTTCTTTCTCTCCTGCCAATGCAGCTTTTGCATTGTTGAGCTTTAGTACTGCAAACACATCCTAGACTTTACAACCCTGAGCAATCCCAAAAGAATGGTTTTTGAAACTATTCTCTTTTGCTCAGCATACATCAGCTGCACTTGGTCAGGTTCTGCAACTGAGGGTCAGGTAAGACAACACTTGCCTTCCTACAAATGTTGTATGTCTGCGTCAGCCACGCTTTTCTCTGGGACTAAATCACATTTTCCCTGCCCTACCCTTGTGCACTGACTCAGTTCATGTGCACATTACAGCCCTCAGTGTTTTCCTGAGAGTGAGGGGCACTGAGCTCATGATACTCCACCTCTCATTCCAGCAGCAGGTTGTTTCCCAGTATATAAGTAAGATACCAGAGCACATAAGGGGTCTGTAAGGAGGAAGGAAAGAAAAGTTCAAATTCAGATCAACTTGAAAGAGTTTTGGATGAAGATATTGTCAGATCAATAAAGTTTTGGGATTTGTATTTTATTTTAAAAAGTTGATTCATACATGAAGGTTTAAGGAAGTGTTAAAACTCCCCAAAAACTCCAAAAAAAGATCTTTCAGGTCAAACAGTTCAGAACCTTCTTCTTCATGCCCCAGGTCAGTTATTTGCATAGATCTGATTTCTTTATTTACACAGATTTGTATTCTTACAGCTCCTTCAGATTCTGTGTTATCTCAATTATATACATTATATAAATAAAAAAACCCTGGAGTTTATCTGTGTCTTGTCTGTCTTTATTTAACCAGCAATTTAGGGACGATTCAATATTAAGATATAATCAAGCTAACAGCCCCTGCTCATGCAGATAGTTCCTAATCTCTAGAGAAGAACCTGCTGACATGAAATCTGCATTTCTGTGTTTATATATTTAGTCTTCATAGGGGAAAATCTTTTGCAGTGAAGCAGATGGTAGGAGATACTGTGAAATTTACCATTGAATAAAGTGCATGAACATTTTATCATCAAAACTTTGGAGAGAAAATAGCTTTTAATAGGGTAGAAAGTTTTATGGAAAAAACCTCAGTGTCTGGGGTAGAGGCTGACAAACGAGACAGAGCAATTTTTCCCCTGTCTTTGGCAATAAAATTTTTGTGGGTTTTTTGACTGCTGAAGGCACAAGAAAATTTGTTTTCTAGTAACTTGATAAAAACCTCCAAATATACTGGAGGTTTATTTCAAATAATCGAAAATAAAAAAAAAAAAATAAAAAGAGCCAAAACTAATTTGTTTTCAGAGCAAAAAACCATGCAGGCTTTCCCAAATCAGTGCAACCCTATATATTAGGCTCTCCTTCCTTAGGAGAGCAGCTCTCAGAATTTGGGAAGGCTGCATGTTGGCGAGACTTGGGACAGCTCTCAGGGTACAGTGTGCTCCTGTCTGTTCCTGGGGTTTGCTCTGAGGAGGTGATTGGTAAATGCCCCCACACGTCCCTGTTACAAGCAGCATCACAGCCCTGTTGTAGGGCTGGCTGTGACTAATCAGAGCAAATGCAGTATGGACATAATAGGCTCCCCTTGGCTTGTCCTACCTCATAACTGTCTGCCACCTCTCATCCCCATCAAAGCTGCTATGACTGAGCTTCTTACCCTGGCACAAATAAGGAATAATCCAGGCGAGAGCTGTCACAGGCCTGGATGGCTGCAGCCACCTCTCTGCAGGACAGCAGAGGGCAGATTTACCAGGCGCTGATTAATGGGTTTTCTTTTCTTACAATTAGTTCACCACCCTAAAGAGGGAGATAAGAAGCTGATGACTTTGGATGTCCTTTTTATCCCCAAACTCGTGCTTCAGCTGAACCCCCAGCTTGCACTCTGAGCTGAAAAAAGCTGGGATTTTGTACCTAAACTGGTGCTGAAGATACAATTTCCATCCCTCCTAAATGGAGGTCATAAACTTAACCATGAATATCATGGGCAGAAAAGGTAAGCATCAGTCTTTTACTGGCACGGAGCAGAACCAAACCATATAAGGGTACAAATACCTTCTAAGAAAGCATCAGGGGATAGCTGGGGCTGGCTGCTCCATGTGGGATGGGGAGATGGTGAATAACAGAGCTGGCAGGGCAGCACCCACCCCAGAGTACCTGAGAGAGTGTGGCCAGGGTGGGCCCAGAGTCCAGACCATCAGACAAGTCCCTGATGATCGGGCAGGTCTGAAGTCACAGCACAGAGCCAGCCCTCAGGTCGGCAGCAGGTCTGAAGCTGAAGGAACCAGACCCAGCTGTGCTGGAGACCAGGCCTATTCCAGCAGGGCTCCAGCTGGGGCTACATAAAACCAAGATTAGTGGTCCCAGGTACAGAATCCTGCACTTGCTCTCATTACATTTCATACAGGTGGTGATTGCACAGCCCTCTGGTCTATCCAGATCTCTCTGTATGGCCTTTCTACCCTCAAACGAGTCCACAGCTTTTCCTTGCTTAGTATTGTTTTCAAACTTACCCAAAGTACATTCAATTCCTGCATCCAGATCATTTATAACAGCACCAGCCCTCCTGAGGAAGCCCACTGGTGCCTGGCTGCCAGCCACTTACTCTAACCTCGAGCCTGACCACTCAGCCCATCATCTTATACCATTGAAGTTGTCTGTGGCAGTCTCCCAAACATGCAAAGCATGCAGCTGGATACTGACACTCTTCTCTGATCTTCAAAACACTCCTGGATTTTTTTACAGGCCTTTTATTTTGTTGCATTTTACCATGAGTGAAAAGCATGGCCCTTGATCACACAACAAGGGAGCTGTGCTGCACACCAGTGCCAGTGCCAGTCCCTCAGATGTCAGGAACACTGGCCAATGTCTGGGGATCTTCAACTTTAGTGAAAATAAAAAGTTTGGCAAGTTTTTTAGCTCAAAATTGAACCCGAGTAGACAAACTTTTCATGCCCAAGGATTTGGGGCTCAAGCTTTTGAGATGAACAGGCAAAGGTACAAATGAATGCTGAATTTGTTAAACTGAATCTGTTCTTTAACAGGAATATTTTACCAGTTTTGTGTCACACCTTTGTGTTGCATTCCATCATCCTTAATAACCAGAGCTGGAGCACAGGAAGCCCAAGCAGACCAGTTCTTACTGTTCTTTGGTGCACAGTTTAGTGCCAGGGAAGTGATGAGACAGACAAAGTCCTATCAATGAAGGGGGGTGTAGGAAAAGGAGAAGTGGCATAAATGAACCTTAGTCAGCATTTCTGGAGTTCTCAGGTTGCTTCACAAATTCTATGTAATTAAACCTTCTAGCATGGCAGTGAGGCATTTATTAGAACTGTGTGAATACCTCGTTTTGCTTTGGTGACTTAAATGAAAAATTGGCAGTAATTTTCAGAACAGTGAACTGACCCAAAATGAAATGCATTCCTTTTGTCTAACCAAAACACTTTTTTTGATTTACATGAAAAAAATCTTGGTGTTAGTACTAGTAATAAAAGAAAATAGAGCCATAGGTTTAAAAAAAAAGGCAGAAAAGTTCTCTAACCAGATGTAGTTAGAACATTCTCAGTGGACATGGGCATGTTAGTGCTTTACTTGGTAACCTGTGATCCACACTGAGAGAGTTCACAAACATGGATCAGATCAGAAAGATTTTGACAATGATTGAGAATGGGTGAAAAGGCATGTTATGTCTTTCTATAAGTTCATTAAAATGTGACATTTTATGAGCCTTTTAAAGGAAACCAACAATAGAAGTTTCTCTAATTCCCTTTTCACGGTGTTTCTGGCAGCACTATTATTTAATTTGCACAGAAGGTCTTGTGCACCTGAATTCCTTGTGGTGGTAGATTCATGCAGGTAAAGAAGGAGAAGAATGGGAAGCTCCTGTCTGTTGGAAATGTCAGGAGCAGCCAATGCAAGACTGCTCTGCAGGGTGAAGCCAGCTGGGAGCTGTGCTGATTCTGCTGGTGACAATGCCTGCAGGATCCAAGCAGCATCTCCAAGTCTCCCCCTATCTGGGACTGAATCCGTTCTCCTGTGCAGCAGCCCCTGACCTGCAGAGAAATGTGAATTTTGTCATGCTGCACCCCTCCTTGTAGGTATGGCCCAAAACACAAGCTTGGAAAAACACAACTTACACTCCTTAGTGTTAGTGATAAAAGCTTCTTACCCCACTGAAAGTCAGAAGATATGCCAAAAAGTTGCAACATAGCATAATACATGGGTAGCAAAACTTTTCAACATCAATGCAAAATGTTCTGACATGCCAGAACAATTAGAGCAGCTCAGCTCCTGAAGGTAGACTGGCAGAACAGACTCCTCTCGGATGGTGTTTGTGCTGTTAAACAAAAGCACTGTGTTATGAAGAGATGACATGAGATATTAAGTTTAGCCTTATATTTGTCATTGTGCTTTAAAATTATTTGAGGACTAACAAGAAACCTTTATAAAAGTATTTCTAATATTCAAGCTTAATAATTTACAGTGAATCCATTAAACTTAGAAAGGTGCTTTAACAGCATCAAGGAACCACTCCTAAAACACAAGAGAATAAGAATTGCATGTAAAAAACCCACTAATATGATATAGGAAATGATGAGGATTTAAGGTGTTTTTTTTGTTACATTTTAATATTTTTGGCCCTGTTATGACTAGTGTAAAACTTGCATGAAAATACAACATTTTTAAACACAGCATTAAAGATGTTTGAGATCCATTTCAAGTGAGAAAGGGGAAGTGGAGAAACAGAAAGTTGATACTGGTTTGAATATCCCATTTGGCTTTGTGACTTTTGATAGCTCTTTTAGAAATAAGAAGATTTAATTATTGGTCAAAGTACTCTGTGTGTGGGTATATGTGTGCATAGTCATAAATTCCCTGTGTATGATGCAGAATTTCTTCATTTGAAATTGCTAAAGCAGAATGCTTCAATGGATGTGTGAGAACTCCACTCTAAACCAGACAGAACACAACATTTTATGTTGTCATTTTATCCATGTTCCCTGGCTTCAAGTTTGAAATCAACCTTCTTGTTCCTCTCAATCTACATACAGAGCTTTATTCACACTGCTCGCCTCAGCCAAGAAATGAATCTCAGCACACGTGAGACTGCTGGGTTCACTGAGCAGGTATAAAGTGCTGTCAGCGGGTTTAAGAGATGGGAAAAGAGGCTGAAGAGGGAAAGAGCAGAGTGGCAGAGGCTATTCTCATTTCCTTTTACATGACCCATGTCCCCACATTCCAATTAAGCGGAGCAGAAGCTTGCTGCTCTGAGATTTCCCCTCAGCAGATAAATTTGCCCAGTTGCACCATGGCACAGGGTGTTTGTTGTGCATGCTGAGGCTGCCCTGGTGAGCCCTGCAGACGTGCCCGTGACAGAGGTGCTCAGGGCTGGGCATGAGATGCGCTGCCGGAGCTGCACTCACGACTCTCCGTATTCAGGGCACGTGCCTGTGTTATGCCTCCCTCCTGCCAGGGCACTTTGGTTTCCGTGAGTAAAGCAGTACATTCAGCTATCAAAGGGAAAGGGTGAAGGCAAAGAAAAGGCCAGGAAGTTCCGATGTTTAATGAACCTTTCATTCAGTATATACAGCTTCTCACGTAAACCGAGTGTGCGGAGAGATCCCATGGAATTCAGACTAGGCAGTGTGTGGGCTAAATCGTTGAACAGGAAAGTAAGCAAAGAGTGTAAAAGGCTTATTTAGTTATCAAATTCGGTCCTCGGTATTTTGGGCAATCTTATTCTATAATACAACTCATAAAATGATGTATGATTCACAACAATTTTGTTGTGAAAAAGAGAATGGGGGAGAATTAACCTGTTCTAGTTTTCTGTATAACCTTAGCATTTGGCATGAAGGATGAAAAAGAGGATGATGACTATCACTCTTCTTTCCTCCACCATGAAGTTGCATGAAGTAGGATGTAATTGTTCATCAATATAGACTTCTAAAAGCCTGAAGAATAATGATGGTCACTATGCAACTGTGTATTGCTTACCCTGGTTCTTCATTTCTCCCCTATGCTGTGTAGAAGAATGTAAGAGATATCTATCTTCTGTGTCTCACTGGGCCTTGAACTGTGTAAGAATCTTTGGTTCCACAAAACTGAAATGCCAGTGTTCTGTATTTTTCCTTAAATCCAAGTTGAACAAGCAGAACTTTCGTCCCTTTGCAGTGTAATAGTGAGAACTCAGAGTCACTATATTATTTATACACTCTGTGTGTTCTCTGAGGATACAGCTGCGAGATGGTACCTAGATTGCAGAGATTGTGTGGTATTATTCATTCTGTGTGGGGTCATGTAACAGAAGCTCTCGCCATGAGTAGGTGATCTGATTCAAAGTGAGGGGCATGTGGGCCAGTGCCTTGCTTCTTGCTTTCTCATCATGGCACTGAAAATGAGCTGGTTCCCATGCCTGTGGCTGGGTAGAGCTATAGAATATCCCCTGTCCAGGACAAGGACATAGCACACTGCCAGAAGAGGCACAAGCAAAGGCATAATTACCGCTCCGTGTCTGTGCCAGGGCAGCCAGCCTGGTGAGAACCAAGCAGCCAAGGCCCAGCATCGCAGCCTCCATCATTGGACAGGGCTGCCAGAACAAGTGGCCTCTGCTGATCTGCCTCCTCCAGCTGGCACTGAAGCCACTGTTTCCATGACTTCATTGTCATGGGTGGGCACTGAGGGGAAGGAGAGGATGCTCAAGTGTGCCTGTCCAGGCTGCAGGAAATGCTCTGTGGTGCACAGACAAATCTACAGCTACTCTCACCCTTAGCAGAGGCTCAATGTGACACCCACTCCTCCTAACTCTTAATTCCTAAACTAGGTTTTACACAGGATTTGAGCAGCCCACACAAGGTTTTGCTGGTTCTCGTCTTAGGGTGCCTTTTGCTTATGCTGAATATATATATAGGAAAGTTATTGACCCTGTTATTACTAATGTAAAACACTTTCTAAACCCAAATTGGTCTTTATAAATATTCAACAGGAGATTTACTTATGATTGATAGTTTTACTTTTACATATGACATAGGTAGGTGTTTTTGCTTTATGTTTTATAGCAGCATAAACAGAACGCTGCGTGTACTACATGTTCTGTATGAGTATGTAAGTGGTGCAGTGAGCTCTGTGCAAGAGCCAAATGCCATGCAGAGACCAGACGTGACGTACATTTATCAAAACTGGGAAAGAGAAAGCAAATTTCAGCACGTTGGACAAACTGTACTTGCCTAAAAGGTGAGCTTTTCTATCCCACCCTATCATACCTCTGTAAGAACCCGCTGTAATAAAAGCTAATAATGAGGCACATTATGATTAAATTAACTCTGCTGAACAAACGAAAATGTGGAATTGCTGTGAATTCTAAAGAGTAAATTCAGGTGAGCATATTGGCAGTTGACACCCCACCCCTTGGACTGTGGGTGGGTACTTGATCTTCAGGTCTGGGAAGCAGGTTGACCCCATGCCACTCCTCAGAACTGCAGTGGCTGGGCAAGAGTGTGATTAAAAGAAGTCCATCACAGAACCTCAGAAAATTAGTTTGCCAGGCTGTTTCATCCTGTAGCCTGAGGGCTTAGATTAACAACCTGTGTCTAAGTGACAGACTTTAGATCTTCAAAGGCTGTGCAATCCTCCCCATAGGAGGCTCCAGAGCTCCACTGTTTTTATCAGTCTGATAAAATCACCCTGCTTAGACTGTGGGTGAGATTGAGTTTATATCCAGAAATGAACTGATTCAATCTGTAACATTTAAAATGAATAATGAAAGTATCTTCTCGGTTAAAAAAGAAAGCAGTGGGTTTTGTTTCTCAAAAATGCATACTATGCTGATCATTAGCTTCATCCTTCTCTAAGGTGTGCCAGCTTTGTGACAAGAGATCCACGAGAATGCCTAATTACTTGCAGATGATTTGTGGCTGGTGTTGCAAGCATATGTCAATGAAATACAGGTCTGTTTTATAATACCAAGGCACTAATCCAACTCTCTTTGATAATTAAATGGAATTATACAAGTCAAAAAGTAAGCCCTACTTGGCAGTTGTGAGATAGTTATTTTTTTTTTTTGCCTACATAGGAAGTCCCATATTCTTATTACACAGCACCCATATTCTACTTTCATTTCACCTACAGTATTGGACTGACTTCTGTTATAGAAGTGTGTTCTGTGCCTGTGGCTGGAGTGCTTTCCCATGTTGGTGGAAGATCTCACCTCTGGTTACTGACCCGACATCCTGGGCATTCTGTGTGTGTAAAACTGAAGTAAATTGGTGCAAGGGCTTAACTTGCTGACCTTTGACAACCTTTGTGCATGCTCTTGTGAATACCTGTTAAAGGATTCTTGAAGGAGGCAGCAATTCATTGTAGCAGTGTGTGCAGTCATCACAGAGGTCAGAACGGCTTTGTTAAGGCTTGACAGGGAAGAGGGTCCAACCCTTGACCTGAACCTTTGCAAAAAATACTGCCAGAGGAACCAGGTGCAAACTGATGGGTAGTGCTCATGGTGATGGGATGTAATGAGAGCCACCCACGCTCAAAGGGAGGTGGAAGTCTCCCTTTTCACAGGATCATGTAAAACACCAGCCTCAGTTTGTTTGTTTACAGGCACTCTTAGGTACATGTCCAGCATTCCTTACCCGAGTGCCCCTGCCGTGGCTGCATTCAGGGCTGTGAACAAGCTGGGAACAGGTACAAGTCATGAAAAAGTGCAGCACAAGTGTTCCTGGTGTCCAGATGTTCCTTCCCCAGGCTAAAGCATTGGGGACTGGGTGAGCAATACATAAGTTATAATAAGATTTCTCAATTTTAGATTTGGCAGTTTGCACTGTTCATTTCTCTCTTATATTCGCTTGTAGCATTTAAACTAAGCAGTGTTTTCAGGTAATTGAGACACTTGGGAAAACTGGTATTAACAAAATCTATTTTTCTGTGTAAAGCATTTGGCAGAAAATGACAAGCTTTCAAGTGCTTTTTCCTTTTTAAAATGCTTTTGGCTGTTATAAGGGAGGGTTAAAGAAATCTCCAGTGTGAACAACTGGCCATTCAACCAGCACAGAATGACTATGGCTGTGTTAGCCTCTGCCCCTGGGGAGACCTGAAAAGCCTTGGTAACAATATCGCAGGAGTTTTGGCAAGTACAAATAAAAGGAGAAGGCAAAAATTGTAAAGAAGGCTCCTGCCCAAAGATAAACTTAAAACTACTGTAACTGCTGTAACAGGAGCTACTGCTGAGTGCTTCCCCTGCTGACAGGAGGGATGTGGAATCACTGAGGGCTTTATGCTATTGCTCTGCTGTGAGTCTGGGGACAATCCAGCAAAGTTTCACTTCCATCTTCTTTTTTTCCAGCTAAGTGCAATCTGACAATTTTCTGTTCTGTTTAGGAAGTATTTTTGACTGGATGGGACAAAGAAAACCCAAATGATAAATAGCTTTGAAAGAAATAGATCCTGGAAGTGAAGGAGGGGTGGGTGCCTGAAGGACTGAGAAGGATCTGGAAGGAAGTCTAGTAGAGCTGACCAGATTCCAGCCTGGCTTCTTCCACATTTCCCTGCAGAGCCTGTGTTATTTCCCTGTGTACTGGATCCCCAAACAAAAAGGCATTTGTGCCTTGTGGCACTGCCCTCCCCACACTGCATGCCCTGTTCCACTGGGGAGGTCACAGTGCTAATTTAGCTGAATCTCATCTCCAGCCTGGGGGTGGAGGTTGTTCTCCACAGGGTTTCATAGCAGATGGGGTAGATCTCAGGGAATAGGAAGTGTCAGAGAGAGAGATGGAAATGTCTGTATTTAGCTTCCATGTCTATTTAGAGCTGCGGCAGAGCTCAAAGGCTGAACTTTGTGTGTAGACAATTATTTTGTTCTCCTTTTGTTTGAATATGTGTTCATTTGGTGGGAGGCCTCTGTCTCAGGTGTTCCTTGGATTAAGGGTGTCTGCAGTGGCAGTTTCTACATCCAGGAGAGTCCTTCCTACAGGGTGATATTCTGGGTGAAAGCCTCCATTCTTACTGAAATGAGGCCAAGGAAGAAGGAATTACAGCTCAAAAAGAGAAAGCCCAAACAAACAAACAA
>VZTI01003867.1:50350-64111 GCA_013397865.1 Struthidea cinerea | reverse complement strand
ACAGAAATCCGGATTCATGCCCCTGCTCAGCAAAAGTTCTGTATCAGGGACAGGATCAGAGCAAGTTGTGGCTAGGCAAACAGACCTAGGGACCAAAAAGGCACTAGTACCTCAAACAAGTCTAGGGACCAGAAAAACATTAGTACATCAAGCCAGAGTGATATTATGAACTCAGGCAACATAGTGACTACTTTACCCCAACACAAAATAATTAAATTCAAACCGAAATGTAATTAGTACAGGTTTTTTCACTTTCCTTCAAGCCATGCAGTTGGGCACCAAAATTATATGTGCTGGTTTGGACAAATTTGGAGGAAAATATCCTCTGATAGAAGGCAGGTTGCAACCACCTCTACCTCACCAGCTTCGGAAAAAAGGAAATTTTCCTCGAAGGAAAGTGAAAGAGATAAAAGTTNATTTATTTAACAAACACACAGGAAAGGAATAATAATGCCAATAATAATGCTAAATATTGAAATCTCTCACTGTGGGGAGAAAACCTGGGAAGACTTCAGAGTCCTACTGTAGGTGTGGGATCTCTCCTCCTCGGAGCTGGGTCGGCGAGGGCCCCACCCCGGGCCTCTGGGAAAGATTCTCCCGATGTGTTCAGATGTTGTTGGAAAAGTCCAGAAGAGAAGAAGAAAAGCCAAAGTCCCAGGAAAACAAAGTTCAACTCTCCGTCTCCAGCCAGGAAAAAAAAAGAGCTGAAAAGCTGGCTGGAAAGCTCCAAGGGTGTTTCCTGCCCCCCACCTTGCTGCCGCAGAAGCAGAGAAGTGTGTGTCGGTGTCCTTGAAACAACTGCTTGGAAAAGTTCATTCAGTATTTTTCTCTCTCCCCTCTCAGGCTCAGTTTAAAGGCACAGAAAAGGCACAAAATTAATTTTTTGGCATAGAGCCAAGGATAGGAGATACAATATCACAAAGTCACCCCAAGACACCCCTATTTAACCAAACTGACTTAACATCTGGAACAGAAGCTGAGGCTGCTTTCTCCAAAATGCCATGAGTAGGTCAGTTTTAGGTTTCCAGATAGCCTTACCAATGTGTGTGTCCAACAACCCAAGCACACACATCCCATGGGCAGTTGATAATTTCCTAAGTCTCTTGTCTTTGTTGTTCTAAGTAGGAAAAAATTGCCAAATATAAGATAAAAGGTTGGTCAAAAACATAAATTAAAAAAAAAAAAACGGTTGCTCACCATACATATCCATTTACTTTTTAAATTTTAGAATGTGTTTTGCACTACACAACCATCACAGTCAAAAACACTACTCTTTTGCCTGTTACAATATTCAATTAGCAATTGAAAAGCTTGAAAAATTAATATCTGGGGTGACTCAATCCTGGAGACATTCCCAGTGCTTGTAGTAAACTGAAGTTCATCTGAACCTGGTGCAGCCAACACTAAAAGTGTGTTAACAAAATATCCCAGTTATGAGAATTCTGGTTTGTCTGGAACAGAAACTAAAATATAAAGAAAATTTATAAATGTCCCAAGTAAAATTATGTTTCTTGCAGGGCTCAGAAAAATAAAAACAAACAAACAAAAAAGTAATTTTTCAGGTGTAGTAGGAGTAAAAAAATTTGAAGAGTGGAATGTTTCCATTACTAAGTAATACAAAAAAATGATAATAAGCATGAAAAAAAAGATATATTTTATATGAAAAGTTAGCTTTCATATTTGAAAGAGGCAATATGAAGTACTTGTAGCACTTTTCAGTTCAGTAGTAACCAGTAAAGATACAGAAATATTATTTCTAGACATAGACATTTACAGATCATGGGACTGAAATTCTCACCTCATGAATGTGAGTGCGTGCCCTAAGTGCCCATCTTCCTGTCAATGTGAATTTGTATTATTCTTTTAGAAAAAAAACACCAAAATAACACAAAACCACCATAGGATTATAAAAAGATAGCACTATTGTTCCATTATATTGAAAAAAAAATTAGATATCAGTTCTGGGTAAGACAATGGAAAATTTTACAAGACACTCAGAAAATAGAAAATTGAATAATATCTAATTGGTAGAAAATTGGTAGATTATGATCAATAATTAACAACAACAACAACAACAACAACAATAATAATGATAATAACATTTTATTGAAAATAGGTTCCATAAAACAAACCTGGTTTAATGTTTGGAGGTGCTTACAGGTTGCTTGATAAGAATAATTCTGCTACTATGCTATGTATTAAAGTATTCCCTATTTCAGCAGACCATTTTGATTAAAAATATGTACCTCAGAGTATCAACAACACACACACACTTCTCCGTGCTATCCTCCCAGCTGATTAACTGGCAGCTGTACAAAAAATTGTTATCAATAAAGAATCACCAGCGAATAAGAGAAGTTTAGAAAATGGTTTTGTGCTCATCAACATTTTAAACAGGGAACTGGAAGGAAATATAAAATCATTACTGGTGAAATGTGCAGATGACACAATATTTGTCCTTCCTTTACCTGATAGAGGGATAAATATTAACAATATCCAAGCAGCCATACAAAGGCATGTGGGTTGAATGGTAAACCGGTCTCTGCCATCCAGGATATTTAGTTTTGGTTCTTTAAATGCAACCATATATTTGGGAACAACAGATGCACCCAGACACAGGACACTGGAAACTGAAGACTTTGAAAAGGTTAAGTGTAAATGATGATTTTAAGAGAGGCACTGATAGAAGAGAAGCTTGTGTGATGCTAGGCTGCATAAAAAGAGAAGAAGTAGGAAAGAGCGGAGAAAATATTCCATTTCAGCATTCAGCATTCACAGGACTGAGACTAGAATACAAGTGTGGCATCTGCATGAATAAAAATAAAGAGTTTATTAAAAAAAATGAGCTGGGTGCAGAAAAGAGCCATGGAAGTGATTTCAGGTCCAGAGAAACTGCTTCACAGAGAGAGACTTAAAGAGCTCAATCTGTTCAGCCTATTAAAATGAAGACTGAGAGGTGACTGCAGTACAGTGTATCAGTACCTTCACAGGGGAAGAACGCTGGGTATTAATGGGCTCTTTAATCTAGTGGGGAAAGGCACATCAAGAACTAATGGCTGGGAGCTGAAGCCAGACAAATTCAAATTAGAAATTAGGCACAACGGAGGGGATGATTAACCAGAGTCACAAACTACTGAGGGAAACAGTGTTTTCCCTATTGCTTGGTATCTTCAAAATCAGAAAAGACGGTTTTGGGGTGTTGGGTTTTTTTTTCAGATCTGTTTTGGCTGAAGTTTTATTTCTTAATAAAAAGGCATAGCTCAGCCCAGGTTTGTGCAGGTTTGACATGGTACAGGTGGGTGGGAGAGGTCTCTTGTTGTGCACTGAGATGACAAAAAGCTAAGTGAATGTAGTTAGCACAGGGCTGAGCCTGAGCTAACTAATCTGGCCCATATATTAAAGCTCCAGTCTCAAGAGCGTTTTATGCTTTCCAGTTGGCACCAGGAAATGCAGCTTGTCTTTTTTTATGTGAAGTACCAGGCAGAAACATCCTTTCTTTTAAATAAGGATATGTTTTATATCCCTAAAGAGATGCGATATTAACATAACTTTGGCCAGATACAACATCAGAACCTTAGTTTCAGGGTTTACAGTTCACAGAGCTCAGCCTTCCAATTTTAAGGATCAATATTCTACTTTAAATATATATATATATATATATACACACATATAGGTGAATAACATTAAGTAATTGAGCTCTAGATCTCCTTGCTGAGACTTTTTGTTTGCTTTGGCTTTTGTGTGGGGCTTTTTTTTTTTTTGGTTTTTCTTTCTGTTTCTTTGTTTTTTAATGAAATGCAGAGAAAAAATGGAAGACACAACACAAAGTAACTAGAAAATTAAACTCGAATAGATTGATAAGATGTGAGCTGTGCTGCTAGAGTTTTGAATTTGTTAGCCCCAATGTCTTGAATAAAGGGACTGCTGCCATTTTCTCAGCCAGTTATTCCAGGAAACCTATGTGCCATGCACAAGTGTGGCATGAGTTTTAATATGCTGCTGGACACTTGCTACTTTTCTCATTACAAGCAGAAAAACAGATACCAGGGATGATGATTATACAGACTATGTATCCTTCTATTATTTCCAGATGGCTCTGTTTTGTTGTGATTTTAATACCATTGCAAAATGTATTTATTAAGAGAATGTGCTCTTTTTTTTTTTTTTCCTTTTTTTTTCTTTTTCTTATTTGTTTGCTGATACCCCAGAGTGCTGTGCAGCGCTGGGGAAGAATAACCCCCTGCACTCCATGCCCCAGTACTGTCTGGGGGCCTCGCTACTGGGAAGCAGCTTTGTGGAAAAGGAGCTGGGGGTCCTGGCAAACAACCTGCCCCTGAGCCAGCAGTGCTCCCTGTGGGCCAGGAAGGCCAGTGGTGCTCTGGGTTGCACTAGGGTAAGCGTTGCCAGCAGGTCAGGGAGGTGATCCTGACCCTCTGCTGAGCCCTGCTGAGGTGTCACATGGAGCACTGTGTCCAGTTCTCAGCTGCTCAGGACAAGGGAGATGACACGTGGAGCTCTTGGAGAAATTCCAGTGGAGAGCTTACAAGGATGATCAGGGCACTGGAGCATCTCTGTTATGAAGAAAGGCTGAGGGAGCTGGGGCTGTTCAGCCTTAAGAAGAGATGTCTGAGAGGGGACCTCATGCATGTGTCTCAGTGTCTGCAGGGAGGCGACAGGGGATGGAGCAGGCTCTGCTCGGTGGTGCCCAGCAATGGCACAAGGGGTAGTGGGCACAAACTGATGCCCAGGAAGTTCCACCTCAACATGAGGAAGAACTTCTTTACTGGCACACATTGCCCAGAGAGGGTGTGGAGTCTCCCTCACTGGAGATCCAGAACAGCATGGATGAAACCCTGTGCCATGTTCTCTGGATGATCCACTATGGTCCCTCCAACCTGATACATTCTGTGATTCCATGATTAAACACAAGTCCCTGCTTAGTATCTGGATTTGATATTTTCAGAGCGGTCACTATCCAGCAGATCTGATTTTTTCTTTTCCAAAGAACAATATAAAAAAGTGGAAATTAGAAAAAAAAATATATGCTTCAACTTTACATTTATTTCTTTGTGCAGGTCTAAAGTACTACATTCCTGTTCAAAAATTGCTAAAAATTCATTCAGTGTCTATAAGATTTAGTCCAGCTGTTTAATTATTTTTTTTTTATAAGTGTTCACTGTTTATGGTTGCCATTTCAATGAAAGGTAGTATTTATTACATTTCGAATTTGTGGACAGGAAAAGTGTTATTAAGTGTGGCCTCCTCTTTGCCTTCTCACTACATTAGAGAGGATTCTGATTTCAGAATGGCCTTTTAAGATAAATAACGCATTTTCCCCATTTTTTTTTTCCAGAATTCATGGCAAGTCATTTGAAACAATTGATGTCAAGGTTATAAAGAAACAGTAAACATCAGATCATGACAGGACTATGATTATGGCTGGAGTCCCCAGTTAGGTCTCAGTCTCCTCTGAGTTATACCCACACCAAACACACACAGTGCAATGGTGACACTAAAGACTTTAGAGCTGAGGTAGAACTAGCTATTGCTAGACCTTTTCCAAAGGCCAGCAACTTCCACAGGAATAAATCTTTGATTTAAGAGTGTATGGATTGGGATTTCAATAAGAATTTACAGTTACCAACTTTACTTTTGTGCCACATGGAGAATATATTTTCAAAAGAATGAAGCTTAGACCGAAGAGATGAAAAATATGTAAATGGTGATAGATGTTACCAACATTTTTTTCATTCGGTTTTGTTCAAATGTCTCATAATTTTCAGTAACACTAGAAAACACTTGCATCAGTTCTCCTTGTTTCTAGCCTGTTTCACTTTGTAAATCCTCAAGGAGTCAATTTTCTAAGGATTTAGGATAATCCAGTATATTCCTTAAAAATGAACTGGTTTAAGCCTGAGAACCTCTGCCTGAGATTACAAGTCCTGCACCAACCTGACATAAAACCCTCTGAAATGGCCCAAAGAGAAAGTGATGAAACCCTACACAGTTCAGTAAAAATTTGTCTGGAATTCTCTACTTTACACGTTTTCCAATCAAATAAGAGAATGTTTTAGTACTAGTATTTTATTTTATTTTATTTTATTTTATTTTATTTTATTTTATTTTATTTTATTTTATTCTATTCTATTCTATTCTATTCTATTCCATTTTATTTATTTTATTCTATTTTATTTTATTCTATTTTATTTTTATTTATTTTATTTTATTTCATTTTGACACATCATTCACTGTATAAAGCACATAAGCATCAAGGAACAGTCTGTTCAGGGGAATGTGGAATTTCTTCTATTAACCTTAAATTTTATTTTGAAAATATTAGAAAATATTAAAGAAATTATAGCTAACAGATCCACTGGAAGTGCAGCTTGAGCAATCCAGGCTGGACAGTGGGAAAATGTCTGCTATTAGGGATTGTGCAGCCCTGGAGATAATCACACAGGAAATTGAAGGAGTTTCTATCCCTGGATGCTTTCAAGACCAGGTAGGTAAAATTGTGCCGCGCCTAACACAATACTCTCTTACTTCAAATAGACAGCTGGACTAGAGGCTTCAAAAATGTCTCCCAACCAATATATTTTGTCGGTAGCTCAATAATTGCAACATGTATTGGATCACTTCTTCTTTTAAACTAAATTTATTAATCAAGGCCTAATAAGTCATCTGAAATGAGTCATAAGGACACAACAGTTTGTGTATTAAAGATTCTAAGCTCTTTTAATTCAGTATTTCACATCTTATATTGCTCTATAGAGAGAAAAAAGTGTTTTTTCTGAACAATTACTAAATAATCTGGATATAGAAGGAATTTCTAAGACACCTAAAAAAGCTTTTTTACAGAGTCATAGAGTCATTTAGGTTGGAACCGACCTTTAAGATCATCAAGTCCAACAGTAGACGCAGCACTGTCAAGCCCACGTGTCCCTGAGCCCCACAACTGGACAGTGACTCAACCCTGGACACACTGTTCCAATGCTTGTCAACCCTTTAGATGAAGAACTATTTCCCTAATATCCAATCTAAACCTCCCCTGACTCAACTTGCGGCTATTTCCTCTTGTCCTATTACTTGTTACTTTTAAATGTGTTTGTTTTATTTTATTTTGGCTTTATGAAAAAAAAAAATCATCTGAATAAAAATAAAGTTTTAGTGCCAATTTTGTTATGATACCATATTTTGACATATTTGAGAATAAACATTATAGCTTTCAATTTCCAAAATATCATTTCTGTTATTCCCTTGAAAGATTAAACCTCTCCTTCCTGCTGCGTCTCCAAATAAAAGAAAAAGTTTAACTTTTTTATTTGAATATTTTCTTCAGTGATCCATTTGCGGTACTTTTCATTTTGTGTATTCATATTTCAAAGAAAATAAATTAAAATAAAGAAAACTGTTTCATATTGATACGTTTTCCTTCTTTCCAACTCTGTAATCTTCTATTACAACCTTCAAGTGCAAAAATGAAAAACAGTTGGTATTCTAGCACTTTTACCAATCAGTTACTTATTGCACTAATCCAAGACACAAATTATTATCCTAAATATTAAAAAAATTAATTTCTTTACCAGACTGACTTGGAATGTGACCCTAGAGCTTCTGTATCCACCTTTAAAAAAAAAAAAAAAAGGTGCTTTTCCACCACAGTCTTTCAAAATTTATACATTTAGAAAGCTTAATACTATATGGAGTTATTTCTAATTTAAAGCAGTATGACTCTCCTAAATACAGTGCTTTTATTGTGATTTACACCACTGCTGCTGAGCTCTGAATCACAACCATGTCTATATTTATGGTTTTCACAATCCCTTTGGTTGTATGTAATTTTTACAGTAGAATAAAAATAGCAGACCCCTACTTAAAGGACCTTATCATCATAGATCCTTAATTACAGCTATGTTAAAGTAACCTCTATAGTGGCCCATGAGCCAAAGCAACAATAAATAAAAGGGACTGTAAAGTGAGTAGCTTCTTCCAAAGGGAAATGTCAGCCTGCGCAAGGAAATGTCACCAGTGCAATAACATTTCCCGCTGCAGCACAGGGTGCTGAGCGGGAGCAGAGCAGAGAGAGGAGCTGGTGCTTTGTGAAGGGTGTGCATGGTGAGGGGCTGGGGACATGCAGAGCTGTCTGTCCTCTGGGCAAAGCAGGAGGAGCTGCCTGGTAGGTGATCAGAACTGTCAGGCTGAGCCAAACTGGAGACTCTGGGCTAGACCCCTGGAATGACATCGATGCCCCATTTGAGTATTATTTATTGTAACTCGGACACTCCATAGTCTTCCCTGGAAGCAGAAGAGCTTTTCTTCCATCAGATGTGTTCCTGTTTCCGCAACAGTTGACCTGGCAGTGTCAATCAAAGGAGACTGGACATGCCAGAAGTTCACCAGCCTCTGTCTTCTGGGTGAGGTGGTCGCATGATATAGGTAGGAGAACACAGTGGCAGACCTCAGATGTCCTACAAGAAGCCCTAGACACAAAATATGGAGGAATTTACCTCATTTTCCTACAGGCAGCAAGTCTATCTGCAGACTTTTCTTTCTTTCTAAATTCCTGCTTCCATCTCCCATAAACTTTAAACTCTGGTTTTGCTTTTTCTCTGGATCCAGTTTGGTTTTGCCCAGCCTCCCACCACATGGGCTACACACACAAACCTTTAGTCCTGGGTTTGAAGAACCACACTCTGGGCCAAAGAGCTTCCCCATTTTGCCTCTCATTCATCCATCTCTTGGAATGCTAGAGCTCTAATCCCTTGTTATTTTTGTTGCAGGAAGAGGTCTTCTTGCTTCATTTGTTGAATTGGAAAGACCATGCCTAACATAGTGTCTGGCTTTAATGAACTCGGTGATTATCTCTGTTCTGAGAGCAGCTGTAAGAGCTCTTGGTGCAGTAATACCAGTGAACAGAACACTCAGAACAAAAAGAAAAAGAGAATCTGCCAATTCCAAGCAATCATGCAGCTCAGTACCTGTAAAAACCAGTAACAAGGCAGGTGAAATTTAGTTACCCATCTATGACATGCACTGAAACATGCTCAGCCATAACCCTAGGAAAGACAGTTCAGTCAGTATGAGGAAGTAGGATTTACACAGAGATTTTTAGGCTGAATACAGGAATTTGCATAGAGAAACATAAACTGTATTGCATTATACACTAAATATAAATGAGAAATATCACACACGAACCTCTGGTCAATTGTACAAGGCATATGATTCCCTCTGCATATGGCTTTAGCCATAAGAGGAAAGGTTTGCTGGGACTTTATTTCCCTTCACTAACTGAACTTGTTCAAAGGTACGATGAGAATCAGACCCTTTGCTTAGGGGGAAATCAAAGGGGAAATCAAACCCAGGAAATGCCTCTGGCCCTACCCCTCCAGTCTGTGCCACATCATATAACTAAAAGAACCAACCTTACATCTCAGAAGAACTAACCTTTTGATGTTGCTCACAGATGATACCTGCTGCCAAAGTCCTTTACCAATTTTAACTGCCAGACTCCTCACCTGGAAAAAAGGGCTTCATTTTCCCAGCAGAGGTGAAACTTTTTTTACTTCCTCCTCCTCCTCCTTCTGCCCCCAGCTCCTTTGCATCTTTTCAATTTATGAAATGCTTCGGGATCATTCTGGGAGAAAAGCTCCATGCAGTATAACCACATTAGCTTGTAAAGCAAACAGAAAAAAAATGGCCTGTTGGTCATAAACAAGCTGTCTGCAAATTTGTCATATGCTATCTCTGCACTGGATCTTATTCAGGACTGCAAGATGTGGTGGTTTGTTTTATACTGATGGGCACTGTTGCCAGGGATTCCATCCCAATATAGATGTTTGTAATACACATCGTGTGTCAGTCTCTTCAGTCAGTTGTTGGTAATAGAGTTTGAAAGGCATATAGTGACAGTATAAATGCATATGGTATATCAGAATATTTTGTTAGAAGGATGATGGGTCCTGGCTGCTTAGGATGCTACATGGACTCCCGTGCAACCTGCATCTTTACCAACTCTTTCTCCCAAACTGGAAACAAAGACAAGCTATGCTGGTCTCTCTTTACTGTCAGCGGAGCGAAATCTGGAGGGCAATTCATCTGACCTGCCTTTGACCTTTATCTTAGAATGAGATGAGCTTCTTTCTGTATTTCTTTCCACTGACTGTGAAAACAAGACCCACATGATGAGCTTAACAACTGCAGCTCAATGCAATTTCTTAAACTTAGGCCCTGCCTACTCTGATCAGCCTCTATTTTCTGGGAGCAGCATCCTTTTGATAATATGTGGTATCTGCCAGCCCTTTCCCCTGTCTCAGCCTAGAACATTTCAAGTGTTACTACTTTTACATGATCAGCTGAAAGTCCCAGGCTAAGCTCAGTGCTGGGGGAGCTTTTCAGTAGACCACAAACAGGTGGTAGGGTACAATACCTGGCTTCCAGTGGCAGGTGGTTCTAGACATCTCCCTAAAGTCCTGTTCCACGTGGGCCAGCTCTGTGTGGGTGTCTCCAAAATGCAAGGACACTTCAAGTGTTGTCAGACTTCTATTTTCAGGCAACTGACTCAAGCCACTATATATCTAAATTTAGGTGTTTACATATGAGCTAGGTGTCTAAGCTTGGAGAGCTATTGGTTGACCAGATATAGACATTTCCTTCATCTCTTTCTAAACCACTAATTGTATTGACTAGACCTCTACTCTCTTTAATGGGTACCTGGCCATTTATCTTGCATGCGGACATCTAAAATTAGATGTCTTAATCCCTGAGCCTAATCACACCACTAACTTTTAGATTCCTAATTAAGATAAATTAATTGAAAACTACAAGACCTTTGCATCACTTTCGAGCCTTCTTTGAGCTTTCATCTACCCTTAGTTGGAAAGAGTAGGTGACCATAATGCTTTCTCGTTTGATGAATTGCAGGAATCAAAAAAAAACCAAAACGACAAAATTATTAAAAAATCAGAAACCGGGCTTCTGAAGAAAAAAAACCAGAAGCTTCCTGTATGTGGAGATTCACTTCTTCATTCTGAATAGTCATGAAATATCAATCAAAACTTCAAAAGTTGGATTGCTCTATTTTGTCATCAAGCTAAGTGTGTCAGGGGTGGTTTAGGTTGGATATCAGGAGAAGGTTCTTCCCCCAGGGTGGTTGGGCACTGGAACAGGGTCCCCAGGACAGTGGTCACAGCACCAAACCTGACAGAGTTCAAGAAGCGTTTGGACAGTGCCCTGTGCAGGGCCAGGAATCAGACTCAGTGATCCTTCTGGGTCCCTTCCCACTCAGGATATTCCATGATTCTGTGATTCTATTAAGAGACAGCTACAGAAGTGGCTTATTTTCTCCACCTGGCCTGCAGTACTGGCCAGACTTGACTGAAGATTTGGGTAACCTTACTACTAGAGCTTTGTGCCAACACTTAAAAGTCTTGTTAAGCTTGAGCACAAGGGTCTGAATCAGATCTGTTCTGGCTACTCTGGCATGAGAGGTGAGTAAAGTCGCATTCAGCTCTATGCAGTTGCATGTGTAGACTTTACCTTGTTGAAAGTATTTACTCAAGCTTTGGCATTTTTGGGGGTGTTGCTTATATTGGGTTTTGTGTTTAATTTTTGCAGTTGTTGTCGGGGGCTTTGTTTTTGCTTGCTGTTGGGTGTTTTTGGTTTGTTGTTGGGCAGTTTTGTTTGGTTTTGTTTTTAAGAAATACCAGGAGACAATTTGTTTTCTTGTTAAATAAAGGAGATACAAGGTTTTGATTACCAGCTTCAGATAAGTCTGGTGAAGTTGAAAGACTGTAACTACAACATGAATACTAAAAATCTGCAGAAAGCAGAACATGCATGGGACAGGATAGGACACAAGTATCAAAAAATATTCAAAAGATTGTACAAGAATTGAAAGTGCTCATTCTTACCTAATTAGAGGTTATCTGTGCCTCCCTACAGAAAATGTCCTCTGAAAACTAGTTGTGTCAAAACCAAACAGTGTTTATTCACATAAATTGCTTTTTTTTTCTCAGAAATAGCATTCATGTGATTTCATTTCTTCGAAGTGACACATATTTTCCATTTCAACAGCTATGGAAGGTAGTGAGTACATTTGTTTCAATTTTGCATGAAAGAAACAGAGAGGGCCAAACCAAAAAGGTATTTAACCTCCTACTTCCTTTTGAAATCATCATATAGCAATATCTTTGGAGATGTAGCTATAAACTTTAAAAGCAATATTCAGAGTACTCACTTTCACATCATAATGGCCAAAAATCAATTTCATTGATTCTATGCTGGCTGTTGAGCAGGGAGAGCTCCTGATTCTCATGTCGGAGGCTCTGTGGGAACTGCTCAAGGGTCATATACAACCTGTAGACTTTTTAGGGATACACCTTCATTGTAAAAATATCTCACTCCTTGCATTGGGACCTAGCCCCTCATTCACTGAATCATTTGGGTTGTTAAGATCATCCTGTTCCAAACGCGTATCAAGGGCACGGACACCTTCCACTAGATCAGGTTACTCAAGGCCCTATCCAACCTGGCCTTGAACACTTGCAGGGTCTTCCACAACTTCTCTGGGCAACCTGTGCCAGGACCTCATCACCCTCACATCAAAGAATTTCTTGCTAATATCTAAACTAAACCTGCTCTCATCACGCTGAGTATACAATAGCTTGGTACCACATGGAAAGAGAGATCTCTTTCCAATACATCAAAAATGTTATTGAGAGGATGGTCCACTCACAGGCCCTGTTCTTAAAAGCAGAATGATGATGGACTCCATTCCAAGTTATTCATGTAATGGCCACTGCCACACCTTTACAGAAAATGCAGGCACAAATCAGTGCACACCAATCAGCTGAGGGCTTGATATTGCTAGATTTTTTGGGGAGTTGTTTTTGTTTTCCCTTGTTATGGCCAATAAATTGTTTTCAAGTTGTGCCTTGAATAACAGAGTAGTGGGAGGCATTTCATGTCCAGGAATTTTTCGAGGAAGTCCAGGTATGTGATGGGCCTGACTGCAGTCTAATGCCTCAGGCCAGGCAACTCATGATTGTCCTGTTTTTTCTGAGGTCAGGCATCATGGAAATCTGCAGTGAGATTTGTGAGGCTCTAAGCTTAGACAATCCCTTGAAAACAGCTTCCTGGAATTTAAGGTTTTAAGTTCATTCAAAGCCCCATTTGGACACTGAAATAAACACTCTGGACCGCATCTCAAGTGCTTTGTTCAAGGTCATCTGAGAGGAGTTCAATGGATCTTGGAAATGAGCCCAGATCTCTGCTTAACTCTAGCCATAGATCCATCCATTTTCATTCCATAGCAGCATAATAGGGATTTGGAAAACTACTCTAAAACCTTGAGAACTGAATAGATATGAAAATCCATCTGTATGTATTTGGAACCATCCCACAGATTTCAGTGGAGGAATATATTCTTTCTTATAACAAATTGAATTGCTAAATACCTATCGAAATCTCTCATTACTTGTTAAAGTAACTACAGCTTTCTCATAAATATTGTAGAGATACATGCAGAGGGTTAAAAAGCGACAGCTCAGTGGTCTGGAATTAAATCTGTTGCAGGTATATAATTTAGTGTGACGTTAATTGGGTAGTGGGGAAGCATAAATGAGGAACACAATGCATATACATTGGAATTTTTTGTCAAAGAAGGAACACTGCAAATGCTAACCTCAGCAGCCCAAAATCAGAGAGAGCAGAGAGGAAGGGGAGGAAAGAGGGAAAAAAAAAACCAACAACAACAACAAAAAA
>VZTI01003867.1:0-50326 GCA_013397865.1 Struthidea cinerea | reverse complement strand
AAAAAAAAAAAATTCCCCCAAAAAATAATCCCCAAAGAAACACACAAAACAATATACCACAAACAATTGTGTCTTGTTTATTTGGGAAGAAGTTTAAATTAGTTACCAAGGATTAAGATTTTCAGCTGAAAGAGATCAGTTTAGCTCTGAAAATGAAGGTTTAGCTGATTCTAAGTCATTGGCAGTTCAGCTCATCTTTGTACTTCTACATCCTGGAGCAAATAGAGGGCAGCTGAACTTTGTGTACACCAGCTGTGACCACCAAGCCCCACACAGCCACTCACTCACTCCCACACCAGCAGGACTGGGGAAAGGACTGGAAGAGTAAAAGCTGGAAGCCTCATGGGTTGAGATAAAGACAGTTTAATAGGGAAAGCAAAAAGCCACAAACACAGGAAAGCAAACCAAGAATTAGTTCACTGGTCTACCATGGTCAGGTAGGGGTCCAGCCATCTCCAGGAGGGCAGGGCCCTATTATGCTCAACTGTGACTTGAGCAGACAAACTCCAAAACATCCCCCTTTCTTCCTCCTTCTTCCCCCCACTTTACACACAGAGCACGATGTCACATGGCCTGGAATGTCCCATTGGTCAGTTGAGGTCGCCTGTCCTGGCTGTGTCCCCTCCCAGCCTGCCAAACACCCCCAGTGCCTCTCCAGCCTGGCAGTAGGAGAAGCAGAAAAGGCCTTGGCTCTGTGCAACTCCTACTCAGCAATAACAAAAACATCACTTTATTTCCAGCCCTGTGTTCAGGACAAATCCAAAATACAGTCCCATACCAGCCACTGGGAAGAAAATTCTCCTTAGGCCAGCCAAAAGCACCACACCCATTCTCTGTTTTGCACTCCCTGGCTAACCAGTATTGACTTGTAGAAAATATGTGATGCACAGATTAAAGCTGGCAGAATGGGTGAGATCTTTTGGAAATTGAAGTGTCAAAGAGAACATAATAACTGGGCAGCACAAATCTCATGAAGACCAAGAAGAACATATACTTCAGTCTTCTCTCAGGAAAACTTGTTTTAGCCACTTATATGACAGGAATTAAAAAAAAAAATCTACTGCAAATAGGAAAAAAAAAAAAACTGTATAAACCTTCCCAGGGTTGCACATCTTTATCTAGCTGAATGCCTCCCCACACCACAAGAAACCAAAAGATACAAAACATGGAGTTTGCCACTACAAAAGAGACAAAGATACAAAGAACATTGCCGGTGCTGTAAGTCTCCTCTGCCCTAATTGCATGTGCGTTATTCCTGACCTCGAACAGGGCTTCCTGTACTGTTTGTACTTCTCTCTCTTTACCTCTCGCTCTGTTTTTTCAGTCATTAGAGATAGAATGTTCTGGTTTTGGTGCTCTGGCACTGACCTGGATGATTAAGTCATTTTGCCTATCTGCTATGCCTCTGGGCTCTTCCTGGACTGTTATGTTCAGGGTAGGGTCTGTCTTGTGTATAACTGGTACTGCTGTGGGACCTTGGTCTCTGCTAGGGATATTAAATGTTGCTAACACACAGGCATTAAGTGTGCCTGCAGTTAGGCACAGGTGGTCTTACAGTGGAAACCGGGGGAAAAGAATAAATTCAATTCCCTGCCTTTTTAATTTGCACAGTTGCAGTTTCGGAGATTAGTCTTAAATTATTTTGAATTGCAAATCCAATTGGGCTTTAATTATGATTATGACCTCTACTTTGTGGCACACAGTTCAATCTGTACAGCCACAGTCTATGGTAAATTACTGTAATGGTGCTGTAGATGATGCTCCATAGCACAGAGCCTTGCCCTGTATCTGTAGACAAAGACATGCATGCACATGCACATTTTGACTTGGAACAACCTCCTCATAATACAGATTTATTCTCCTCTGGTTTTGCTTTTTTGGCTTCCATTCACTCCACACACAGGGTAGCAAGGACTCAGTGACTTGCTGGAAGAAATCTGTAGAGTATGTTAATTTTTGTGGAACTTAGGCAGCCTCATAAGTCTTAGAGATTAATAAGAATCTGGGAAGTATCTATCTTCTGGTGATGCTTTCATTTGCGCAGTAATAAAGCTCGCCTTTCTTGTTTAATAAAAACAATGAGGAAACAAATGGGTGTGCAGGCATTGGAACTTTTGAGGAATTAATTCAAAAGCACGGAGGAAAGTTTTTTATCATGCTGTAAGCACCAGAAAGGTGAAAATTACTCATCCCCAGAGCTCTTACCCTCTGTGTGCCTTATCTCCAAGTTACACCAAATTTAAGGCAAAACTCAGCAGGTGCAAAGTGTCTCTTAGAAAGTGCTGATCCTTTTCCTGAAAGGTGGTGGGCACATTTCAGTGAGACCATCACAAGCCTGGGACGGTTTTGCATAATTCAACTTCTTCCCTTGCCCACTGGAATGATTTCCTGGTAGAACATTCCCTCTCCAACCAAATTATGTTCCTGTGGAAAATTTCAAACCAGTGAAAATTTTGAGGCTTTCCTTTTCTCTTTTCTTTTTTCTTTTCTTTTCTTTTCTTTTCTTTTCTTTTCTTTTCTTTTCTTTTCTTTTCTTTTCTTTTCTTTTCTTTTCTTTTCTTTTCTTTTCTGTTCTTTTCTTTTCTTTTCTTTTCTTTTCTTTTCTTTTCTTTTCTTTTCTTTTCTTTTCTTTTCTTTTCTTTTCTTTTCTTTTCTTTTCTTTTCTTTTCTTTTCTTTTCTTCTTTTCTTTTCTTTTCTTTTTTCTTATAATTCTCTTTTGGTCTTGGAGAGATGGCCGTGATTTTGCCTGGCTGTTGCCTTTATCCTCCCCCCTAGGAGGTTTTTGTCACTTTAGCTTTCTGTGCACAGACAGGCAACTGATGAAAGCAGGAGCCTTGCAGTAGGCAGGGGGCCAGGGGCTGAGCACCCAGCTCCTGCACGGATCCCAGTCTCCCTACGGCTCCAGCTGCCAGAGAGGCACAAACCCAAGTTGCTTAGCATCCCCACATCTCCTGCAACTCTGGCTGCCAGAGAGCTGGAGCAGAGTGAGAACTTGCAAAAGCAATTTGCTTACCCCTCAAAAAAAATAACTTTGCAAGTTAGCACAGTTTTTATCATTTAGGTAAAAGGATTTAACAAAAAAAAAAGAGACGTTTCAAAGCTTTGTTTTCCTTTGATACACATTAATGAATTTATTATATTAAATGTGACTTTGATGTCTTAAGAACTGCACCTTTGTCAGCTGGGATTACACAGTGAGACAGTCCTCTTCCTGTGGCCGAGAGCTGACCAAGCCTCTCTGCAGCCACCAGTTCCCAAGCTCTATTTCAGGATGAACACAGCTGCCTACAGGGGACATATTCACTACCAGGAATGAAGGGATAGTGCAGCAATTACTTATTAGGGGTTCTGAGCCTCCTTATCTTACTACTGTGGCACTTGGTGGTCTCAGGACGTGGTCCTATCCTTGTCTTTCTACAGGGGGAATTTCTCTTAAAGAATACTGGACAATCTGGTACTTGCCCTACTTCTTAAGCAGGCCATTACTTCACCACTTGTAGCTCACATAGATGGAAATGTAACGTACAGAAGGCTGTTGCTTGATAGGTGCTGCATGCAGACATTGCTGTCTTTCTGGGTCAAGGGTGGACTGGGTGTTTGAGTTCTTCTCCTCTCAGCTCCCTGTTCCTGAAGTGAAATTTCTCTAAGCGACAATAAAGTTTCCTGTTTATCTCGCTTCGACAACCTGAGAAATAAAATTCATTGGGATATTATTCTTACTTGCAACAGTTTCATCCAGCCTTATTGTATAAACCTACAAAAATTGCTTGATGGGCAGGTCTGAGTTGCTGAGATTTCGTCTTACCTGTTTTTCAGCTTGCAGTCTTTATCTTCCACATAATTCATGTGATGGCACCTTTAAGGGTGATCCAGCTCTGTCTGGGTGGGGAACATGCAGAATTCTTTGCACTGGTAGGAGCACAGTTGTGGTCAGGAAGCTTTTTGCCTTTGCTTCTGATCTGGAGCTGATACTGTGGCACAGGTCTGGGTCAGGATATTATGTTTGTAACCATATTACAGTGGATCTATTTGGGCTCTGACTTTAACCTTCACTTAATAAAAATGTGTTCTAGCCACAGGCTATGAGTTCTCATGACTAGCAAAGGTAGGGACCTTTGCAATGTAATAAAACAGGGAGGAAATAGTGTGAGATACAGCACAGGTTCTGCTCTCCCCCTCCCATCTTCTTGCACTCTGAAGTGAAATCTTTGTTTTGGAAATAAACACTTTGGAACTTAAATCAGTTTTTGTTTAATCAAGTCCACTTTTTAAATATTCTTAAATAAAATACTACTTAAAAAGGGTAATTTTACATGAAGTGGGAGAGAGATAGTGCAAGAACCTACAGTATATCAGACTGAATTAGTTTTTCATGCTACGAGATGTAAACAAATCTATTTAATTAGAACACCTTGTTCTTATTGCATTCAGAGTCATTTTTTATACAGACAGAAAGAAAAAAAAGGGTTTGGCAGCAAATTTCTACAATACTACAAAAAACCCATCTGAACTGAGCATCTCCCTCACTAAAAGGAATGTTTTCTACTTGTTGTTTGAATTGGGGTCTCAAAATCTGACCCCCAGCTACAGAGATGATCCCTGGGCCAAGTTCATACATTCCCAGCGACCAGTTTGATTTGAAACCCTTCCTTTCTACTTCATCAGTGGAGACATCGGATGTGTAGTCATGCAGGGGGAAGCTGGTCCTTCAAGTAACTTGTTTAGGTTATCCATACCAAGACCAGACTTCACTCATGGAACTTCCTGCTTCTGCCAAGGCCATGAGATTTCCGTGCTTGCTCACCTCTGGGGCAATCTGTCCAATTTCCACCATTATTCCATATGTGTAACTCAGAAACAGCAATGACTTTTCCCTCTTTGCAGGTTGTTTTTTCTGGGCTTTATAAGGTAAAATGGGATCTGGAACAGCAACAGGAGGAAGGAGAGAGGCTGTGTGCTCGAGGGCTTTATTAAACCCCATAAACTCTAAGATCACCTTTCTCTTTCCTCTCTGGTAGCCGTGCAAGGAGCCCACTTGGCTATACAGGCTCATTAGTCACAACAGAGAGGCAGCACAAGGTCCCACAGTGACAAACTGCCACCTAAATCTAGGTAATGTGCCGTGCTAAAATGCTGTACTCTGGCTTGCAGCAAGATCTCAGTTCCTTGCTGAGGTGATGTTTCCTTTTCTTTCTGAATTCTAGACCTGGATTTACCACCCTTGTGGCCTGTGCTTTCCTTGATACACATTTTAAAATGTGTAGCTCCCTGCCCACGCACTTCCAAAGCCTCAAATGGGCAGTAGAGGCACACAAATGTTACTGGGAATATTATGCATAATGCCAGACCTCTAGATCCAGTCACCACACAGAGACTCTCAGGCCAACAGAGAGGTAGGTTGAGCTATTAAACACCAGCATGGGTGTCCTTCCTCTCCTCTGTACATAGTAGCCAGGTCTGTCCCACCAGAATACTGCGACAAGAAAGATTCCTTGACTGTGTTGTAGTAGAAACACCTCATGGTGGGATCTGGGGAAAAAAAAACTGGAAGAACTTTCCTGAATAATCTTTCCTGAATAATCTGACCAACTGTCTGAGCAGAGCTGCACAATGCAGTCAAGGAAGGGTGTCTTCTTCCCATGATGCCATGTGTTTTGGTTCCTAGTACACGAGACAGTCATGTTGCATACTGGTCCAGAAGTCTATGGATGTAGATTAAACAGAACTTTAATAATCAGGGGATTTTTTTATTGTTCATCTCTTGCCCAGAGACCTGCTGTGGCTCCTGGAACAAATATCTTCTTTACATTTGTGAAAGGCGTCCCTGCCCATAGCAGGGAGATTGGAGCTAGATAATATTTAAGGTCCCTTTCAGCCCAAACTATTCTGTTATTTCTTATTGCCCCTCCCACCTTTCCTTTGACCTGCCCATTTATATGACCAGTTCTTCAGGAGAGTCTGTTTTGTTCCATGCTGATGTCTAATGGACCCCCATCTCATCCGAACTGTCCAGAAATGGTAGTAGCCTGTAATCACAATAATCACTCTGAAAACAAAATGCCAACATTTTTGTACCAATGTGAGAGCTGTTTTGGATTCCTCTGGCTTTGTCCCCTGCATTAATGATGCTTAGTGTCAAAACAAAAAGCTGATCATCTTACCACCCTTAAATGTTATCAACGACTTTTAAACAATTGTCAGGGAACTTAAGTGCTTGTGTAAGTGAGGAATTAGTAGTCCTGGCTTAAAAAATGTCTCAGGCACTGGCACACCTCTTATGGGCAAACTGTCAGTGATGCCTGGCTTCAAAAGTCTCCATTTGGAGAAGCAGCCAAGTAGCACACAGTGACACTGCTGTCTGAGCCACCCTCCTCACTCCCACCCAGGAGCCACAGCTCACTTTATCACTCCTCCAGTCTACTGTCGAATCCAGCCTTCTCTCCTGCCCCATTCCTATTCCACTTGTGGTATTCCCCTGGTTGCCTCATACCCCTCCCAAAATATGCCATGCACTTCCTTCCTAACACCTGCCCTATTTTCTCATCCGTCTTCCATCAGATAATGCACTGCACTGTGCATCTAGAACAAAAGAGATCTACAGAATCAGTATGATATGGTCAAGGAACACATCATGCCCAGCTGCAGTCCTGGAAGAAAAGCTGTGTCTGGTTCTGGGTTCCTCAGCACAAGGAGCTACTGGAGAGGGTCCAGCAGAGGCCATAAAGATCTGGAGCATAAGGAATCTGGAGGCTCTCTCTTATGAGAAGAGATGTGAGAGCTGGGCCAGTTTAGTCCAGAGAAGAGAACTCTGGGAGGGGATCTCATTAATGCATGTAAGTATCTCAAAGGCAGGTGTCAGAGGATGGTGCCAGACTCTTTTCAGTGGTGCCCAGTGACAGGATGAGGAGCAGTGGTCATAAACTAAAACACAAAAGGTTTCACCTCAGCATGAGGAAAACCTTCTTTCCATTGAGGGTGGCAGAGCACTGAAACGGCTGCCCAGGGTGGTCATGGAGTCTCCCTCTATGGTGACATTCACACCCCACCTGGATGTGCTCCTGGATGTATCACCTGCTCCAGGTGACCCTGTCTCGGCAGTGAGTTGAACTGGGTGATCTCCAGAGGTCCCTTCCAACCCCAACACCTCTGTGATTCTGTGAAATAGAAACCAGTGTGAGCTTATGGCAAAATCTGTGACCCAGCATAATAAGACAATGATGTCACCAGAAAACTATGCCCGTGTATTAGATTATTCACATTTGTGTGCTCTTTCCAAGCTCTGGAAAGGTAAATAAGTGTTGTTACATCTATTTCACCTGTGAAACTTCAGTGTAGAAAGGTTATTTTGTCCAGATTTATAAAAGACACTTTATGGCAGAACAGAAACATTAATTCAGTTCTTTTTGCATCTTGATCACTGCTCTTTATTTTCTCTCTCACTGTGATTTCTAGTCTCTAAATTTTCATTAATTCCTAGGAGGTAAGATTTTTCGTGAGGAAAAAAAAAGAGCTGTGTCTTTACTGGCTGCATGAGGAACATGGTTTAATCAAATGATTTTCAAAACAAATCCCAAATGCCTTCCAGAGACTTATTACCTTCCCTATGGTCTTACTTCTGAGTATTTACCTCAAGAAAAAAAATCCACTCATTTGCTCCTCTCACCAGTCTCTTCAGTTCTTGCCCCATGCTGCCCCTTCTGCTTGGACCACATCCCTGAGACTGTTCTATTGTCCCTTAACTAACTACCCATACAAACATCTGCATTACCCCCAAGGAACAAAATTTCCTTCCTTATAAGCGCAGCAGGAAATAAAACCCAAATCTGAACAAAAACAATGGCCCTTTCCTACTGTGATGTGTGAAATACTTTCCCGAGGCTGGTATCAACTCTCTCCATTAAAGTGAAGCTCATTTGCAGTCACTTGCCTATTCATTGTGGTTGGACAGAGAGCAGAGCCAGGGCTGCCTGTCACCAAGATGAATAGACAGATGGCACGGACAAAAGTGGTCACATTTTGTCCGAGCCAGGGGTGCCATTTTTAAGGTCAGGTCTTCATCTTGTAGTGGTCAGGAGGAGGCCAGTGATGATGATGATGACAGTACATTTGGAATGATACTGCTATTTGTTTATCATGGCTTTTGCACAGGAGGTACCCATTTTAGCAAACACAGGAGGAAAGCAATTGAGTTAGCCCTGCAGCAGCAACTCAGGATCTTATCTGCATGGATGCCTCTATTTTTACCCACTGCATATCAGAATTTAGGTACAGAAACAAAAGCTGTTTTCTGTCCTGGGGCAACAGGGAGTACTTCCTAGACCTTGCTGAATTTCTTCCCCTCTCTTGTTGGGAAGAACTACCTGTAACTTCATCAGAGATTTACTTGCCAGTTTGAACCACACATTAATCAGAATGGCTGGATCCTTCACTGGTGCTTTATCCCAGTGTCATGGATCTATGGACATGGATTTATGTGGAAGTTTTCCACTGTTCTCAAATGTCTGGTCATAGTTCCCTGGTTAAACTGACCACATCACAAAAATGGCTTCCTCCCTCTTCTTTCCCACCTGCATCCCTGTGTCGACAGATACTAGACCAAAAAAATGTTCTTCAGTCAGTGAAAGTAGATGTAGGTTCTCAAAACACAAACATGATATGTCAGTTTACCTTCAGACAAGACTCTGAGTATAAACAAACTCTGAATATCTCCAGCAAGTGCAAAGACCAGAATATAATTAGATTTTACTTTACCAACAACCCTAGAAGAGGGCATTGATGTCTAATGCATTTTCCTCATTAATTGGAGACTAAAACTTGACCTGAACTAGAAAAAGCATATTTATTTACAAGCTGGAGATATGCTTTAAATAGGAAATGAAAAGCAGATAGCCGTATAATCTTATAAGAATAAATGAGGAGGAAGACTGATAAAAAAACAAAGAAAAATAAAATTTCTTGCTGCTGTGTTTCACATATGACCTCTTCAGAATGTGATTAAGAAATAAAAACAAACAAACAAAAACCTTCCTTCTGGTATATGTAATGTACTTATGAATAAAGAGTAGTTTGAGTTAGTGCTATGTTAACACCCTGCAAAACATGGATCTCTCTACATTTAATTTTTAATGTTAGAAATCAAGTTCTGCAATGTGGCGGCAGGAAAAGAGTCTCTTTCCAGGACAGGAAGTAATTCAGGATGTGGCGGTTCTGACATGATCCTGGTGTTCTGACAGCATAGAGTTGGAGTCTGGAAATAGCCAAAATGTGTGACCTTTTATACTTTACAGCACAGGGTAAGGAAGGGAAAATAAAACCTACTGCCTCTACCTCTTTGTGTGGTGCATATCCATCCCAAGGACTTGATTTGGTGGACGGGAACCTACAGTCTCTCTGTCTGACTGCCAGGACCAAAAGAGGGACACCTGCCTGCCCAGGTAACCTCTTACTCTTCCAGGGATCAGTTCTGGAACTCACTGGAAGTGGAATAAAAGCAAGAATATATTTAGTGTCTTTACAGATGATCTGGGATTAATTTCCTTGCTCTTCTGCAGACACATAGCGTAAGTTATACAGTGGGCTGAGTCTATCTCTGCCTCCTTCATGCAGAGAGGCAAAATCCATTTCCTGTCTTCTATCATAAGTCCATTCCCTTAGGCTGTGAGCTGTTTTCCATGAGAACTCCCTTTACCTGTGCCATACTGTCTGTAGCCCCAGTAGGCATATACCACTGGGAACCTGGAGTGACAGAATTGTCAATTCCCAATCTGTTAGAGGTTGCATTTCCTCCTTTTCCTCCCTCCTTTCTGGTGAATGGCTTCTGTCAGTGATCTCCGCAACAGTTCTCTGTTCTTGGGCTGCTCTGGGCACCACAACAGCTTCTCTAAGGCAGGCTGAGACCCTCTGGCTGTGTGTTGTCATGACAATATGAGAAACAACTGGAGGAGTCCATTTCCCCTGCCCCAGCTGCTAAGGGAAGGATAGTGTCACCAGTGAGGTCAGCCTCACTTGATGCCTGGTGGCACCCATCCCCATGTGCATCTTGGCTACCACCTCCTGGTGGGAAAGTGTTTTTATATGGAGCAAAAACCGCTTCCTGGGGAGAGCATTATTGTCTCCTTGGAGAGAGTCCAGAACCGGAGGAGGCTGCAGTTTATCAGTTCTGTCCTCACCACTCCTCTCAAAGTGTCTATGCCGTCAGGGGGATTGATGGAGTTGGGAAAGCCCCCAAAACCATATAACTTGACATTAAAGAGAGGCTGTGAAACTCTCACAACCAAGAGTACCTTTCAGGGAGACAAGCAGAGAAAACTGCTCTGTCTCTTTGGTGGATGACTTTTATCGTGAAGCTGCACAAAGCCATTACTAAAAAAGGCACAAATTTGCTGGAGCTGGGAGGGGGGAGGAAAAGGGAAAGAACCAACAACAATAAAAATAAGACACATGCTGCTCTCTTTTCTTTTCAGAGGCTTTGGGAGAATCTCCTGAGGACTAGAGGCAGCTGCAGAGATGTTGTAAGGAGGGAACAGTGCTCATGAGACGCCTGTAATTTGACACAGCGTGAGCACTTCAATGGACAGGACTCCTGGGGTAGCACTACCCATGCCACCCCAGTAAATTTGCCTGGATAATACCTCCAAGAGTCCCTATGTTACAAATCAGTTTGTTCTGTCAGACTTAAGCCAGACAGCAAGGAGTGAGGCCAGCAGGGACCTCATGGCAGCTCAGCAAGTGACTTTCAACATGGACTCTGAAATCATAAGCAGAGGCTGGTATTTGGTGAGCTCGGTGGTGCTGTGTCTGGCTTGCTAACCGTGTAAGAAGTCTCAGGCTGCTCAGGTGTATCCACACAGGAGTGCTGGCGCTTCAGCAGGTGGATCTTGTGGCTTTGTGCAGCGCCCTGCACCATGGGCAGCCTCACATGGAGGCACTCACTGTCAATAACATCGTGGTGCAGTGGTGTAGGTGAGAAAGGGGGACGAGAGGATCTTTTTTTTCCTTAACTTACTGCATAAATAGAATCAAGGAAAATATAATGTAATATAAATAAAAACAAATGGCTCAGTCAACTCATCTTTAATGCTTTGCTGCGTGACATCTATTTTGTCTAATGGAATACGACTTTCATACACCAACTGGATATTTAACCTTGGCCAAAAGTTATGATGTACATTACAATACACTTTTATTATGTTACAATCTATTGTTGTTGTTTTTTTAATCTATTGCTAGGCCCCTAACAGTATGTCTGTGTCGATGAAACCCATCTGTCAAAAGCACAGTAGGGACATTATTATGTAAATGTAGTTGGGTCTTCCTTTTGTGGAATTGGGGGCAGGAATTTAATATACTGTCCTAATATTCCAGCCAGAGGGGAAAAAATATTTATGAAAAAATCTTCTTTTTTTTTTTTTTTTAAGTAAGAAAAAAAGTCTAGCTGAATTTGGCTTTTAAAAAGTCAGATCTTTCTCTTCACCCTTCTCAGGAAGATCTTTAGAGCTAATGATACAGTTTCTAATAAAAAATAAAATAAAATACATGAGAGACTTTTTAAGTGCACCAGGAGACAGATAGGTCATTAATATCAGCACTGCTATCTTTTCTATATTACACTCATATTTCAATAACCTACATTTTGGGGTTATTCTTTTTTTTTTGTAACAGGTGCCATCTTGGATTATTTCTTTATTAGGGTTTGTTATAATATATGCACAAAGGTATGTAGATTTCTAGGAGAGGCGTGGGCGAGGAGGAGATTATTTATTACAGTTCTTAAATATCAGCCAAAATCCATCCATCTAAATTGTCTTGCCTTAGATGCATTCTGCCATTATTTGTAAAATTAAGACATTTGTGCCTGCTCTGAAAAGGAGCTGAAATTGAAATAGCCACTGTAGGAAATTAAATATCTACACAGCCCTCCCCTGGGCAAGCTCCCAACCTGAGGAACAGGCTCCAGGAGGTTTGTCCCGATGTGATGCATGAAATGAAGTGTATGTAGCTCTCTAAATCCAGATTACCAGCTGATTTCCTCCCCTAAATTCAAAGGCACCATCTGTTGAAATCACGACAGCCTCCACTATGAGGATCTCTGAGGTGGGAAAGTGTCATCTCCTTCCCTGCAGATGGGGTGCTGAGGAGCAGAACAGCTGAGTGTGTGTTTGCACAAAATTAAGGTATATTCACAGCATGAGGAAAGGCACACACATGCTGGCTGCATTTCCTTAGCGCAGGTAACGGAAACAAGGAGCATATGACAAGGGAAGGGTTATCATGGACAAGAAGTATTCATGGCCCACTCACAGTCTGGATCATCCTGTGGATCCTGAGACTTGCCTCCTGTTCAGTGAGTTTTGGTGAAGGCTCCTCCTCTTTGGGAATCCTTTCTAATTTCTTTGCAAGGGAAACTGTGAGAACAGCCCGACGTGGTTGAGAGACCTTACCAAAGCACACAGACAGCATTGCAGGACAGGAGGCTTCTAAGGAATTAATAGCCAGCACCAATAATGAGGTTGTGCATGCCCCATAGGAGTTAACCAGAGATTTAAATGTCTAATTCCAAGACCAAAACCAAAAAAGGCATGACCTCATGTTATCTTTCTTGTGCCATTTCCTTGCTTGATAAGAAAGCTTTTAAAGTATGCTGTAAGAAACCTTTTGTTTGGTGGATTCACACAGGCATGGGAAAGACCAAATTTTCATCATCTGTGGTAGACTCAAGCCCTCAGCTACCACCCAAGACAAAAGCACCCTTATTCCCAGGCAAGCTCCAGGAGATGACATCCATCCCTTGTCCCAGATGGGCCACTGCACAAGAAGGAGTGTAACAAACACAGATGATGTTAGTACCTGCTGCTATTTTTGGCAGAAAAGGGAAAACATGTAACTTTGGACACACAGGTCTCTGTACAGAGCTTTTGGAGCTCTTGGCAGAATCCTGTTTTCTAATATAAGGTGCCACAGGATGTCCACATGTGTTCCTAGACTTGACCAACAATGATGAGGTCCTGGCGACTCTAAACCATTGAGTGTCTGTTTCACATCTAAGTCACATTCAGTAAACATCCTCAAAGCATTTGACAAATTCTTCTGCTAGAAAACGCTCTCTTTTATCCAGAAGTACAGAAAATAAAGTGTTCACACAGGAATACGGTAACTTTTAAACCCTCAGTCTTTTTGAAGTGATTTGAAGCAAAATCTTTTCCTTTCCTGAAGTCTGGACTAAGGTAATTGGAGATAGGTGGGATGCCTGATGTCCGTGCTGGAAATATTCTGTACCCTAAAGACTGAGAAAATCATTGAGAAAAATGGAAACCTTTCACTACACTGTAGACTCTGCCCCTGTTTATTAAGTTATTGTGCGGGCAGGGATTTTATCTCAATATTTGCGTGTTATGGTACACAGAAACACCCAAATCGTTATGTTTGTCTGGCTGGGCCCAGGTCTCAGATCTTGAGGTCTTTTCTCATTTAAAACACATTATGGTGAAGCAGGGCCCCTGTGTGAGTGACTGTATCTGACAGTGAGCGCCGAGGTTCTGGTTTAGACTGATGAGCTCATAGAATCACCAAGAGGTTAATTTTGGAAGGACCCATATAAAGGTCACGTAGTCCAACTACATGCCAGCAAGATGTTGCCTGTGAAGCAACTTTTGAAAGCATTTTAAGCCTGTCCACTCTCCTCCATGCTGCTGCTGCATGTCATCCTCTTTGCCAGGGGAAGGTGAAGCTCAGTGCTGAATGAGGATAAACATAATGACTGGGCTTAATTGGGCAGCATACAGTGGAGACAAACACAGTGAGTTTTCCTCATCCATAACTAAGTCTCACTGCGCTCAGCCACTAACATGCTGAACCTGATCAGCAGAGCTAATTTTCATTAGCTAATTGAGCAGACTCACAGCATTCTCCAGCTCCTACCGCTCCCAGCTGCCTGCTGAAGGAGGTGCACTGAGTGCAGGTCCCATCTCAGAAAGGTCAGCTCAGGGGGAGCTGTCTCAAGAGAGGAAAGATAACCAGTGTTGTTCCTTTTGCATGCCTTCCCCTCCTGCTTTCCACAGACACCTGCTTCTTCAGATATTTCTTAATTTAAAGTTTAATCAATTTTGCTTTTAACATCTAAGCCCTTATGTGACATTAATATCTCTAAAGACTAAAATCCAGATCTATAGATATCTCCAAGTCTAAAAATACTTATCCACTGTTCGTCCAAAATGTTAAATAACTTTTAATTCCCCTTCAGGGCCAGGTATTAAACCAGGCTGTAGAGATGCATTGTGTGAAGGAGGATGTGAAACACTGTCTCGTACCACTCATGGCACAGCACAAGGCAGGAAGATAAAGTGTACTATTTAGTAGTTGGAAGAATCTGAACACTGGCCTGTGAATCTTTTAAAACTCCAAGCTAATTGGCTAGGACCCATTTGGCAGGCTACAGTGGAAGAAATGGAAGGAATGACAGGATCTGCTTAGTACTACTGAAGCTGCTAAGAAAAATGGATTATATGATGGACTTTGTGGTTTTGCTCTGCAGATTTTTTTTCTCAATTTTTTTTTTTTTTAGAAATTTTTGAAAATAAAGATCTGAAAAGCTTTTATTCAGAATGTCACCTGGGTGTTTCATAGGAGTCACAGGTTCCACAGGTTTTATGGGATTTTTAGTGTGTTCATTCCCCTTAATTGGCTGAATTGTCTGGTTAAACTACATTTCCCATTGTACCTCAGAGCTTCTACATGCTAAGGGAGTAGATACTAAGGCAAAAGATTCCCTGAACATAGCTAACCAGGCAGACAGTCCAAGAGGCAGATCTGTGAATTAGGATATTTGTGTTTGCTCATATAATTTGTGGGGACGGTGGAGGAGGGGGAGGGATAGTTGTTCCACAGAATTATTAGTGAAAGAAAATTCAGTGTTCTAGTTACAAAAAAGACTTTTTTTGTAAAATATTGCACTGTGATACTGCATTAATAGTAGTCATTTATTATTATTATTATTATTGTTATGTATATATGTGCATATGTATTGCATATGTGTATTTTTATATGTACAATACTTTTTCTAAACCACTGGCAGACAGCAGCTTTCTGCTGTTCCTGCATCTTGGGTGGGAGATCTTATGGAAGACATTAGAGATGTAACCATGAAAAAAATTACTTGGATGCCCATCTAAACTTTTCTGTGGGTGTTTTCTCCACCTAAGTGCCTTTTACTTGCCAAAGTGCCCTGATCCACAGGCTGGGGTGTGGTGCTGTCCTGAGGAGCCCGGGGGTGCCTCAGCAGCAGCAATCAGCAAGGAGGGATGGCAGGGAGGCTTCACCCGATGGTTTGTGAATCTTTCCAGGCTGCGGAGGGTGCCTCGAGCACTTTTGTGTTTACATGTGGGAGAGAAAGGATGGTGCTGCCTCAGTCTGGGGAGGGGGGACAGATGCTCTGGGCTGGCAGCGGGTAAGTGGCAGATTGAGAGGCAGTTGGGAGAAGGAGCCTATCTCCAGTGGTCCTGCCTTCTGTGCCTTTACAGAGTCTTCCATACCTGAGTGAGCTGCAGCAGGCAGCCGCTGCTGGGTGTCCCAGAAGCCTCCTGTCAGAGCACATCTTGATGACAGCATCTTCACATCTTTTAAGCACTTCTGAGGCACAGAGGCCATAAGGAGGTGGTACGGGGACAGCGCTGGAAGCAGACACCAGCTTTCATAAGGTCAGCGCTGCTCCGTGATTGGCAGGGCGGCGGCTTCTGATCAATAACTGCAAGGGGTTATTGATCCAGCCACCAATCTGAACTCTTAATTACTGATATTAAATGTCAGAAACTTTCAGAGTTTAAGCCATATGACTGTAATCTCTTATTCCAGAAGCTCTGTGGTGGCAAGCTCTCATCAAACTTTGTGTGGCAAGGGTGTGCTCTCAGCTCAGCTGCTGCAGACTGGGAATGATGTGGCTGGCTTTGGTATGGCTGCTCTGGGCTTGCTCGGTGGGAGGGAGGTTGCTGTCTGGCCCATTACATCTTTCTTCTGCATATCACTCAAAACTAAAGGAGAATAAAAAAGGCAGAAACTGGAATCCTCTACCCACTGAAATCCTTGCTTTGAGTACCTCAGAAGTTCAGGAGCTGAAGCTGTCCTTGTTAGCTCATATAAATATAGGCATGTATAAAGAGAAACATAGCAGGTGAACACTTCATAGATATGTATTTTTCTTATGTATGTACTACGAACTTTTGTGCAGAAAGGAAAATAAGTCATCTTCATACTTTTTACCTACAGGTACACCTCTGTTTGGATGAGTTACATGCACACAAGTGCTCTGGGGATACCTGTTACAGTCTCTAGCAACTGCTTAATTGTCTTTCTGATACTTAGTAAAAGTTTGAATCTCTTTCCTGATCATGTAATATCTTGCTCTCTATATCCAGTACTGTCATTTGTTGTCTTTGTAGAATCATAGATCCATTTGGGCTGGAAAAGGCCTTTCAGATCAAGCCCAACTAAAATCCAGCACTGCCAGGCACATCCCAGCACAGTGTCTATATAATTAGGGATTTTCTCCCCCTTTTTATTTATTTTGCATTTATCAGCATTGAATTTCACCTGCCATTTTTTTTCCCCTATCATTCAGCGTCATAAGATCTGTGCTTCTAGCTGTCAGATTTATTTTACCCTGCCTATCTCAATCCCATCAACAGATTTTTTGTCTGTGCTGCAACAGAAAGGATCCCTGTGGGACTCCTTTGGTCACCTTCCTCCACTAAAATTTGACCATTTATTACTACACTTCACGCCTACTTCTTTAAGCAGTTACTAACCCAAGAAAAGCATTTCCTATTTCTTCCTTCCCTGGTTTCTTTACAAGCCTTTGGTAAGGGACTTTTCAAAAATCCAAGTGTGCTTTTATCCATCCATATGCTTACTGACTCTTTAAAAGCACTATAATAAATTTTGTAAGGGATAACTACCTCCTATAAAAGTTGTGTTGCCTCTTTCGCATTACATTATATCCATCTACTTGCCTGCCAGTTCTGTTCTTGATTACAGTTCCTTCCAATTAGTTTGATACTGTGTCACACTTGCTGGTTTGAAGTTCCCCATTTCTTAAACTGGAAAAAAAATCCCTGATAAAAAGGTTTCCTCTTTATCAAGAACTAATAGTCAAATTAAAGATGACCATGGAGTACTCTTGATTGCTAATAACACTTGTGAGTTTAGAAGGAGGAGTTATTTCAAGTTACTGAGTATAACTTCATTTTATTTAAAATTTTTCAGGCTATTTATAATCTGAAGAAATCATTAAAGGTAGAAACTAAATCTTAATATCTGTCTCTCTGGATGGTGAATCAGGGTTGATTCCCTTCATTTGGTCTCTTGAACTGGATTGTTTATCATGTCATAATTATAGAAAAAAAAAAAAGGAAAAATGGATGATTTTTTGCTATGATCATTTCATTCTCAGAAAAAGGGAATTACATTAAAAGGAGAACAGTACACAAACAGTGATTACCTCAGTCTCCTGCATATTTCTTTATAAAGGATTTTTGAAAGATATTACACCTAGGAGGGGCAGCTGATTCTTGAGGGAACCAAGTACTCTATTATCAAAATTAGTAGCAAGCAAGTAATACTGTATCACAGGTAATTAAAATAATTTATAGATGGGCAAAATGCATTAAAGGGTTGGTGAATCCTATTTGGTGTATCATGGAGAACCCAAGCAATTTATAAATGGGCAAATGTAACTAATCTTAAATAAATCCTATGAAACCAAAGAAAGCCTTTAAGTCAGTTAATCAAAAGAAGCCAGTCAAGCAGTTATCTTGAGGCAGGTAAATCAATGAATATCAAGAACCTTAAATCTGTATTAAATCCCATTACTTATCTTTGTTTACCAAATTTTAGCCTCATTGCCCTCTCCAGGAATATATATTCTAAAAAAGAAGTAAAAAGCCCTCAGCCATGTACATGGCAATAGCACTTCCACATCCTGGTAGAACTGTTCAAAAAGAATTTAAATTAAGTTCTGTGGCAAAACTTTCCAGCTGCACATCACCTCTTCAAATGTCACCTCAGTGATGTCATCACATGGTAGGAATAATGCTGAGTTATTGAATACTGCTGTTTTATTTTGAGTTGTACTGTCTTTTGTTCTCAGCCCTTCTTCTTAGGCCTCTGGTTGCTGAAAACTCCCAGGAGTGAGCTGGAAAAGCTGCTGGCCATACTATAAAGCTGAGCAGTAGGAGAGCTGCCTCTTTTTTTCAGAGGATTTTATAACCTTGTCTCTTACTTTAGGCAGGGAAAAATGTGCATCTCTTTCAGGCTTCACTGGATTCAAAATCAGCTCTTTTCATCTACTCCTTAACACCTCCATGGCTTTAGAAACATAGCTCAGGACTATGTAGTCAATTTAATACGTATGTAGGACACTTCTAACTGGCTTTTGTATGTATGTGTATCTGGAAAGGATGACTCAGAGTTCCTTTCAAGGCAAGGTTTTAATTTTTTTGCATTTATTTGAGCCACTTAGTTACATGAGGCTCAGTACAAGTTGAAATTCTGCTTCAAGTAAATTGCAGTTAACTTCCCTTTTATAAAAGAATAAGAGAACAGTCTAACACTTCTCATAAAAGTCTTTTAAGACTTGGTTTTCAAGAGGGCTTTCCAAATTGAATGACCATGAAAAAACATTGCTGTTTACCTTATTAACCCGTGTGTACAAGCTTGAGCTCTTTTTTTGTCCTTTGATTTCCCGTTTGGTAAGGAAGGCTATAGCTATAACATCAGTTGCAGGCAAGAACAATCGTTCAACTTTTCCATTAAGTTGGTTAGAACATGTAAGAATTTGTTTAAAACACACTAAGTCTCAATGAATAAGCAGAACCAGAAAGGAACACTACGTTCTCATCAGTAGAGCACACTTCTGCTCTGCCTGAACAATGGGCATAACAAGCTCTCTCCTTTTTCAGCCTAAGCTTCAGCATAGATATACCTTAATTAGTACATCCAGTGCCAAACAACAAATACCTAGTCTTAACTGAAATATTCATCTGGTATTGTACACACTACAGAACTGGACACAGTCTTATATTTGAAAGGTTTCCTGATAATAACCAGTCATTTCACAAGCGCAGTTCTACTCTGTCCATGAGGCCAGGTAAGGCTTCTGTAAGCTTTGTAAGCAAAGGTAAGGCAAGTTTTTATGGTCCTAAATTGTTTGCCTCCCAAAACCACACACTGAACAGTCTCTCATTTCCCTGAGAGTAATAAATAAGTCTTTAAAAGCCATTAAATAAAGACAAAGTCTATGCAAGTTTAGGTGTTTAAGGTATCTGGACACAATCTCCCCTTGGAAAGAACCCTGTGAAGATAAACATCTTTTCTTATTGACCTGCAGGAAAGTTCATCTCCTTTGTCTTCAACTGTGTGGATTTAGCACCTCATTGGATTGGGCAGTTAAGATGTACCCTGTGTCAGACAGGCAGCTGCAGGAGATTGTGCTTTGGTTGGCTTCATGTCATGTGTCAAGCAAATGAAAAATGTTGCAAGGAATGAGCACATCCTGTATTCACTACAGGGGGAGCCTGTGAGGCTAGTATAGATTAGACTCCTTTCTCTTAGGTAAAATTAATCGCAATTTTATTTTACAACAACTGCCTCAGTTACTGTTAAAGGTTAGGCTCGTGCCATGTACAAACTAAAATGTAATATTCCTAGATACATGTCTCAGAAGAATTTTACTATTTCATGGTTATCAGGAGATCAAAACAAAGAAGCATCTACAGGAATAAGAGAAAATACATATAATATAGAAGTAATTGCCTTCTCCTCTAAAGCCTTTTTGAGTTATAAATATATGATTCTGAAGGTTCAAAAGTTTAGAGCATTTTTAGAAGAAAACATGTTCAATAAGAAATCATCAGGAAGACTTGATTTTATTTCAACAAGAAGTTTTTTTTAGACTGTGGAATGAGAGTTGTTTATGATATATTCTGTTAACATATCCCTACATTACTCTTTGCTCTTTACGTTTTAGAAAGTCAGGATTCTTTCTAAAGCATATTTTATAAAAATCTGTTTTTGCGAGATTATGATAATGTCTCTACCAGCTGGATGTCTAGTACAAGGAGTCTTGTTCTTTGAGGAGACATTCATGTTAGTAGCTTGATTCTTGACCAAATGGCTCCTGGTTTTACAACTGCATTGCATTTGCAACTTCATAATTATGGGCTTTTATTTAATATTCTATACAAAGTAAAAAATATCATGCTTATATTAATTCTAGTTTAAGCTCTAGTTTAAATCTACTAAAAAGATGTTAATGATTTTCTTTTTGAAAGTGGTTTTTTTTCATAAGTGCTATAAAACATTCAATGTTTATAAATATATTGCCAAGAATAGCTGAAGACAGTGAAAGCTAAAACAAGTTATAATCATACAAGCTGATTTTCAGACTTCATATAATACTGGCTGTTCTATAGCCTGTGGTATTATCCTCCTTTAACATGTACAGCTGATTCTTGGATGAAAGAAATAGGACCAGAATAGACTATTTTTAATTAGCTTGAATATTTGAATAGCCTGAATATTTTAGTAAAATACACACCCAGATACTTTTAAATCTATTTCAAACATACGAGATTTAAAACAATTACAAAGCTATCTTAAAATTTTCTGGCAAGCCACTAACCACCCAGAGTAAATTCTGCTAATAATACGTTCCAGTGCTATCTACAGGTACTCAAGGATCAGCAGTGATTGCACACCCCTTTTAGAATTCTGCTCTCCTTCGGGGTAGTGCTGCAGAAATAAACCAATGTCTCCCAGAGTATAAGGTCTAGTCATTTTACTTATTTAGATATCTATTCAAAAACAAGGAAAAAATTACATTTTGTGTTTTCTGACAGTTGAAAATTTTCATGCATTCTCCCTTTGGATGGAATTAAACATATACTAAAAGGAATAGAATATCGTGGAGATCTAAGGGTGATGGTTTTCTTCCTGGGTATAAAGATGGAATAGAGGTAGCTAGAGGGGAGGAAGAATACTAAAACTTTGTGTTCCTTTGTTTGTGTGTATAAAGAAGACTGCTATTTCAAAAAGTCAAATGCTTTTTTTTTTTTTTTTTTTAAATGTTTTTAGTGTGTGACTCAAAAATAGAGCCACCAGTGCATATGGGAACTTAAACAGATATGCCACCAATAATGATATTCCTAGAAATACCTTTTCCTCTTGTATATATGTACCTGATATTATCTGAAGCATTTGAAAATGTGTTTGTGTACAGCAGCACTATAATAGGATTTTGTGAATTGTTCTTATCTAAGCGTTATATATGCATCCAGAGGGAAAACTTTACTTTAACCACGTACATTATCAGAAAATAACAATCTGGGGCATAAGCATCCCAAGTGTGCACCTTTTTTATGATGTCAAACAAAGCAAACAATACACATATTTTCCCATTATTTTATGTTTGATTTTTTTCGTTATTATTATTATGTTAAGCCAACTGTGTTGGATTTGTAAATGGGCTGTGACTGTTACTCTATAGCATCTGCTTATCCAAACAAGCCTTTCCTGATAATGGTGCCCAGAAATACAGGCCAGGAAGTGGCAATGGGAGATGAAACAAAGGGTATGTCTCTGACAGTGGCCACAGGTTTCACCTCAGGCTGATTTACATGAGTGCAATAAGCAATCCAACACAAAAGAGTTGTTTTCACAAAGCTATTTCCAACAGGAGAGCATGAATACAAACCCCGAAGCTGTCCAAAAATTAACATCAGGGAGGCAATGGTTGTTTCTGTTAAAAGTCACGTTCCTGTGAGAACAAAGCACTGGAAACTAGAAGAAACAGGAATCAGCAATGCAAGTAGGCAAAGGTAGCAAACATTCTTCGTATCTTTGTTATGTACGAGAAACTTTTTTTTCTTTAACTTCAGCACTTCTTCACTGCAGTGTTATGTGTATATTCCCAGCAGTAGAAGCCAAGCTGAGCAAGTTTTCATCAAAAGAAAGTTTGCAGGACTGCAGTGCAAAGGAAAGAAAAATTGATCTAACTACTACTATGAGAGAAAAACACGTTTTTTACAGAGTTTGTGGATAGTCAGTTACCATTTTCTTAGTGACAATATCTGTGTTAATCAGTTTTCCATCTGAACTTGGAATAGAGGCAAAGCAGATTTATTAGAGTCAACCCTTTATGTGACTGACTTCTGTGAGTTCCACATGCTAGAATCTTCTTGATCCAGATGGTGACCAAAAAGAGATATAGAGAGGTGTGGGTGATCAAAAGTGGAAAAGATTCCATCAAGATCATCATAAATATTGCTTTTCATTTAATACTCTTGCTACACAAAATCTTATGCTTGACTTGAACCGCAGATGTCAGAGCCTCACCTTGGCATCTCTTTTCATTAGTTGTAGGGGTAAGTTTTCCACTTGTCAAACACAGGGCAGGTTGAACCCTTCTGCAACCCAACGGGTAAATTTAGTGTTAGAAGTAAAACAAATATAAGGTTCTCCTTGTTCAATAAAGCATCCTTTATTTCCAGATATCTGAAGCAAGGAAATGTCACATTTTCAAGAAGTACCTATTTCACTGCACGATAAGAGTGTTTGTACTCACTCATTCTTTACAGTCATGGAAATTAACAAGATTCATGGAAGCTTCAGTGGTGAAAGCCATACATTTTCCAGACGGGATGCCTTCCTACTTTAGCCTCTTAGTCAGCGTGGCTGTAACTGATATTTTACTTTTAGGATGGTCTTTCAGATTTCACTTGGCATGGTAAGTTCCTGGTAAACTCACAACATTACCACAGCGGTTCCCATGCTAGAAGTCCTCACTTAGGAGAAAATGCTTAATATTCCTCCTCTCCCTTGGCAGTGAAACATTTGGGAAGCACCACGAAGCAACTGCACATGGGCTGTTAAGAAGTAATTTGACACCTTTACACCATGCAGACACAGGAGTAATCGGAGCCTGGTTTTTCAAGCTCCCATGATGGCTCAGTCCTGAAGTTGAAAAAAAAAAAATGCAGGTAATGTCTTATTTTTCATTTCTTGCTTTTTTCTTGAAGGGGAACCTTTATTCCCACAAGCTGGTTTTTGGTACTTACCACATCTGCCTGTCCAAAAGAGGAGTTAAAACTTTTATGGTGCAATCCAGAATTTAAATTCTTTGTATGTGATTAGATGGACTGCAGTCGAACAGCCCTCAAAACACGATGATAATAGCTGGCATGAATCACTGGCTCTAGAGAGTAGAACCACCTTGAGAACTTCCAATGCATGTTAATAAGTCTTCTGGAGTCTGCAAGGTAGTTTGGCTACCACAGGTTTTGATTCCATGACCCACGTTCATAGCACGGCAGGCACCAATGCCTCTGTCCATTGACTTCAGTAACACTGCTTTCCCAAGTAATTGTTATCCAAGCTGAGTAAAACCTGCAGAGTGTGATCAGTGGTTTGTGAAGCTACTAAGTGCTTTGCAGTGGAGTTTTAATATAGCTAAGACAAATGATGTAACAAAGATATCTATTTATATTTAAAAGTGATACTGTAAATAGTTAGGATTCCATTTAATGCATTGCAAAGTTAGGTAACATGATAAACAACCTGATAACAGTCAGGCTTTCAAATCCATTAAGTGTGTTTGAACATTGCATCCTAAATGTCCATCACTATTACAGGATTTTATGTGAGAGTACAAATATATAGGACTTAAAAAAATCTACACTGAATAAAAAGACAGTAATAAAATAGAAGCTTACCGAGTTTCTTCTTCGACTACTCTTTCTTCTTCCTTTTAATCTTTATTTGACACTTTATTAAAAGTCCAGAGCTCAGAATTTCAATCCCTGGTTAATCACCACTTAATCATTTGGCATAAGTTAAAGACACATCTTGCTGCAATGGTTTTCTCCCCATAATACTCTCCTGATTAAGCACCAGGCATTGCTGCCTTTTCCCAAACTTATCTCTAATTTAGATGTTGTCAATACACCTTCTAAAATACTGCCAAGTGTACATACTATAGATACTAAAAAAAATGACATGGAAATATGTGTCATCCTTGAAACATATGCTACCCTAAACTGTGAGCTCCAGAGCAAGGATACAGGAACGGACTGTGTTTTATCACGCTCACATAACTAAAAGCCTAAACTTTAAGGAGCTTCTTTGCACTAGGATCCATCTGGTGACTAAGCTGGACAAATTGGGAAGATGCGTGAGACTGTGTGATGTTTCAAAATTGCACAATTAGACCTTGGAGTAATTGTTGACAGATACCTATTTGGTGCTGACCACAAATAATAATAGATGGGTGTCAGGAATCATGTTTCCCCACAGTACTGCAGAAGTAGGGCTGGAACCAGTTTTCCTTCCACCTAACTTTTGTTGCCTTCTCTGCACGGCACTTCTCCCTCCTGTGAAGTACAGGATTAATTTCAGCAGCGATATGGGATCAGGAATGTAGGAAATCTTTGAGCCAAGATGGATGCTTGACATAATGAGTTGTACAGCGACACCATGGAACTTGTCAACTGTGATCATCACCAGGGCGCTGAGAGTTTGGGATATTTTCTGTAAACACACACATCTTTATTTTTCCATGTGTTTTGTAAACCCGTATGGTGGAAGCCTTTTCACACTTTTAGCCTGCAGACTTCTATTGAGTGTGGAAGCAGAGTTTATAAATAGGACTTCTCTTTTTTCTTTTAATGCCATTTAGATCTCATTTTTAGCAGAGTTTATAAACAAGCTACATTTGTTCTTTTTATTGGCTCAAGAGAACAGCTGTCTATCAAGCATTCCTGTTTACATGATCTCCTTTGGTAAGCCAAGCTTAGAGACCTTCTGTGGGTTATCAGTAGCTGTTATATAAATAACAGCATATTGGATGAAATCTGTGATATTATTTCATGTTCATTTTCTTCCCTTACACTGAAGTTCTCTTGTAGGCAGTGGCCCAGAACCAGATCCATTCACCTCTGAAATGTCTCCAAAGTACTCTTCACAGGCTCTGTGTTAGATCCTGGCAGACAATGCCCCAGGGTTGCACAGATCATATGCTGGCTATCTGTAGAGGACAGCATTTCAGCCATAATGAATTAAGTGATTTCTTTCTTCAGAAAGCGGGTGATGTTTGACAGAAAAGCTAAAAAACACAGTGCCAAAGTGGGAGGTCTGTGCTGTCAAGAGGTGTCAAACTGACAGAACTGGAGACCTAAACCTTCTGTTCCCCTACAGCGAAAAACAGATTTCGAACCACGTCACATACTAGAAGCACTGGCAATGGAAGCATTCATGTATGTTAGCCACGATATAGAGGCACCAGATGTAGAGACATGAGATTTTAGTTGCCATCTCAATTCCAGTCTCAACTTTAGAGATCTAGAATTTAGTTCCCCAGAACTTTGTCCAATACTGCACCTTTTATTTCCATAACACTCTCCAACGCTTATCCCCAGTGCTCATTCAAATACAAGATTTTGGTTCCAAAGCGGTTGAAGATTCTACTTTTCATTGCCCAAACATTCCCCAATTATACAAGTTAAGTAAAACTTTCAGCAAATGTTTAACTCCATCTTTTAGAAGTAGTAAATGTTCAAATTCCTAAAGGGCACAGCCCAAGTTAAGCATATGTTTAACCAGCATTCTGACTCAGTTGTTTCCCTGCATGTGGGGGCTCAATGAAAAATAAAAAAAGAAATCCTAATTGTAATCCTGACTTTGGGCCAGGATTTTATTGAAATATTTATAAATAAAGACACGGTGGTATTTAATTATTTAAGAAACAAACTGGTTGTAGAAATTTCACAGAGATGTAAGGTCCTTGGACTTGTGCAAGAGATAAACTTGGCCCACTTTTTTGTGACTAATATATACAGTACAGAAAGAGAGAAAGGGGAAGGAAAAGACATTTTCTTTTGCAACAGGAACATACGACATTAAGGAAATCGAAAACTACATTTCTAAAATTGTTTCCATTTCAGAGTTCTTCTGCCTATGGAGAATCAATACACCAGAAGAGCATAGCCTTAAACATTAATATTACAGAATAAAATTTGTTTTTGATGGATTGATAGGCACATTTTCTTAAGGCCAAGAAATAATGAATACAACCTTTTTTTCCAGATAGTCTATCTTTCTCCTCTCCCTGCACAGAGGATGTAGAGAATAATATGATACCACTTGCCTGTGTATAGAAACATCTGTTATTAGGCACCAAGAGGTTTCACTAGGATGCATGTTCTTAACCCCATATATCCAATTGTAACAGCAAAGGGAAATCAGAATACAGGAAAATACTGTTGTTTGCTCTGCTTCAGCTTTAGAAAGCCAGTCAATCAAGAAAAGCATGGCTGATGTGATGGTGGCTAATAATTCCCAGGGGATTTTACTCTGCCCTAACTACACAGTCCCTAAGCAGGCTGAGCTTAAAAGCAAATCCATGTACGCCCTGATTTCAACATGTAGTTTTACATCATGTCACACTTGCTTTTCTTTCTGAATCAGCAATAACTAACAAGTGCTTCCCTAGTAATTCTGATCTTACATATGGACAGAGTAAAAATAATAATTTAGTTATTGTCCTGACATTTGGTGATTCTTTGCAGGGAGGCAGCATAGGCCCACATTTCTGGGGCATCTCTAAATTCCTATGGCTCCAAGAGGTGCTTCCAAGATCACTGGGTATGCACTGAAGTTGAATTTCAAATTGTGGGTATTTCACTGTCAGACATATCTTTATTCACTTTTACACTTACAGAAGTAATTCTGATTCCACAAATCGCCTCTTTTCCTTGCTGTCTCGTTCCCACTTAACAATGATGTATTTGATACCCAAAGTCAAATTTGAGCATCCTTCAGAGGAAGAATAAACCACTGGACCCAAGTAAAAAGAGTTTTTTGCAAGGTTGTTTTCCTATTCAAATATATTTTACAGAGGAGATTGGTAGTGTGGAAAAAACAATTCTGCTCTCTTTTTGATAAGCCAAATAGGAGAAAGGCTTGATGTTAGGGCATTATCATAGGTAGTTTTACGCTGTCATGACACAGTTTATGCAGAATTCAGGAAAAAGGCTGACCTTTCATTGCATGTCACCTTGTAACAACTCACAGTTTAGTCTAATCATATTTTTAAATTAAGGGTAGGGAAGAGTATTCTTAGTCTGCCTTAATGGAAAACCAAGGGGGCTCTTCAGCATCCTTAGTTTCATCCAGCTGCTCTGAGAGAGGCAAAATCAGTGGAAGGAAAAAAAAAAGGAAGGAAAAACCTTCTTAAAGCAAAAGTTAAAGTCACTGTAAGAGTTCAGTTAGAAATCAGAACTGTGCAAAGTCCAGAGCAGCTTTTTCATCCCCTGAGATTCTTGGCAGCTTATCTAGTATCTCCCAGGATTTCTGCTCGCAAGAACAGAGCATAATATTGTAGTCATTGATTGCATTTTATTATTGTATTCTGAGTGCTGACTGAGGGACTGCATTAGCGAAGCAGACAATGAAACCTGACTCACCCAAAACTTATAATTGTCTTGGATGAGGCAAAAGGTACCACCACAAAACTGTTTGTGCTATGTTATTGCTGAAAAATCCCAGGCCTTTGGCAAACTCTGGAGCACTGGCTTCTGCTTGGAACAGAGAAGGAACTCACCCTTAAGTCCCAAAAGAGCTTGCAAAGTAAAGCTTCCTTAAGAAGACTACAAGCTAAAATTTAATGCTGCAGTATTACGTGTTGATTCGCAATAATATCAGCATTTGCACATTGTAATATGACTTAGGGATATGTTATTGATTTTCTTTCCTAACCATCCAGTAATCAGCATCTCGTCTAAGGTTCCTCTATCCTTCCACATGTTGTACAGCAAGTCACTGTACCTCCATAGAACCAATCCTTTCTTATTTCTTTTTAGGTTATTGCAGACCCCAGCCTGTGCCAGGTGCTCCCCTTAAGAACAAAGCTTAGGAAGTAGCTTTGAGATCTATGTAAAAACTCATTATAATGATATTTTTTTTCCTTCTTCTTTATATTGAACTGCACCTTTCAACTAGTGAATTCAGCAGAGTTAGCAACTTACACCAAAAATTGGTCCTTTGTTAAACTTTTCCAAGATTTCTTTTCTCCCTGTTTTGAGTAGAGGGAGATACAGGTTCATCAGTTGGTTGTTTGATGAAATTCTCTTCATTCTTTTTTTTCTTTTCCTTTTCTTTTTCTTCAAGAATAAAAAGATGGCTTTGTAGCTAAAAATATGATATAACACACCTCCGGTCAAAGTCTTCTGAAGCATATCTGTTCTTATTTATTTTTCTCTGCAACCATAAATGTCCCAAATACTTTACAGAAATCATACCTGACTCTCACCTGGAAATGAGCAATGAAGACCTTCAGTGGATTTCTTTGTAGTCCTTCCCACTTCTATCCATTTTGATAGAAGTTTGGAAACTCACAACTAAAATGTCTCCTACTCTTTGTAAACTCCTCCTTTGGAGACCTTTGTGGATATATCATTAGCTAAATGGCTATTTATCTTCAGAGAGTAAAATTTTTGCTTTCAGTCTGTCTCAGACCAAAGAATTTATCGTTATTTGTTCATTTTCCTTGCAGCTCAAAATGCATTTTCTGTACCCTGCTTTTGTCTGGGATAACCTGGTTTCAGATGGGATAACCCCATAGGCCCATCACACACTGAAATGCAGATAAGCCTCCAAGTGGAGTTTCTTATGACCTTGAAAATTAACTGAAAAGTAGATTATTACCTTTTTCCTTCTAGGCCAAAAACACATAGGCGCAGAGCACATTTGAACTGATAATTCTTAACAGCCAAGCACATTCCTACTGCTAGCCAGGTGGTGTGGATGGAGTTAAAGCAAAAGAGAAGTTTCTGCTTTGGAAACCCCAAGATCTTCCACACCTATATGTGCAGTCATTTATTTACTTACTTATTTATTATTGTATTTCTAAGAATCTTTGCATGCACATGAATTTCATATGATGGGTAATGTTAATCTTACGTTAAAGAAAAGGGCTGGAAGTCTTCTGCAACCAGGATTTATTCTATGTCCTTTAATAAATCAATTCTTGATGTGTCAGTTTTTCCACTGGTTAGATTTTGATTAATAATGACCCTTAATACAATTTCTGCAGTTCAGAACAGGGTGATGAAAGTGAAGGCCCAGTTCTGACAACTTTTACTTCATCAGGTAGCACTTACTCCTGAGAATGGTTTTATAAACCTCAGTAGAAACTGCTCAGCTGAGAAGTTTACATGAATAAGTATGACTTGTTTAATATCTGTCAACTTTTTTCAATTTTTGAAGTTTAATGTGGCATTTAAGTGAAAATTGTATTTTCTATATGAAGGTCTTTTTTAAGCCCATCAGGCCTTATGACAACCCAGATAATTTAGCACCCTTTTTGATGATGGAAGAGCTGTGATAATTTGATGCCACTTGGCTACAGTTTAGGTATTTTTTATTTGGAGGTGGGGTGGGGAAGAACTTGTTGCCTATGTGTAATTTTTGCCAGCGCGGGTTTACACCTTCAGACAAAGGATCAAGCTGACTGATGACATTCCCATCTAAGGTAGGCAGCAAAACTCTTTCCAAAATCTAGCTGCTATACAGTTATACACATGCAAAATGACTCATTCTTTATTGCAGTGGCATCCAAGATTGTTACAAGAGATTTGACAGTGCTGAAAACAAAGGACGCACTCCAAATCAATTTACTGGTGAGGGAAAAAATGGCAGAAATTAGAAGTCTAAGAAACATTCTTACCATCTCCTGGCTATATTCAGGATTTCAGAAGGTCTTCGTTTTCATACCAGGAAGCCAACACTTTGTTCTTTAACATCTGAACAATGATATAATTCAGAAATTGTGATACACTTCTCTGTTTCAAAAAAATACATGTTTCAACAGCTTTATCAAAATGCATAGAAGAGGAATTTTGATGTAGTTCTTCCCACAGCTTCAGGACACCTTCTGTGAATGGCTCTATAGGCGTTTCAGGGAAAACTCTTTGCTTACTAGTGGAACAAATCTGTTTTTCTCTGTCTTTGCATAGATACTGGAATCTATATTAGGTGTGATGCAGTGATGAGTCAAGTTATGAGTCTCAAGCATTTTAATTTAATAAACTCACAGTACTAATTGTGCTCACAAAATTATTCAGAAATTCTATAATTTTTATTTTGCAATACTTAATCCATTATTTCAGTGGAGTTTTCAGCTGGGCCTAGAAGGTGATAGCTACCATGATCATTCTTTTTCTGTTTTTTTTTTTATTTCAAAAATCAATATTATAGTCATTTTCCACCCTTTCTGTTACCTCTGCAGATTTTCAATTACTTTTCCGAAGTATTTTTCTTGGATAAAATTAAACCAATTACTGCTGATCTTGACAAATAATGACACATGCCCTATGAACTAGTAGCCCTTTCTGTGCTCTGAAAGCAGTCCTTCCTGAAGAAAAGGTGTTTATTTGTTCTTTTAATACTTCTTTCTCCAGGAAATAGAAGACTTAACTACCATGTCTCTTGATAGACCAGAAATTTCTTCTGTTGAACTTTCAGTATTACTATCAGATTGTGCCCTTTACTAGTAGATTATGCTACTAGATATTTTTAATTTTTACAAAATTTGTTAATTAGTTCCCCTAAAATTCTTCACCAAGCAAAGATCCTGAGCACCTTCTTAACTTAAATCATATAAAAGCATTACCAGGCAGGACCCTGGGGACAGGATGGGACCTCAGCCCATGGCCTGAGACGTTGCAGTACAAGAACTATTTGCACACTGAGTCATAATGAAGAAAATTAATTCCCTGCCTACAGAAATGGGCCAAGCGACATTTCCTTTCTATATTTTCAAACCAAAATGCAACTTAAGTTTTTTTTTAAAAAGCTGCTTTGGTCATTTCAAAAAAGTTAAGGGATAAGAAAACAAACCAAATTGGTCTTCTGTTTCTCTCCAAGGTTTTTTGGGGGTTTTCTTCAGTGACAAAAAGAAAAAAAAAATCTTTTTGGGCCTATCAGCCAAGTGAAAAATCAATTAGTTACACAGGTCTGGCTATTTGTTAGGATTAACTATCAGAGAGCGCACGCTTTTTGTTAGTTATTTTTTTCCCCATAGTAGGATGCTGGGGTGCACTATGTGCTGGAAGAGAGATAGGCCCTGAGGATCAGAGAGAGAGCCTCTGTCCTGGGCCCGGAGGTGACCCTGGGAGTGCATCCAGGTCACCGGAGATGGACTGAGCAAGGATTGTGTGTTTATGGACAGACTGGGCCTAGGAGAAGTGCTAATTGTAGTTTGCGGCCTTATAGGGTATTGTTTGCCTATTACCATACTAGGTAAGATCTGTGCAATACCCCAGGTGATTGGGGGACACTGTGGTGAACATCTTTCCTGTTTATATGACATTGTATCCTGTTGGGTGCTGGTGTTTATGGAATTCTGACTGCGCAATAAATGGCTTTGAATTCTTCCACCCGATAAGCAAAGCCCTTGCCCGTGCGTCATTACTGCAGTAGGACATATCGTGGACCACAATACCATTGAATTTTTGTTTACATCTTTACAGACAAAGTAGCATTTTTAGCACCGTTCTTCAAGGTGCAGACAAAAAAAATGTAATAAAAGAGAAGAAGGAGAAGCAACTCCATCTATATTTAAAAAGATATGTATAGTGTTTGGGGAAAAAAAATAAGTGATTTAAAGATAATCCTAGAATGTTCAGCACTCATTCTTTTTACATGAAATCTCAAAGTGAAACTCCATTTGACCCTCTCATTTAGTGAGTCTGCCTGGCCACCATCAAATTGAACTTCTCACACCTTAGTTGTACTTATATTGTTTGTTTGTTTGTTTTTCCCTGATAAGAAGATATTTAGAGGCTAAAGAATATCCTACTGTCTTCAGACTGGACTTGCACAAACATTCTGTATGATCTTTCTCTGTCCCTCTTTTTCCAGTAGCTACAAATTCCTTCTCAAAACCTATTTTTGTCCTAGACTATTTCTACATTGCAACCTATTAAGCATCTTAGTGTCAATATGCTCAAATAACCACTAAACACGTAATTAATCCCCATTGAGTACATGAGTTTGCCAGGTGAAGAGGTAATAATGTGGGTGCAAACCATCAGCTGCTATATAGTAGTCCAGCTCCACGGGGCGTGGCATAAGAATTTCTGGTTATAACAGAGAAGACTGCGGTACAAAATCTTCTCGGCTGGGAGGCACTCAATAACAGATACCTGAGAATAAAATGCATATTTAAGAATAGACTAAGGAAGGCAGCTTACAGGCAAAGGATCAGATTAAAAAAAAAAAAAAAAAAATTAAAAAGTCATCTCTCTTCTGCCACCTGAGCTGTTCACTGTGGAAGAATCACAACTGATGCACAAGGAAGTTGCCAAGGAATACAAGGAAGCACAACTTCTTGTGTGCTTCCTTGGACTAGTTAATATTCATCAGCAAAGGTCAAGGTCTTAAACAGAAAAGTTATTTCAGGGAATTGTATGGAATAACAAGAATCAGTACAGCCCAGAAGTGCTGAACTTGGAATTCAAGGGTCAAGGTTCCCAACATCGGAAATTTCATATGTGATTGGATGTTCAGATGCTGGACTGTTTTCTAATTACTATAAATCTTGTGGGGTTTTTAAGCTGTACACATAATCTGCATTTCTGAAAAACACAGCTATTAGTTACCAGAAACCCAATGTATTATTAATTTATTTAACGCTGATGGACTGAATCGTGTAATGGGTAAAGACAGTCAAGGAGCAGTGATTGGCAGGAATAAACCAGTTTCACTGAATGGGGACAGGGAGGATTTTATTCAAGGAAATGGTAGTGAAACCTATCCTAATAAATAACCAAGCTGAGTTGACTCAAGCACTTATAATGCCAGTGTCTGTGATAAGCAATGGAAACATTAATATAAAATGCTTCACCATAAGCGAATACGGTAGAGTTCAGAATGATATATTGCAGCACAGCCATCCCTAGCATGGCATGCTTTTAAAGTGACGCTTATAATCATTTTTATTTTGGTAACAATAAGGGGGAAAAAAAGAACAGAACAGCAAAAATTGTTATCTGCTAAAAAGGAACTGCAATAGCAAAATTTCCTGATAAGAACCTACATAAGGATTTAGCCACAGTGAGAGAACTGTGCTCAGATACAAATGCAGTAACTAGGAACATGGTTGTAGCTTGCTCATTTCTAATCCTAGCTGTATGTTACAGTCAGATGGTGAAAGCAGTCATTTCATGAAATAACTGAAATCTTCAGATATTACATGAAATGACCAGCATTATGGCTGTTCTACTACACTCTTAGACTGTTTCACTCCGTCATTAAATTAAATGACTGGTGTTATTGTGAAAGTCATATTGGTGTGATTTTTATCACTTATATTTAGGCACCTGAACTTAGATGTACAGGTCAATTTAGGCTCTCACAGTCATTGAATAAAAGGTGGCATGTCCAGCTGGTAACCCAGCTGATCTAATTTAGCTACCTGGTTTTGGATTAAATGAACCATCCTTTTGCATATACTAGTACTTCACTTAATTATAAAAGAAGTTAAATGTGATAGGTTTGAACAAAGGTGCTTACCCATTGGTTGATCCTCATGACTCCTGTTCGCTGTGTTGCTTAATACCATAAATGCTCACAACTGCTGCTGCAAGTATTTCTGTTATGACACACTCTTAGAGACATTCCCTTTTTACACTGTGCTCTTTGCCACAGGACATCTGATTGCACTGGATCCATTTGCTCCCTCTTTGTAGCTTACATTTCCCTTTCCCAGTGTGACATGTGGGCTACAGGATAGAATTAGTATTCTATTCGGGGTTTGTTGTTTTTTTTTTTTGGTTTGGTTTTGTTTTGTTTTGATCAGAACAAATAATATTACACATCTTTCTTTACCCAGTCTGGGACATTTGTTAAATCTCTCCACAGTCACGGCTTTCCTGCAGTCCCTAGACTTAAAAATTTGCCCCTGTTGTGACAGTCAAATTCTAGTGACAGATGAGCATGTTAAATGCCTTTACTGCCTTGAAGAAATTCTGTCTCATATTCCTAGTAAATGCAGCGTTTGTTGGTCCTTCCCCTTGCAGGCCAGAAAAGACTAAGAGCCTGTCTTTCTAACTGCTTCCCTGGGAAGTGAAAAGTTCTATCTTCAGACAGGCATGATGAAGTGGTACCATTCATGGGGAAGACAATATTAGTTGAAGTATGGTTCTAGTGAATGTCCGTGAAGTTATATGACAGGTTCAGTCTTCCCTAATGAGAATCTGAGTGGAGCCAAGGGATTCTGCACATCAGATTGGAAATGTCCAGTACGGTTCTGATAGAACTGATTGGCTGGAAACTACATCTCAAAACAAGTTTCCTGGCTGTGGATGCACAGCAGGGGGGGTGCAATTCTGGGGTTTTCTGGGCCCTAGAAGCAGGGCAAAGCAGGCACCTGCAACACAAAGGAGAGCCTGACTCTCCAAGAGACTTACCAGATTCCCTGAAACTGCTAAAAAAGCAGTCCTTATCCCAGGGAAAAGGCTAATTTAAACAAATAGGGTTGAAGTTTTGCATGAGGTCAAAGAACTGCTAGTTTGGGTCTTTCAGTCTAGGCTGAGAATATGGTAGGGTAAATATTAGTTCCTACTTCATCTGCACAGAAAACCCAGAGCACGTCACAAGGCACTGACCTTCACGTCTGTTCACACAACTGGGTGCTCTGAATTCCTTAGAAGGAGGCTTTTTTTAGTATGTACTCCTGTATGTTCTTTTGGCTGTGGGATATTGCACGGAAGAACAGTTGAGAAGATAAGCAGGTCTCAGTTGTTGAGATCTACTGCACTTCCTGCCTAATACTTCACCACAAATTCATACTCCAGAAGAGAGCAGGGAAGAGTTATCATGGGATAACGAGAGGCAAAATGAGACATGTCACAAGTCTTAAATGGAAACTGGACAGTGAGATCTAGGAAATACTGGTCACAGAGGGGTGATGTTTCTTACTTACGATACATCATGCTGTTTTATCAGATACAGGTTGTTATCATGAATATGTGCAGCTACCATTTTTGAACTGCTGAAATGTGTATTCATGTCAGCAAATGTTATACAAGCAGTAGAGCTTGATAGTTGTGTATCCCACTAAACTCACTGCCCACTAGAAGGTACAAAACCAACTCAAAGTCATCTGACAGAAGTCAAGTATTTCTGAGACAAAATACTTTATGCTCTTTCCTGGTCATGGCCCCACAAATCCTAGAGGTTCCCCCTTTCCACATCAAAAATTTAAAAAGAAATTGCCTTCTGATTTGTGTCCTTTTTTTCTTTTACAGTCTGCCTTGAGAGATAAATGATCAGTTGAAACATCCCTTACAGACTTCATGGCTATCAAGTAGTAGAGATACTTGTCCTGAATTTTGTAAAGCTAGACATTTCAGAAAAGCTGAAATGCTGGACAAGAAATGGGAATGTAATCCCAGACAAGAAACTCAAATTCTTTTGCTAGGGTTGCTGCTAAGGAAGTGAGAAACATTAGTGATTTGGGCTTGCTTTTGCTCTTTTTGTATGTCATCTAGATATTTCAAAGAAATATTTGCCTTCCAAAATATTTGGAAGTTTTTTACACTTGAGTTTTCTAGATTTTTTTTTTAAATGCTCAGCTAGGTTATTTACAAATTAGCTCATTTAAGGATAAAACTGTAATTCCCAGCATTTGTTTTTTATTTATTTAATGTAATATTTTGAAGCTTCCTGAGAGGCAGATTTGCTGCATTTGTTTTGCAGTTTTTTAGATGAAAGTTTGGGGTTTTTTCATCTTATTTATTTGATTAGGACTTTAATTTTATTTTGATATGGACAGATTTAGAACATATGAGTTTATGCTTATTTCTACAGGTATTATGGTTTTCAGTAAACATGTACAGTTAGACCTTTGAGTCAGTACCCATGAGGCCAGATAACCTGATTTCTGAGCTCCAGCTTCACATATTTGAGATCAGAGAATCACAGAGTAATTTGAGTTGTAAGGAGCACCTGAAGGGTTAGGATGGCTTAAAGCTGGGCCAATTTAAAAGTTATACCATTTGACATAGGCCCTTGTTCAGCCAAGTTTTTAGTGTCTCCAGGAATGGGTATTTCACCTCTTGTCTGGGCCTCTGCTTTAATGTTTGACCACCCTGACTGTGTGATTTTTTTTCTCCTAATTTCTAATCAAAATTCCACTCTCTGTGACCTTTGTCCATTGCCTCATGTCCTTTATGTGTCTACCTCGCAAAAGAGGCTGGCTCACTACCTCTTTAACAGCCTAACTCCTATTTAATGACATTTACTTATTCTGCTTTTCTGAAGACTGAATAAGCCCAGCTTCCTCAATTTCTTTTTGTATCTCTTGTGGTCTGGACACCCACACATCTTGCACCAAGCAGCTGCCTGTCAGACCAGCTTGAGTATCTTGCAGATGCAGGGGTGATGTAGTACTCCAAGTTTGGTTTCACTAGAGCTGAATGGAACATAATAATCACTTCCTTTTAGCCTTCCATCAATGGTCTTGCTAATGTGTCCCAGTCTGTGGTTAGCCATCACCTCTGCAAGGATGTATCGTGGCTCACGTTCAGCTCAGTGTCCACCAGGGCCCCCCAAGTTCTTTTCTGCACAGCTGTTTCCAAGGCCAGCTGGTGGGACAGGGCAGAAAATCTTGACCAGCACAAAACCACTGATGTCTTGACCACATTCAGTGGCCCCACACAGCACAGCCCAGAAGCACCCTGCAAAGGAAATGACTGCACCTCTTTCACCCTGATGAGCGATGCAGATGCCAAGACAAAGCAGTGGACAGTGTATTCCTTCAAGGTACAGCTGCTTTAGAGTGAAATGAACTGAGGTTGACTATTTTCTTCATAAGAATTCAAAGCTTTAATATCAAGCTTCACGAACAATGGTAGAGGCAGAGATTCATTGAATTGAGATTGTGAGAATGAATTGTCTCAAAATAAACTGAAAATGTGGCAAAACAGTTGTGCATTTCCAGATGGTAATGAGATGCAATTATATATTCGATCTAAACAGATGTATCATATAGTATTTGTTTTGAAACTATTAGAAATTGCTCAAGACAGTAGGTGTGACTGCTTGATCATCCCAAGTTCACAAAAACCTCATAGCTCCTCAACTGGTAGAAGAATAAAGCTTCACTACCGGGCAGTTAAATACTGTTGACTAATAATTCCAAAGGCAGGTTATATCTATTTAATGATTAGTGAATGTGGGAATAGTCTTGCTAATTTTCAAATAAGCCAGAAGTTACACGATAACACTTCCTGCAACCAAACAGGTGACCCCCAGTACTGATACAAAACCAAAATGAATCACTGGAAATCTTTAAAACGTGAGATAAGGATCTTATATGCTTCTTGCCAAGGCTTGTAGTCTAAATAAGATTTTAAACTAGGAGACAAGATTGTCTAATCTCCACCTAGAGTCAACACAGAGGGATGTGACCCTCTCCAGAGGGGTACTATGTGAATTGCTGAATGATGGTCACACTCTGTCCAGTGAGATGGCAAGAGTGGGTGACAGAGCCTGTAATTAAGACATGTCATTCATATGCAGTAATATCAGATGAAGAACAATCTTATCTCCTCTTGCTGGCAGAAACGGGACATATTTAGTATGTTATGACTGCATCCTGTCATAAATAAAGAATCACAGAATGGTTTGGGTTGGGAGGGACCTGTAAAGGTCATCTTATCCAAAACCCTGCAGTGAGCAGGGACATCTTCATCTGGATCAGCTTGCTCAGAGCCCTCTCCAGCTTGACCTTGACTGTTTCCAGGAATGAGGCATCTACCAAGTCTTTGGGTAACTTGTGGCAGTGTTTTACCACTCGTGGTTATTGAATGAGAGCTTCGGTGGATCGATGCCACGTTTATTCCACAGGGTCCCTCGTGGAGATGCTCAGGCAGCACTCCGATAGCACCCACGCGTGCACACGACCTCACCTCCGCAGGCAGTCGCGAGCAGCCACTCACACAGACAGTCTGCGCACGAAAAGGAGATGAAGAGGGGTTCTCTGCGTGCAGTTCCGAGGTGTTTAATGACAACACACCCGAAGGGAACAGAGGCAAGAAGAACTCAGAACCGCAAGACTGTGCCAGTTTTATCCCGAAAGCTCCCAAAGGCGGGCAGAGCATCCAAAACCAATAGTCTGAGGGCTGGGGGGCAGAGGCAAGGTTGAGTGACATAACAGGGGCCAATGGGAAAAGGGATGGGAGGGGGGAGAGGACCAGTGACCAGCTGGATCTAGACAAAGGCAGAACTTTCTAGCAAAGTGTTGTAGGGACAGACCACTTTTAGGGCAACTTGGGGGGTGTAAAGTGGACTTAGCCACCGCAACACATGGTAAAAATCTTCTTTCTTATATCTAAACTAAATCTACCCTCTTAGTTTAAAACCATGACCCTTTTGCCCTTTTGCTGTAGGTCATGCTGATAAGTCTGTCCCCATCTTTCTTGTAAGTTTCTTTTGAGTACTGTAAGGCTGCTCAGCCCAGAGCCTTCTCTTTTCCAGGCTGACTAATCCCAATTCAATCAGTCTTTTCTCTTAGGAGAGGTGCTCCCACCCTCCAATCATCTATGTGGTCTCCTCTGAACCTGCTCCAATATGCCCATGTCCTTCCTATGCTGGGGTTATGAATTGACAAATTGCATAAAATTAAGGCGTAGAGAAAAAGATTGATTTAATTTACAGTTTAATTTAAAGTAATATAGGAAGAATTCTTATGGCATTGTAACATCCCTTTTCAGTATTGGTAGAACAAAAACTTGGTATTTGTGTTACAATATGATTTTTATATTATGATAACGTTTCATTTTAGATGCTATCTAACAAGATTGTAATGACTTCATTAGAAGTAGAACTTCGTTATTTTGTTAAAGGAAAATCTTTGAGATTTTTTTTTCCTAATGCACATTTTTGGTGTATTTTATACAGTTCAGAAAAAAAATAACTTCATCAACTCAGAAATTGTTGATGAAATGAAATTTGCTTCTTTTCACACCTCTAGGTTATTTATTACACTATTCTTCATTCAACATCTGGTACTTATTTTCAGTTGAAACTTTCATTGTTGCGATGGTTGATTACTCATACCAATTATTGCTGTTCTTCTGGTTGTACTGTTTTTGAAAGAATAGGCACAGCAAGCAAATGCATTATTACCTATTATGACATTTATTATGATTATTAATATGTGTAGGGAATATATGCAGAGTATTATTCATATGGTAGTTAGACAGTTCCACACTCTTGATATTTGTTATCTTTGATATCAGGCTATAACAGTTTCCACATTTTATATATTAGAGATGGAAGGAAATAATAATTAAAAATCTTGCCCGAGGTTAAGGAGAGAAAATGAGTTGGAGCAGGGACTCACAGTCTTCTGGCTTTAATTGCTTCTGGAACAATATGTTTCATTGTATTATTGAGACCAAACAGAACTAAGAGTGATAGATTAAAAAAGTCCCAGTGGTAGATACCTGGCTTACTTCTGCAGCCATATCACCAAAATGGATTGATTTTCACATCAAGAGTGTCAGTTTAGCAAACATTTGTCTGAAATCCAGGAAGGCTGAATGCATCCATATATGCAGAATATCCAGTTCTCAGACAAGTCAACAGGAGCTTTCCAAAAAATTATTTTGGGTTGGAGGTTTGGTGGGTTTGCTTTCTCTTCAACTAAAATGAAGTTGTTGACTCTGAGGGTAATGAAAGAGACTTGCCAGTACTGAAGCTGAGGGAAAGACTGTGTAACCTGCAATGGTTTTCAGAAAATCTTCTCATATTTTCATAATAATCTGGGATCCACATTACCACAATGAAAGCATGGTGGATTGATGGACTAATCTTGCCATTATATGTTAAATATTGTACTGAAGTAAGGAGTACATGTAACTGGTACAAAAAGAAGGGCATATAACTCTCAGAGTATAAGAAAGACAAGTGCCTCCAGTATGTAATTAGTTCCATACATTTTAGGCTCCTTTTTGGTTGTTTGAAAGTGCTCTATCATTCTCCTTAATGAAAGACTGGATCTAACTTATAGGAGGAAAGAAACCTGCTCTACAGGTTAGTTCTGGTCAGGTCACCAGCAGTAAAATAAATGAGGTCTTGGAGCTGGGTGAAATTAGGTTTAAGGGCAACAAAGACATGAAAGACCAGATATCTAACATATATAGAACACACTAGGTGTAGTGTGTGTAATATGGGGATGTAATATGGGGGTGCAAACAAGGAGGAAAGAGCAAGGTGTAAAAGAATGTTAGAAAATATAAAAATAGCCCATGCCAATCTACCCAAAAAGGAGTAATAATGAAGAAAACCAATTAACATCTCATTTTTCCCGTTTGTGAATTTGGAACAGTGATGGCCTGATCCAAATGTTCCCTTGCTTGAGCAAGATGTGTGGTATCGGATCCAGAGGGACAGTGGAAGGGTGACCATAATGTTCATGAAAGGGATTGGTACTACTTGTGTGTGTAACAATGATAACTGCTTTGTTATAGTGCTGAGACCTTTTTCTTGGTACAGATATTCTTTATTTTCTTTTCCTGTAATAAATAAATCTGAACCAATAACGCTTGCCTAGCTTTACCATCAAGATTTCATTTTTATTAATAATAAATTCTTGACTTCATGTATTCACTGCATTTCCCTTTAGCACATAACAAGATTTTAAGCATAATAAAAAGCTTAAAGTTTTAACAGACAAAAAAGTTCCCATTTGACTAGCTTTCATAAAGCGGCTTCAAGAAGCAGCTAGGACAAACAGTAATGTTTGTTTTTGTCTCATCTCATTTTTATTTCTTAGTGGAATTTGCTGCTAGCGAGCAAAAAGAGTTTCTGATCATAGTCAGTTACTCTGAAAAATATATTTTATTACTTTCAAAAAACCCCACTTACATGAAGGGAATTATAAAATCATTTTTACAGGAGTCTTTGGATAATAAATTGTCAAGTCTTAAATATCATCAGATTCTTTTATCTGAGTTTATCTTGTCAAAATGGATCAGAATGCTGTAATCAATCACTCAGCTTAGCCATAAAATGGCTTCATCATACATGTGTATTCTCTTCAAAATCAAGTTGTAACATTTGCACATAATAACTTATTGGGTTGCAAGGTTAGTACGAGCCTGTGTTCAATATTATCTGACATTTTATTGGCTACTACACAAACTTTTGCCTAATGCGGTCATTTTACTTAGAAATTTAATTGAAAAGTTGCCTGTAACAAAGCACTTTTTTAATGTAGGAAGAGTAATGTAAAACTACTTGATGCATGGGAGGAAGAGGGGAGACAGTAAAGTGTGGGAGAAAATGAAGAAGAAAAAGAAAACACTCATTCTAATGAGAAATGGAGTTTGAAGAGGAAGTTTCATAAGGATGAATTCATTCCCTAAGGGAGCTTAGTCTGCATTTGGTGCCTGGATCAGCACACCTTCCTAGATGAAAAGTATAAATCACACAGTTATGTGATGGATGATGTTTATTTAGAGCAAGGCTTGTTAAAGAGGTGCTTAGCAGTGAATGGGCGTCTTCTTTCAAGGAACGAGGTCTTGATGCAGGCATATAGAGAGTAGAGAAAGGAAGGCAGGAAGTCATGGGGTTGTAGGGGGAAACACCAGCAGAGGATAAAAAAGGGCCATCCTCAGTTTGTGATGATCTGGACTTTGTCAGAGGAATATGACAGATGCAAAAAGGCCTCTACTGGAGGTTTCAGGCAGGCGATGGATGCTTACATGTGAAACTTATATTGACCTATTTCATTTCAGAGGAATGTGGCTTTAGAAAAGGTGAAATAAAAGTCTGCTTAAAAAACTAATTGATGTCTGGGATGATGACCATGCAAGAGGCAACAATCAAAACAGAAATATAATATTAACCAAACCCTATGTTTTCTCATGTAGGCATTATTTTTTTTTTCTTTCCTCCCATATCTTAGAGGTCTATAACTCTGTTGAAGAAAACTTTACGAAGTCTTATTTTTAGAAAGCTTTTTCTATCTATTCCCAGCTATATCTCTAGCACAGAAGGGAGTCACACTCACTTGCCTGTTCTGAAAAATGAAAAAACCCAAAATAACCCAAACAAAAAGCATTTTTTGAATTTATCTTATATTTGACATTGAATGAATATGCTAATACAAGTACATGGTAACAAAATGTATTGGAAAATAAACTAAAGAATGAATAAGTGTGGAAAATATTATTAAAGCTGGGTCTGTGGCCCCTAAATGTATGTATAAGCAGTTAACATAGAATAACAGTAAAATTTAAAACCAGACGAACAAACAAACAACAACAAAACTTCTAGAAGCGCTTTATCCTCATTACAGTTTAGTAGAAAGTTCCTGAATAATAATATTCCCTCAGGAGGTGATAATTTATAAAATAAAAATTCATAAAATATACATGTTTTATGACAGCTGTTGAATGTTGATAGAGCTGTGTTAGAATCTAAGGCTGGGTTCCATTGGAAAAGGTTGTTTTCTCTTTGGTCATTGTTTCTCTACATTTTTTCCGTTCGTTGGTTATGCGGATTGCCGGGATCCCACAGTGCCTCTTCACATGGAAGGGAAGATGAAAACTTGGGAGCTATTGGATCTTCAGTTCCTGAATACCTTGGCCCCCTCCTCATCTTGCTACTTATCGAAGTGGCTTCCCATTTTAAATGTGTAGGATAAGAGAAGCAGAAAACTTACGGAGCCTCTGTACCGCCACCCTCCCAGGAGCTTCCAGTGTTCATACCTTCAGGATGGCTCTTCTGGTGGGTTTCCTGAAGACCATGACATTTTTTATTTTACACAAAGAATTTGAAATGTGAGGTTCTCCTTCAGTTCATAACAAAGTCAGCTATTCTGAAATATCAAAGCCCTTTGTGAATTGGAATGACCTTTCCCTGGTTAGCTCCTGCCCTTTAGCAATGGGTGTTGCTGGTTGCTCGAAATTCACATACATGGCCACTTTTTGCAAAAAAAGGCTGTGAGAGGGCAAACTTTCTCCAAAAGGTCTTTAACTTAAAAAAGTCAACCCAAGGCATGAAAAAAAGAGAACCAGTTCTGCAGGCTATTCACCTCTTGGCCTCTTTACTGAAATTGCCAACAAGGAGAGGAGCTGCGATGAAGACTATTCATTTATCTCTGAAAATAATGTTGAATATCTGTCACTGCTTTGGGAAATGATTGACCTGATAATGATAGGTTTTATATCAGCAGGTCCTCGAGTGCCATTCTCAAAGTCACTATATGGGGTTTGAAAATTGACTTCTTAATGGTGACAGTCCTGTGAAACAGAAAGGAATTGCATTGCAGATGAATTTTCTGATGCAAGTGCATTGTCTTTTCTCTCCCCAGATTGATGCCCACGCACAAAGTATGTTGCCCAGAGCAAAACTTAAGGGAATTACAGTGCAATGGCATTACATTGAGCCATATACCTTTAATATCATGCAATAATTTACTCTTAAACTTTTTCTTATGATGGTGAAATGGATCTCACTTCCAAAAAAAAAAAAAAACAAATATACTTACAGGAGAGTTATATTTAAATTTATGAGTATATAGTTTAGCCTTAAGAAAAAATATCTTAATTTGCCTCTTATTTTTAAGGTTCATTATAGTTAAAGTTTCCTTCCAGAGAAGCATCTCACAAAGGTCAATAGAAACTATTGGGAATTAAGGATGGAATTTTCAAAAGTAATTACTGCTGGCCTAAGTCTGATCTCACTGGTTTCAATGAACTACCGTTAACTTTACTGTGAATAGAGGTAGTCAAATGTCAGGAGCTTTTTGGAAATCCAGTATGACTGATGTGTCATTCAGTTGACAGTGAGACAAGAGTAGTGTACAGGACCCTCAAAGTGGATTATCTCTCTCTTTTCTATGAAGTGTGGATATTAATTTCTTGGAAACATATAAATGCTATCATACCAAACAAATATTCAACTATAGAAAGAGGAAAAAACCATGGTGAATGAAATTGAATGGCTGGGAAAAAAGGGGTTAACAAGGACAAATATAGATAAAAGTAAACAAATACAAATCCAATGAGATATTGCGTTGGAAAATTGCTACCTAATTTATTTCCTCATTAGCATTTTTGAAACTTAACTAGGCCCAATTTCCCAGTAAACAAGAAAAATGAATTGCAGATCCCAACTCTGTTTATGTTCAATTTCTATGCTGTGTTTTGTTCTCCCTGAATTAAAGAAAAATATCTGTCTTGTTTGCTCTTGAATTAATATTATAATCAATGCAACTTTCCATGGTGTTTGCAGTTTGTCACTACTATTTATTAGATACAGTGTGTTAACACCCAAAGAATAACCAACAGAGGTATTCCATTGTGATAGGCAAGATTGAGACACTGCCCATTCCCAGCTTTGCCTATTTAAATGATTCATTTTTAATGAGTAAAGCAGGGAACACTTTTATGGGCCAGAGAGAAGAATAAACATAACGCACAAGTTAAGAAAATAATATTTTGATTTGTAGACTTCAAATTATTCTTACAATTTCAGGCAACTTTGAGGAATAGCTGCTTTTCAGCAATTTTCTGAGGAAATTGAGTGCTTATGGTAGGAAAAATTAGCAAATAGTAAAAGTTAGATTTTCAATCCATGCACTAGGTTGGCAGTTGTGCCGTTGTCTTTGCGCGGTGAGCCAGGACAAGTAATGGCTGCATCTTTATGCAACAGGAAGAAAGAATGCACTCAGCAATCTTAACAGGAAAGGTAAGGCTGTGCTCTAACACAGAATCATAGAATCTCAAAATCATAGAATAGCCAGGGTTAGAATGGACCTTAAAGATCATCTTGTTACAACCTTACCGGTGTTCTTTCCAATCAGGTTGCTCACAGCCCCATCCAGCGTGGCCTTGAACACTTCCCGGGATGGGGCATCCACAGCTTCTCTGGGCAGCCTGTGCCAGTGCTTCATTACCCTCACAGGGAAGAATTTCTTCCTAATATGTAAACTAGACCTCCTCTTTTTCAGTCTGAAGCCATTCCCCCTCAGCCTATCAGTACATACCCTTGTAAAAAATTCCTCTCCATCTTTCTTGTAGACTCTCTCGGAAGACAGAAGACTGCAATTAGGTCACTCTGAAGCCTTTTCTGTTCCAGGCTGAATGATCCCAATTCTCTCAGCCTTTCCTCATAACATATCCTGGGTTTTTTTCATATCATTCATGTATATTTTTTCATTTATCTGGATACTTCACTTACAGACTACCAGATACAAACTGAAGTTTGTACACTGAAAATGACCCTTAAACAGTTAGGACGGTATGTGAGTAGGAACCTATTCTTAAGCTATTAAAAGGTGCTGGAATCTATCATGCTTGCTTATGTTGCGGCTTTAGGTCGCAGTCCGGCATAGGTGAGTGTATATGTGTGCACACAAATTAGTAAATTACATCATGTTGTCCAATTAAATAAGCTATGTCAGCTTCTGATGCACAAAAGCTGGTCTTTTTAGCATCAAACCTTAGGGCTGAGATTCATCTAGGCTGCAAAAAATTCTCAATATGTGTTCTCTGACAGTTGTGGATGTTGCCTAGGATAACTGCACGTGGGTGCCTTAGCACCTAGTGCATGACAGCACGGCACCGTTCTAGAGAGAAAGTTGTGTGTTAAATTGGTCTGGACTTCTGTGTGTGTTTGGCTTGTTTGCTTTAGTTCAACATACATTCCCTCTCCTGTACAGCTAATCTGTTTCACCTGTCATGGTATATTTTTTCTCCAGTCAAATCCACTAGACTACACTTACTATAGGCACTGCAAAAATATGCTTCTTGTAGAAAAAAAATCAAAATAGTTTCATAATCTTTTGCTGAACTTTTGCACATTAAATGTAAAGCAATTCATTTCCATAACAATGAATTTTACTAAATGTAAATGAAATTCTATTCCAAATATTTCAAAGCAAATATGTTTTGGTTTGTGTTGAGTTGTTTTTTTGGGGTTTTTTTTTGTTTTTTTTTGGCATAACACAAACATTTATTCTCCCAAATATAGCAAGTCTGCTTACGAGCTCTCATCCCCCATATGATTCACTTACACTGGCATTAGCCTGTCTAGAGACATTCATCCAAACATGTAAAAGCACTGAAAAATATCAGGTAATGACTTATAATTGCTACTTCGGATGGACTATGGATTTTGTATGATTAATTTTATTCCTTCTTACCAACCTCACATCTTTATTAAGACACTTTTGTTGCATATTTTTTTTCAGGCTGCAAATTCTGTGGAGTAGAAATTGTATCATTTGATTTATTTTTACAGCATCTAACATAATGTGATACTAAATATGTCTGTATATAATCAGTGCTGTATCAGTGTTAATAATAAATAATAAAATCCCTCTAAGATTGTTATTCATTGCTCAGGTAAAGAAACATTGAAATAAGTAAGTGAGAAACCGCCCTAGGCTCCTATACAAATCAAGGGCAGAAACAACCTTCCAAACCAAAGTAGATTAAGATTCACTTTCAAGGCATGACAAAATGACGTGTTTCTCTAAAAGCACTATTAAAGGATTGACATCATCTGCCATGAGTATCCAAGGGTGAGCTTCACTGCAGACCACCTCAGCTGACTTAAAAATTAGGCACATAATTTTCCTGTACAGAAAAGGGTGAGGAATACCCACCTCCCAAAACAAATACCTCCCATCTCTCTCTCCTTGCTGACTCCAGAGGGAACCAAGACAGCTCAGAAATTCCCAGACATTCATGGCTGAGCTCACTTGCAGGCACTGACATCTGATGATCCAAGGCATCCAGGCTGGGCTGGTGGACAGCATGCAGAACCTTCCAGGTGCCTCCTGTCCTGCAATATGAGCCTCATGCTTAGGATCCTTTGCCAGGGAGAGCCAATGTATTCTGGTGAATAATCAAGCTCTGCCTGAAGTAGGCACGGCATTTAATCAGAGGAATCCCTCTGAGGAGTCACACAATTTTAGCAACTGGAGCTCAGAAAACCAGCTCTTATGTAGACACTTACCCTGCAGTTAACTAAAATTAGGTGAAATGAATCCCAAATTCATAATTTTTAAATAGCTATAGTTATATTAAATGCAAATGAGCCACTGAGCAGGGATCTGCAGTAATTTCTGATCAAAGATTCCAGAGTTGGGCTGAAAGATGATGGCTGCTAAAGTTCAGGAACAAGCTATAAGAGGAAACTGGGGACCTCACACAGGACTTAAAATGGTGCTAGACAGACATTTCCAATAGACTTGCCTCAAATCTATCTGAAGGAAGATATTTGGGGAGTATAAAACCTTAATTCTAGCACCAGAATTATGCAAAGAGGACTGGTTGATATTTTGCATATTTCTATCTTTTTTGAGAACTGTGTTTCAGATTTCCACCCTTGAAAATGGTTTACTAATTGTAGAAGGAACTCTTTGTACTTAAAAATCAGATATGTTCCCTGCACCAAAGAGCATAAGGCAGAGATCTAGATCAAGAAATACTTAAAGAGATTATTTTTAAAGAAGACTGAGAAAGACTGTCAGGTTGACAGGCCCTTGAATGTGTTCCATCTGTATGGAATAGAGTATTGAGCAGCAAAAAATATAATATGCGTACGCAAGAAAAAAAAACATACATAACTAAATGACATAATGAGGAGCATTAAGAAGAGCCATGGTGCCATTCTGAATGCTAGACTGATGCAGTCACATGAAGTGGAGAGGAAGACAGCACTTGTATGTGCGTCAAGGAAGAAAAGTTCTGCTTTAGGCCAGTTGCCTGCCAGCAAAAATATATTTTCAGTTAATACTGGATGAAAAAAAAAAGTAAACACTGTTCACAATCAATTTTAAAAGTTGGGAGTGGGTTTATTTTCTCTATTTTTCCTGTAAGCCTAATTAAGATAAAAAAGTTCCGTGTACACTTGCAGATATGGGTTTCAGCAAATTGAAAATGAAAAAAAAAAAACAAAAACGAAAAACCTGAATCAAAAACAAAACAAAACAAAACAAAAAAAACCCAACCACAACAATCAAACAAACAAACAAAAAAACGCAAAAAACCAAAAAACAATAACATCATGAGCATTTCTGGAAAACCAAAAATAAAAATTGGAGGTCATTTTCATTCCAAAAGATTTGTGGGGTTTTGTTCATGTTTTCAAATAAAATTTTCCCGGAATTCCTAAGCACAAGAAATGGTGACTACTTGTAGATGACCCAGATTTGTGATTTCAACAGAAACAGTGAGTACTCCTGACTTCCTCCTGTATTACTCATTCTGACTGTGAATACCTTGAAAAGGAGCTATCTCTTTCAAGAAAGCCATAAACACTAGAGGTGTAGTTGTCTGTCCCATGTAAAGCACTGTGACACTTTCTGACTTTAGTGTAGTTATGATGGTCAACATCAGTGGAAGATTTGGCTAAACTGGATCTGAAATATTTCTGTCTGGTAATCCACGGTTGTGACTGTCTTTCTGTGCATGTAAGGTTAAACAGCTTTGTGCTAAAAAGGATCACCAGAGGCTCTGACACCTAGTCCCAATCTGGAGAACTAAATATTTGAATGCCTGGTCTACTGGAGACGTCTGTTGCTGCTGTTCAACATCAGTAAAGTAGTTTCTGCAAACTAGTAACTGCAAAACCAACTAACCTTTGGGTTACAGAGGAAATATGCATCTATAGATTAACTTCTACAAATATTCCCAAGATGCAGAGAGCAGGAAACATGCAATAATTACTACACTTGGCCCCATGTACTGCTGCTATACAAATTTGAAAAAGGCGAATGAGAAATGAAGTCATAAGAGCAGATGTAGCAAAAAAAACCCAAAAAAGACATTTCACAAGCCTTAATTGCAGTTAAAAATATTTCTGTCATTCCTGAGTGCAGAATTTCTGCATCACTAAGATATAATTTTAGTCATCTTATACCTACACTAACAGAAAGCAGTTCCTGACTATCTAAAGGTAGCAGAAGCCATGTTTTCCTAATCCTGGGGTTGTTTTTTCCCCCAACAAATGCAGTTGAAATAATAACAAAGCAGCCTCATTCCACCTCTACAGCCCAGCAGCAAATATAAATCCATCAGGGTGACAATAGGATTAAACTGTGGGCACTGCTTTCTTGTTAGTCTTCTCCCTTAAATAACTTCCATGTGAGATGGGAAATTAATGTTGCAATAAGTTGGTTCCTGTTGTGGGCCCAACAATAGAGCCAGCAATCCTCTTACCGTGGAGCATTACTTTTGCCTGTATGTCAGCTGGCTAAACTGTTCAGTCACCTTTTGTCTCCATAGGAGTACAATGCGCTTGTTGATTTGCCAAGTCCCAAATCCTATATTTAATACAATGCCTTGGTGTAATTTGAAAAATAAAAGTATGACTCTCCCTGAATACCATTAAGAAAATTGAAGGGGAGGGGACAGAAACAGGGGCACAAGCTCACATATAGATATTTTCACATTCACACCCCAGACAAAGACTCAAGCTGTGTCTTCAGGTGGAAAGAAGAATGGACAAAAGAAAATGTATTAATTGGACCACCTCAGGACTGGGTCTTATGTTATCATGGCTCATCTTCTTCCACTGCTTTTTCCTTACTTTAGTGCAAGGCCATTTATTTGCTGCAGAGCGACACCAGCTCTGAAGGCCACTGTAGAAAGAGGACAGGGCAAAGCCTGTTCCTTTTCCTAACTAAACAGATATTCCTACACCTAAACCCAGCTGTACTGGGTTTTATTCGTTCCTTGCTGTTGAATCCAAGCCTGGGTACATCCAACATATTTAAGTCTATGACTAAGAACTATCTAGCCTAAGTCTGTGGATACTAAAAAGCTTTCAGCAGAGAAATTTTCCAGCTTTCTGCAGCATTCTGTGAGAGCCCTGCTTTTCTCACACAAGCTATCAAAAACAGTGAGATGATTTTGTAAACAAATTCTCTATTTAACACCTGCAAGCTTGTTTTCCAAGTTTTATTATGGTACATTGGAAAAATATTTTGGAATGGATGTTGCAGAGCCTTAACCAATCATTCTGAGGGATGGTTGGTCAGGGACCAATGGCCTCTTGCCATCCTTGGGAACTAATACTGTAATGGCCCAGTTCTGTGGGGTTCCGCAAGCCCACAGAACTTTGGGCATTTCGGTATTACAGTCAAGTGGCAAAGAGGGAGGAAGGAGATTCGCTTGATGGTTTATTCCATGCTGACAGCCGAACTCCCAAAGCAAATCTGAAACACGATCCTAACGGTCTCAGTTTTACCCGGGGCCA
>VZTI01003865.1:159428-175392 GCA_013397865.1 Struthidea cinerea | reverse complement strand
CCAGGGGGCTCGGCCCCTTCCCCACAGCGTTCACCCAGGGCTGAGCAGTTACCCAGCGAACCCTGGCAGGATGCTCTGCCCGCTCCCTGCCATCACCTCAGCACCCCGGGGTGCCCAGGTGGGCACCGGGGCAAGCTGGGTGCGGGTGGGAGCCTGCCGTGGGCAGGTTCTCCGTGCAGCCTCCCACCTTTCCCAGCTGGAGCCCTCTCCCGGCCAGCAGTGCCAGGGAATGGGCTCCCCCAACCCGCTGTACCCCCAGGAAACCATCACCTGGATGGGCTGTGGCCATCCTGGCCTCTCCCAGGACAGCTGGCTCTCCAGCCTGGAACAAGGCGACGTTTCATGTCCCTTCCAACCCAAACCATTCTGTGATTCCATGATCCCACCTGGAGCGTGGCTTCTGCAGCGCCCATGGAAAGCCCCCGCCCTGGCACAGGGACCCCTCCAGGGGGGTGGGACAGGGGACACAGACCTGGGTCTATCCTCGCCGCCACTCTCCTCTCCTGCCACCCCTGGCACGGAGCAGAGCCCCGGGCACTGGGGCTCTGAGGATGCGCCGAGTCCCGTCTGGCCCCCGGCGTGGCAGGAGGGGCTGTCCCTGTCCCCAAGGCCGGGGAAAGGTGGGGACGTGACACACTTGGCTCTGTCCCAGGAGCTGGCAGGGAACCGGAGATATCTGGAGGACAGGGAGAGCCCAGGCTGCGGGGCTGCTTCTAAAATAAATAAATTAAAACAAATCACAGATTTCAGCCCAGCTTTACCGGTCAACACCCTCATTTTCGGCGCACCAGCGTCTCGCCATCGCACCTGGAGCAGGGAGCAGCTCCTGCTCCAACGCTGCCCTGTCCACCCAGCAGGGTCCGGGGGTGCCTCATCTCCCCCGTGCCCCCCTTTGGCTCTCCCAGCCCTGACAGCGAGCGCTGCTCTGCCCTTGGGAAAACCTCAGGCCGGGGAGCAGCGCTCGGGAGAAACGTCAAGGCCGATTTGGTCCTCGGGGACTGATCGGTGCTGACAGCTCACCCTGCCCCGCTGCAGCACAGAGCAGCCTGGAGAGCACCGGGAATGGGAATGGGCAGCCCACACCCGCCTGGAGGAGCCGGGATGGTGGGGAGGGACTTCGGGAAAGAGCTGGCTCAAAGTGGAGGTGGGAGAGAGGTGGTCGTGCTCAGAGTCTTCCCCTGCGAGCCTGGTCGGTCCCACTGCTTCTGTTCCATGGGGAAACTGAGGCAGCACAGGTGAGCAAGAGCTCTGACAGTGCCACTGGCACTCAGCCCATCCCTGCGGTGCCCGAACTGGGCCCTGTGCCCTGCACGGCGCCCCTGGGAGCAGGGGCCCAGCCCTCTGCCGGGGTGGGGTGTGGGATCTCTCCCGCTTCCTCAGGCGCTGCATCCCTCGGCCGTGGGAAACCGCGGGCTCCGAGGGCTCCTCCCGCCTTTGCCGCTGCCGCGGGGCCCCGGCGCTCCGGCCACAGCCACGCCGGCGGGGTCACCTCCCGGCCGAACCTGCCGCGGCTGTGGCTGCAGCCTCCGGCTCCTCCTGGCAGCCAGGGACGAGCTGGGTCAAGGCGGGTGAGCGGGCCCTGGGCTCTGCCGTGCCCCAGAGACCCCACACAGATCCCACAGAGATGGGATCCAGGACCCACATCCCGACGGGGAACTCGGTGCTCGCTGCTCGCAGGGCTGGCACATCCCTCACGGCAGGGACCATCCCTCACCCGGGGATCAGCCCCGACACCAGGAGCATCTCTGGCACAGGGAATGTCCCTCGCACAGGGAGCATTCCTTGCGCAGGGAACCCGCCTGTGCTGCTCGACTCCCCAGACCTGCTCTGCCCCGCGTCCCAGCCCCGTGGCAGGAAGGTCCCTCTTGCACAAGCCGGGACGCCCGGGGCTGGAGTTGGGCTGCGCATGAGGAGCGGGATTTGTCCAGCCAGATGCAGAATCCCCTCTGTCCCACGTCCCTGTCCCCACCAGCGGGGTGCCAGGGCTCCCTGCGCTGCCCAGGAGGGGACGGGCACCCGTGGGTGCCGCGCGGCCTTGGGCACCAGCTCCAAGTAGGTCAGAGGAGTGACCCACCAGCAATGGTCACTCCTCTGCTCCGTGATCCAGCGTGGGGACACACGGTGACTGTGGCTCAGCAGCAAGGCCACCACTGCAGCCCAGTTCCCCCAGTCCAAGGGGGAGCTGCAGCACCGGGTCCCCAAATGCTGCCCTGGCAGCCCCTTGCCCACACCAGGGTGAGGGTCCCGGGATGTGGCTTCCAGAGGCTCCCAGGTGCTGTGACAGGGGCTGTGCAGACCCCACAGCCCTGGCAGCCCCTGGCACGGAGCTGGTGCTTTGCCAGCGCCGTCGGCAGCTGAGCCCTCCCCACCCCCAGCCCCCGCTTTGGCTGCCGGGGGTGACGGGTGATGAAACCTGAACGCGTCACCTCGATTTTCCTGCCAGGCCTGAAGGGCAGAACGAGAGAGGGCGGCTGTGAACCAGCCCAGGAGGCATCCCCAGTGCCAGGGCTGCTGCTGGCAGTGCCCAGAGCGCCGGTGCAGTGGGGTCTCCTGTCCCACCACCCCATTTCCCAGCAGCTCCGGACCCCACTGCAATGGGAACACGGCCACCACAGCTCCCTGCGCCCTTCTGGGCTCTATCCAGCACCTCTGCACCCTTTGCCCAGGTCCTTCCCCCGTGCCACAGGGCTGCCACAAGCCCAGTGGGGCAGCAGGACACACGGACCCATCGCGCTGGCCCTTTCTCCGGCAGGGCACGGTGACAGAGAGGGGACACGCTTATCCTCCGGCTGTTTATTGGCATCTCCCTCGGCTCAGCCCGGGCGCCGCAGCCCTGCCAGGCTGGTGCTGGCTCACCCTTAGGCACTGCGGGGGCTGTGCTGTGCAGACACCCCCAAAACAGCCACAGCCACGGACCCCCCGGGCATCAACACCCCCGAGTGCCCTCAGGCCTCTGCACAAAACCCCATTAAAAAGCCCCAAACCACCAGAAATGCCGAGGGGAGGCTCCAATCGCCTCATCCGAGTCCTCACCAGAGCCCCCGAGGTGCGAAATCAGGGGGGGTTGAGCACCACGTGCACCCCGCGGGGCTCTCCTGGGGTTTCAGTCCCGGCTTCTCCCGGGGGGCTGTGCTGGGCCAGGCACAAAGGAGGGGAGGAATGAATTGTCCCCTGGGATCCTTCCCCCTCCTCCCAAAGGCTGTGAGGGTCCAGAGTGGGAGTTCAAGTCCAGAGGTTTTAAGATCAGCAGAGCTCCTCTCGCCCTCTGCAGTCGGGAGTCTCCGTGTCACCGCTTGTCCCCAGGTCCGGGGGGAGCCACAAGTGGAGGAGCCAGGTTTTGGCACGGCAGGAGCCCCTCACCCAGCGCCCAGCACCCACTGGAGCCCAGCAGCAGGTCCGGGGCAGCGCCGGTGGGTGCCAAGGGCGATGTCGTTGCACCCCGAGCCCCCCGCCCCACCTGGTCCGAGGGGTCCATGACACAGGAGCTTTGGCCAAGGAGGGGACCTGGGTTTGCTCCCCAGGCCCAGGGACGGCGCTTGGCATCCAGCTCCGGTGCTGCCGAGAAAGCAGAAAACCCCTGGAGCCTGGGGCTGCTCCTCTTCCTCTTCCTCCTCCTCTTCTCCCCCTCGCTGCTTTTTCCTTTTCTCTTGATTTCTTGGGGCTTTTCTTTCGTTTCTTTTTTTTTTTTTTTCCTAATTTTCCCCCCTCTCCTGTTTTAGGTTTTTTTTTGGTTTTTTTTTTTCCTTCTGTTTAAATATCAAACGAAAGAGGAAAACCCGGCGATGGGGGCTCTGGAGCCGGGGGCCAGGCTGCTGGGCGGGCGGTACAGGGTCCCGGGCTGGCTGCTGGGGGCGTTGCCGGGGGTCTGGGGGGTGGGAGTCCTGCTGGCTTTGGGGCGGAAGAGGCTGCCCTGCTGCGTGGAGGTGCTGTTGGAGAGGGGCGTGTGGTCGGGCTCGCCCGAGTCGCTCTCGGTGTAGCTGTAGGCCTGTGCCCGGGAGATGCCCTTCTGCTGCCGCCGCCACGAGTTGTAGTAGGTGGGGTCGCTGATGTAGTGGTTGACGAAGGAATGCGCCTTCTGGTGCCCGGGGTCCACCTCGTACTCGCTGTCGCTGCCCTGAAAAACAGCGTGAGGGGATGGGGTGAGGTGGGGACAGCACCCGCCAGCCCCAAAACTCAGCAGGGTCGGGCTCTGCTTCCTTCCCCCCGCCCCCAGCAACGGGATGAGAGGGAGCGGCCCCGAGCTGCGCCAGGGGAGTTCGGGACAGCGGCAGGAATTTCCTCATGGGAAGGATGGCCAGGGGCTGCCCAGCGAGGTGGTGGAGTCGTCAGTGCTCTGGGCTGGGGACAGGGTGGGCATCGGGCACGGCTTGGACTCGATGATCTCAGAGGCCTTATGCAGCCACAGCGGTCCTGTGATTTCCAGGGCTTCCCTGGTGCTTTCCCAGTGCTCTTCTGGGAACGCTGGCAAGCACATCCCGAAAGTATTTAAAGGCTGGGACGGCTGCAGCATCACTGGGGGGGTTTCTGCCTCTTGCTGAAACAAAATGAAACCTCATACAAAAGGTTCCTGAGCGCTGCCGAGCCCGCGATGCCCCCGGGCTGGCGGGGAGGGTGTTTTTGGGCTCTGCCGGTAATTGGATTCAGCTTCTCCGGCGGCGCACAAAGGGCCCATTGAGGGCGGTGGGAACTGCCCCGCGCCAGCGCCAGCTCCCGCAGCTCTTCACAGCTCCTCAAAAGCCACTCGAGCCCCGCTCGGGCGGCAGCGAGAGGAGCCGGCATCTGCCAAGGAAACAGCCGGTGCGGGCAGCGACGGGGGGGCCCCCTGGGCACGGTCCCCTCCTGCTGGGGACAGCCCGAGGGAGCCGCAGGACCTTTCCCTGGACGTCAGGCTCTCAGATGGCGCCCAGGATCCATCCTGGGGGCGATGGTCCCGTGGCCTCCCCGGGGCTCCACGCTGCTGCCCGGCCACAGCTGCCCGCGGCCCCGGGACAAGACAAAGGTGGCATTTTGTGGAGTTGGCAGAGCCGCGGACGTTGCCACCAGCGACCGGGCAGCGGGACAGCCCCCAGCCCCGCCGACCTCCCTTCTCCCCTGCCCTGTCCCCAGCAGCCCTGGCAGCCCCCCGCAGTGTCACATCCCCAGCACACGGGCCGGGGGCTGTGCCAGCTTCGCTCCGGCTCCGTGCCACGAAGCCGCGGGGATGCTGCTGCCTCCAAAGCGGGGCGAGGCAGGAGGAGCAGCGCTGTTCCCAAACGCGCACCGGGACCGGCCTCGTGGCGGGCAGAGGAAAGGGTTGGTGCTCAGGGAGGGCTCCCAGCACCCTCCATCCTGCCCCAGGTCCCTGCCCCAGGTCCCTGTCCCCGTGCGCAGCCCCGGGGGTCACCTGCGAGTCGGAGACCTCGGAGGGTTTCTCGGTCAGGCTGCTGCTCTCGGCGGGGATCAGGTCGTTGTACTTGGTCACGTCCTCGTCCGAGTAGTGCAGGCTGCCGGGGCTGGGCCGGGGTGGGGACCTCGGGGACAGGCAGGAGGGTGGGTCAGCGTGTGTCCCCTTCCCTCGGGGCTGGGCCTCTTGGGGACAACCCCAGCAGACCCCTGGGGATGGCTCAGGGACCACCCCTCAGCTGTGCCAACCCCCTCCCCAGAACCCTGATCCCACTGGCAAGGACCCCCAGCCTTTTGGGGGGGACACTGGGCAGATCAGGGTCACCCCCTTGGGATCCACGCCCTCCCCACCCCATGACGGAGCAGGGGAATGACGAAAAAAATGCTCCCCCTGCCCGGGGAGGGGGCTGTGGCTGGGGGTCCCTACCGGGTGTAGATGCCGTTCTTCCGGCAGAAGGAATTCTTGACGGAGAGGCGCCGGTTGTTGAGCTCCAGAGCGGGGAAGCTGCCCTCATCCAGGCTCACCATCTCCCCGTGGCTCAGGGCGGCCGCCTTGGAGCTGTTCCCTGGGGGATGGGATGCTCAGCCTCCCCCAGCCCCTCCCCAGGCAGCGCAGCACGGCGAGGGGGGGCTGGACCCTGCACGGAGGGCTGGGGATGGCCCCGAGGGGATTGAGCTGGTTCCAGAGCGACCACGGCCTGGGGACAGCCAGGAGATGCCAGCCGTGCCCAGCCCCAATGCCCCCAGCTCCCACTCCGGGCTGTTTGCTTAGCGAGGAGCTCTGGATTTTCCCCACAATTTGAGCCCTTGACAGAGCTAAGAAAACAGAGCTGTGTTTGGCTAATCCCGGTGACCTCTGCGAGCCCCCGGGGCTGCCCTGCCCCCGCAGCTGTCTGTGGGACAAGTCCTTCACTTCAGCTCGAGCTGCCAGCGCTCTCCGGGACACCACAGCGTCGTTACTGGGTGGCACTGGGGCTCTGCAGGAGTCGTTCCCAAGGCGGGCAGGAAGGGAGGCTCCCACCACCCCACCCAGACCCCAAAAGCAAGGGGAGACCCCCAAGAAGCTCCCATGGGATCAGGAGAGTCCTGTCACCACCCACCACTCTCCCTCACTCACCTGAGTCCGACTTCTTGGAGTACTTCTTGCTCTGCCCGCGGATGATGAGCACGAAGACGAGGAGGAGGATGAAGATGAGCCCCACCAGGGCGATGACCACCAGGAACCACCACTCCTCGTAGAACGGGTTGGTTTTCTGGGCTGGGGCACAGCAGGGAGGATCAGAGGGGGACAGGCACGGGGGACAACCAGTCGGGATGGGGACACCCCTCTGCAGAGCACAGGGTCACTTGGGCGGCTCTGTGAGCGAGGCCTGGAGCCATGGGAAAGGGGGATAACAGAGGGCTTGGGAAAGGGGGTGCTGGCAGGGGGATTTGGGACCCTGTAGGAGCCAGGAGTGGGTTTCAGTGATGACCACGAGAACAGAGCAACGCCAGGACCCTCCCTCTGGCACAGGGGGAGAGAATTCCCTGGGAACACACCTGACACGGAGGGGGAAGGGGTGCTGGGGGTCCCGTAGCCGTAGTCGTTGACGGCGATGACACGGAAGTCGTAGCTGACCCCCTGCTTGAGGATGTCCATGCTGAAGGTGTAGGAGATCCCCTCCTTGGGGATGTCTTTGATGAGGATGTCCCAGAGCCCCTCATCTGGAAGAGACAGCGGGGCTGGGAGGGGAGGGCTGGCTCTGCAGGACACCCCAGGGCGATGTCCCTCCGTCCACCGGCCCTCCAGGTGCTGCCCTTCCCATCAGCCCTGCTCAGCAGCGTTTTCCTCACGGATCAGCACATGGACAACACCCCAGACGCCAGGTCCTAACCCCCAACCCAGGTCAGCGCTCCCTGCCTCAGCTTCCCCCTCTCCTGACCCCCGAGGTGGGGACAGAGAGCAGAGGCAGCTGCGGTACCTGAGGGCCGGGCCTCGATGACGTATCTGGTGATGGGCCCTTGGCCGGGGTCCCCACTGGACCAGTGGATGGTGATGGCCGAGCCGTAGCGGGAGATGAAGGGTTCTCCGGGGGGGCCGGGGGCACCTGGGGACCAGGGCAGAGCTGGAGGCAGGGGGCACAAACTGGCACGGGGCTGTGCCAGCCCCCAGACCATCTCCTCCCTCACCCCGTGCGTCCCCCACGTGTCCCCCGCACCTTCCCCGGGCCCTGTGGTGATGTTGGCCTCGACGTCCGGCCCGTAGGCGAAGGTTTTGGCCCGGATTCGGAAGCGGTACGTGACGCCCTCAGCCAGGTCCTTGACCTTCATCCACAGCGGGCTGTTCCCCTTCACATCCACCGTCACGATCTTGCTGACTCCTGCGGGGACAGAGGCTGAGCCGGGTCCCCCCGAGCCGTCCCCTCTGCCCCCGGCCATGCCCTCACCATCCACGGGCGTGCAGGGCTCGTACACCAGCCTGTAGCCCTCGAGGACGCCGTTGGGCAGCGGCGGTGGCTCCCAGGACACGTTCACAGACGTGGTGGTCAGCTCGCTGAAGCGGATGGAGCCGGGGGCGCTGGGGGCTGCGAGGGGACAGGGTGGCAGGGCCAGCTCAGCGCTCCAGGGGACACCCCCAGCACCAGCCGGCCCCTCTCCCTGCCTCCACCCTAACGCTGGTCACCAGCTCACACCCCCGAGCCCCATCCCCGCTGCAGCAAAGGTTCCAGGGGGGAATAACGAGTCTCCTTCTCCTTCTCTCTCCTCCCAAGACCTTCATCCCCCTTCAAACCTCAGCTTAAATCTTCATCTCGGTGTGCTCACCCGCCGGGGCGAGCCCAGGGATGTTCTGCTCGGGATGGCAGGATGAGAGGGAATCCCTGGAGCGGGACGCATGGAGACCCCTCCCCACAGGAGACCCCTCCCCACAGAGCCCAGGGGCAGGGGGGTGTGGGGGGAGCCGTGCCACGGGCCCCACCTGCCTGCTGTGTCCGTGCCTTCACGGGGGGGCTGCGGGGCCCGTCCCCCGCGGCGTTGAAGGCGGCCACGCTGACCCAGTAGGAGGTGTAGCCCGTCAGGTTCTTCAGCTTCACCCCGGTCTCGGGCAGGAAAAGGGTCTTGACCCGCGCGCTCTGGTTCTGGCGCTGCTCCTCCCAGAAGTGGATCTGCGGGAGGCGGCGTGGGGAGCTGAGTGAGGCACGGATCCAACCCAGCTCGCCTTCCCTGAGCCCTCGCTGTGCCCAAACATCCCTGCCCGGGCTCCCGAGCCCCTGTCCCAGCCTGGCTGGGGCTCCGAGTGTGCCGCAGGGAGCGGAACAGCCACTCCTCCAGGAGGGCTGCAGGCTGTGCCGGGCATCAGCCACGGCTCACGTCACCGCGGTGTGCTGAGATCACCTTCGAGCCGTGCCTGATTCCCGAGGGATGGGGACACGCACGAGGAATCACCACGGATGGGGAACAGGAGGTGTCTGGAGCACGGGGCTGGGTACCCCGGCTGCATCCTAATGCATCCCAACAGCATCCCCAGACATCCCGGCTGCGTCCCGGTGCATCCCGGCCGCATTCCAGGGCCGACGGCGCCATCTGCTGCCCCGCCGCCGCTCGGCACCGGGATGGGACGCCCGGGATCTCCTCGGGATCCCCAGCACCTTCCCAGAATCCCTCCCCCAAAGGCATGCACAGCACCCGCAGTGCCGCGCACCCTGTGCCCCCGCGGAGCCCCCCGTGCCCCCGAGCCCCGGCCGGGTGCCAGCTCCCGGGTGACCGGAGGTACCTTGTAGCCCTGGATGTCCCCGTTCTGGCTCTCGACGGGGGGCGGTTCCCAGGTGACATCCAGCTGGGTGGCCGTGGCCGCCTGCACTGCCACGTTCTGGGGCGCTCCGGTGGGCACTGCGCCGAGGGAGGGGACAGGGTCACCGCGCCGATCCGGGGGATGCGCTGCCCTGTCTGGGCGATGTGGGGTTCCAGGACAGCCGAGCCCCCAACAGGGGCACCCCCGCCAGGACTCACCCGCTTCCCCCACGAACACCTCCTGGGGGGGGCTGGGGGGTCCCTCGCCCACAGCGTTGTAGACGCTCATCCGGATCTCGTAGCGCCGGTGCTTGCTCAGGTCTGGGGGGGGAAAGGGTGAGTGGGACCCTCCCCATGATGGGGCAGCCCCGCTACCCCCGGGGGACCTGGCAGAGCCCCCCCTTGTTGGGAAGAAGGGGGTGTCCCCGAGGAGCAGCTGGAGGGGACGGGCAGAGGGGTTCCAGCTCGCTCCACAGTGCAGGGACACGCAGGGGTAGCAGTGGGGGACACACAGAGGGAGGTGGGGGACACGGGGGGTGGTGACTTACTGTCCAGCTCGTACTGGGTGAGGGACACCTCGCTGAGGTTGTGCACGGCGTAGACAGCTGGGCAGGAGAGCAGGCAGGGGTCAGCGCAGGCAGGGGTGGGTTCCCACCTCCGAGCCCCCACCCCAACACAGCCCTCACCCCAGGGCGGGCCGGGGCCCTGTCACCCCCAGGTCACCCCAGCCCCCGTCCCCAGGGTCGGGGGGCCATGGGCACTCACGGGTGAGCTCGGCCCAGCTGGCGCCGGGGTGGCCGACGCTGCGCAGGGCGAAGCCCCGCAGGCCGTCATACACCAGCTCCCGGTAGCGCAGCCGGAATCCCAGCAGGATCCCGTTGATCTTGTCCTCAGCCGGGGGCTGCAAGGGGAGCGAGGGAAGGCAGTCCGGGGCTGCTCTGATCCAGGGCTCCCTGGCACGCCGAGGTGCCACCCAGTACTCCCCAGTGCCACCTCCCGGGGCAGGGCACAGGGGACGGTACCTGCCAGCGGATGAGCACCGAGGTGGTGGTGTGGGGGGTGATGGAGAGGATGGTGGGAGCCTCCTCGGGGGCTGTGGGGGAGAAGGGGGCGGTGAGGCTCCGGAGATGCCCAGGGCGTGGGGGTGCCCTGGGCACAGGAGGAATTCCCTGGGCACGGGGGTACGCCCCGTCCCTGCCCCAGGAGGTGCTGACCCGCCTGCAGGGTGGTGAGCGACTCCGACTCCTCGCTGTACTCGCTGTCCCCGATGTCGTTCGTCGCCTTCACGCGGAACTTGTAGGAGGTGAAGGGTTTCAGCCTGCAGGGAGCGGAGCGGGATGGGGACAGGGCAGCCAGCGGGTGACCCCCGAGCCACCCTCCCTCTCCCATCGGGCCATCGCTTCCGAGCCTTGTACCAGCACTTCTCGCGAGATGGGGAAACTGAGGCACGGGGAAACCACCCAAAGCATCGTCACCCCCCGTGTCCCCAGCCCCTCACCTGTCCACGACGAAGGCGGTGGCGTTGTGGCTGACGGGGGCGGAGTGCAGGGCCCACTCGCCGTCGGGCAGCTCGCGGCTCTGCACGGTGTAGTAGCGCACGGGGGAGAGGCCGTCGCTGCCCGGCTCCCAGGACAGCAGCACGCTCCGGGCCCGCACCTCCTCCTGCTGCGCCAGCGGCTTCCCGGGGGGCTGCGGCCGGGCTGGGGGAGGCAAGGGGCTGGGAGCACTGCAGGGGCACCGCCAGCCCCCCGCCGCCGGCCGGACCCCCCGTGGTTACCTCTCTTCTCGGTGGTGACCACCAGGGCTTCGGCCGCCTCGCCCCAGCCCTTGCGGGTCTGCGCGGTGACACGGAACAGGTAGGTGGCCTCGGGCTGGAGGCCGGTGGCCGTGAACTGCCGGGCGCTGGCCTCCAGCACCTCCACGGCGGCCGCGGTCACCGCCGAGGTGTTCAGGCGGTGGCTGACCTGGTAGGCTGCGGGGAGGCAGCGGAGTGGTGGGGTTGGGGAGGGGACACCAGCCTGGGCCCCTCCCCGTGCCACCCCCTCCATCCCAACCTGCGCACGGGGGAAGCTCACACCCAGCCCGGGACCAACATCCGAGCGGGAACTTCAGCCCTGAGGGCTCCGAGATGTTCAGGGGATCCCAGGGAGCCGGTCTCTGCCTCCCCACGCCAATCCCTGCTCCCACAGGACCTCTGCATCCCTCTGCAGAGCATCCCGGGATGTTCCCCACCTACCCAGGATGACGCCGTTGGGTGCTGCCGGCGGCTGCCAGATGAGCCGCACCAAGGTGGTCCTCACTTCAGGAAAGAGGAGCCCCATGGGGGGCCCGGGCACTGCAGGGGGAGAGATTGGGGTCACTGGGGAGCAAGGAAAAGTGCCAGCTCCCATCCCCTGGGAATGGGAGCCCCGGGTGCCCTGGTCAGGGTGAGAGGGATCGCCCCAGAGAACAGGGATAGGATGGGATTAGGCACCCAGGGGACCCCCCAGCCCACCCAGGTGCTGTCACCCACCATCATCCAGCGTCCTCTCGAGGACAGGAGGCCGGCTGGGGACTCCATCGCCGATCCTGGTGAAGGCCAGCACCCGGATCTCGTACAGGGTGTACTTGGCCAGCCCGGTGAGCTGGGCACTGCGGGAGGCATTGCCCTCCGCCAGCCAGAACTGGGCACGCGCCGCCGAGCCCTTCTCCTTGTACAGCACCTGCAACGCAGCCCGTGTGACACGGCCGGGCCAGGCTGGCACTGACAGGCTCCAGCTCCTGGGGGTGGCACAGCTGGGGACCCCACAGCCTGCGGGGTGACTCCCCCAGGGAAAGCTGTGCTTCCCACGGGCAGGGGCTCACCTTGTAGCCCAGGATGAGCCCGTTGCAGTCAGCCTCGGGAATGTCGCTCCATCGGACCATCAGGCTGCTGGAGGAGGTGGCGACTGCCGAAATATTGCTGGGGCCAGAGGAGGGGACTGGAGAGGGGTGACAGAGAGGGTCAGTGGCCAGATTGGCCGGGGTGGGTGCCCAGCGCCCAGGCAGGCAGCGGTACCTGACTCCCGCGTGCGTCCCAGCACCGAGAGGCTCCAGGGCCCCGAGCCGATGGCGTTGAAGGCCTGGACCTGCACCCGGTACTCCGTCCACTCCTCCAGGTCCTCGATGGTGAATTCCCGCTCCACGCGGTCACGGATCACGTGGAGCGCCGGCTGCCCCCGCCCATCCACCCGCGTGTACCGGATCCTGTACCCCACTGAGTCGGGGTTCCCGTTGTACTCCTGCTCCAGGAGGGGCTGGCAGGGACAGGAGCTGTCACTCGTGGTGTCCCACAGCCCCCTGGCTCCACCCCTCTTCGGCCCATGCAGGCACAGACCCCCTGTCCCCCCTCACCATCCAGCGCAGCCACAGGCTGGTCTCGCTGGCCGTCCTCAGCGTGACATTGGCAGGGGCCATGTCCGGGGGGGCTTGGAGGGTCTGGATCCTCCGGGAGGGCAGGCTGGGGGGGCTGGTGCCCACGATGTTCACCTGCCGCATGCGGAAACTGAGAGGGGAGAGGGGGTCACGGTGTGGGGCAAGAGGGCTCCAGTCCCCTGGAGAGGACAATGAGGGGGTCACAGTGGGGGACAGGAGGGCTCCGTTCCCCCAGGGATGACACCGAGGCACCGTCCTGGCACTCGCCTGTAGTAGGTGTAGGGCTTCAAGTTGGGCACCTCCATGGAGCGGGTGTCGGGCTCGTTGGCCAGCTGGTGCACGAGCCCCCACTCCTCGGCCTCGCCATTCTGGCCCACCTGTGGGATGGCAGTGGGGTGAGCCGCACCCCCAAACACCCCCTGACCCCCTGTCCTGAGCCACCCTGTACCTGTGCCTCCACCTGCCAGCGGGAGATGGAGGTTTTGCCATCGTAGCCCGGGCGAAACTGGATGGTGACGGAGCGGGGGCCGATGTTGGAGATGCCCAGGTTGGTGGGGGCACCGGGGAGCTCTGTGGGGACAGGGCAGGGTGGGTGGCACCGGCCACTTGTCCCCAGCACTGCCCCCAGCCCCCCAACACCACCGTGCTCACCTGGGGGCACCCCTGATGAGATGGTGGAGGACGAGACCTGTCCCTGTCCCTTGGAGGTCATGGCGGCCACCTCGATGGTGTAGGTGGTGAGGGCGGTGAGGCCGGTGACGCGGTACTCCAGGGTGACGTTGGGCAGGTAGTGCGTCACCCGCGTGTTGGTGCGGTTGTACTCCTCCCACGAGATCCGGTACCCTGGAATGCACCCCGGTGTCACCTCCCCCAGTCACCCACCCCGGGGGGCTGCGTGGGGACAGGCTCGGGACAGGACAGGTGGGAGATGCTGCGGGGTGGGAAGAGGACAGGGCAGAGGGGAGACGCTGTGGGGGAGGAAAAGGACACGTGCGGGGTAGGAAAGGGGCAGGGGGAGATGCTGTGGGGTGGGCAAGGGAGCGATGACGGAGCCGACACCTGCTGGTGGTCCCTTACCCGTCAGGATTCCGTTCTTCTCCAGCGGCTCCTGCCAGCTGACCTTCAGGGACGTATCCAGGATGTCACTGAAGCTGAGGTGGCCCACGGGACCAGGCACTGCCCGAAGACACCCAGACTCAGCACCCGAGTGCAGGAGCCCTCAGCACCCACGGGACCCCCGCGAGGAGCGAGCGGGGAGGGGGCTTCCCCTTGGACGGGGCTCCCCGGGGCTCGGCAGGGCGCATCCCGCGGGAGTCGGAGCCTCCCCGTACCGTCCTCGTGGGTGCGCACCAGCTGCGGGGGGCTGCGCGGGCCGTCCCCGGGCGTGGTGAAGCACAGCACCGAGGTGAAGTACTCGGCGAACTTGCGCAGCCCCGCCACGTAGCCCACGTGGACGCTGTCCTGGAAGTTGGGCCGCACCGTCACCACCGTGGCCTCGTCCTCGTGCTCCGGCTCCCAGGCGATGAGCTGCGGGAGAAAGGAACCGGGATGGGGGCTCCCAGTGCCGCGGCCTCGCCGCATCCACACCACAAACACCGTCTCCGGCCTCCTCTTATTAATTCAGCGTTGATTAACGATCAATTAGCGGTGCGGGGAGCACTCGGTGCCTGTGCCAGCGCTGTTTACGGAGCCGTGATTAACTCCATCGATAACGGCGCGGGATCCCCCCTCGCCCGCATCCAGGAGGGGTGGCTGGGCATTTAATTGGTATTGTGCAAGATAGCCTCTAGCAACTTAATTAAACACTAATTAGGCCCTAAAAGTACTAATCAAAAATACTAAGTGGCATTTAATAAGAATGTTAGAGATCCTACTCACGCTGGTTATCTCATCCAGCGGCAATTAAATTCCCGAACTTCTTCGGAGTGGATTAAGACACAAGTTTAATGTTTTAATTCAATTTCATTAATGTAAATTTGAATTAATTGCAATTTGGAATTAATTACAGAGCATGGGAGACTCCGAGCCCATGCAAGTGTTAAATAACAGTAAATATTATTTTAACAGTCAGGAGAGATCCAATTAAAATACGGGATTTCGGTGAGGAGGAGCCAAGACAGTTTGTGAAGGTTGACCAAGTTTTCCCCTGAAGCTGTCCCGTTTTTGGGAATCGCCCTCACCTTGTAGCCCTGGTTGATGCCGTTGATGAACTGGGGGCTGGGGGGGTTCCAGGTGAAGCGGATGGTGGTGGAGTTGGTGGCCTCGGCCTGCACATTCCCTGGAGGCACCGTGGGCACTGCCGGGATGGAGGGACAGCTCACAGGGACAGCTCCACGAGTTCCCCTCCATCAGCCCCCGGCTCATGCCTGCCTGGTCCCCCTGGGACCTCCTCACCCATCCTCCTGCCTCCCATCCCATCACCCCAATGGCACCACCTGTTGCAATTGGGGTGCCCACCAAGCCTCTGCCCGCCCCTGATTGTCCCTGCCCATCCCTGCCTACCTCCCTGCAGCGTCCACTCTGTCACCTTCATGCTGTAGACCCCCAGGCCGGCGCTGTTGTAGGCGGCCACCTCGATCTCGTAGTTGGTCCAGATGATGAGGTCCTCCAGGAGCAGGTTGTTGACCTCGGCATTGGTGATGTTCTTGAACTGGTACCCCACGGGCAGCCCAGCCAGGCAGTACCTGGGGACCCGGAGCCATCAGAGCTGCACTGTCTCCACCTACACCAGGTTTGGGACCCTCGGGCACCCCCGCTGGCACCTACCGGATGATGTAGCCCTTGAGGACCCCGTTCTGGTGGCTCTCGGGGGGTGGCTGCCACTGGATCATGATGGACTGGTTGGTGCGGCCGCTGGCGATGACGTTCTGGGGGGGTGCAGAGGGCGGCTCCTCGGGCAGGGACACCCTGCAGGGACAGGGCAGGGTGAGCACCCAGGGCCACCAGGCCCCCCGGGACCCCCGGCCGGGACTCACCTCTCCGTGTCCTTGCTGAACTGCCCCCTGCCCACGTCGTTCACGGCGCACAGGCGGAACTGGTAGGAGCGAGCGGGGACCAAACCCCGCACTGTCACCGACGTCACCTCGGGGTCCACACTGGCCAGCAGCACAGTCCAGGGCGCGTCTGGGGAAAGAGTGGACAGCAGGGTGGGGACCTGACCTGCAGGACACTGGGGTCCCCAGCTGATGAGTCCCAGGGTCCCCAGGCTCCCCGCAGCATCCTCTGTGCCAGGGTGACGCTGGGGACTTCTCCCAGTGCCAGCGGTGCCGGGGGGGTGGGAGCAGCCCCTTACTGTTCTCGGAGACCTCCACGACGTAGCGGAGCAGGGGGCTGTTGCCGTCGAAGGGCTTGGCCCAGGTGAGGTTGATGGCCCGTTTCTCCTGCGGGCTCAGGGCGGCCACGGGGCTCTCGGGGGCGTGTG
>VZTI01003865.1:127924-159342 GCA_013397865.1 Struthidea cinerea | reverse complement strand
GGGGGGGGGTCTCACCGGACACGGAGGTGGGCGCTGCGCGAGTCGTTGCCCCCGGCCGAGATCACCTTGCAGGTGTAGGTGCCGATGTCACCCGACCAGGTCTGGGAGATGTGCAGGGTGCCCGCCTCGTCCAGGCGCACCCGGGGGCCGCTCTCGGGGCCCAGCGGGGCCCCGTCCTTCTCCCAGACGTACCTGTGCCAGGGGGACCCAGGTGTGCTGGTGCCCCACAGCCCCCCAACAAGGAGAGGGGACCGGGGGCTCCCGGTGGCAGGGCACCAGGTGGCACTGCAGGACCACCAGCGCAGGGCTGAGGAGGAGGACCCCCCGCTCCGTCCCCAGGCACAGGACAGCGGTGACAGCAGCCAGCTCGGCAAGCCGGGGGTGCCTGGACTCGCCAGCCCTCCCAGCCCTGTCCCACTCACCTGACGTCCACGCTGGGGTCGTGGGTGACCCCGCAGCTCATGACAGCCTTGGTGCCCTTGATGACGCTCTGGTCCTGCGGCGGGTCCGTGATACGTGTCCTTGCTGCGGGGGGACACAATGAGCCAGCGGCACCGCGGGGGTGGCACCGGCAGGGACAGCCCCCGTTTGCACCGGGGAAACCCAGCGCCCATCCCTGGAGAGCTCCATCCCGCGCCACCCAGGGTGGTGCCCGGAGCCAGGCACCGTCCCTCCCTCCCGGCTGCGGGTGACGCGGGCCCACCGTGAGTCCCTTACCCCAGACCACCAGGTCTGCGGAGGCCTCGTCCACACCGCGGGAGTTGGTGGCCAGGCAGGTGTAGGTGCCGGCGTCGGGCAGGTGCGCGGGGCTCACCAGGAGGCTGCCCGACTCCAGCAGGGTGAAGCGCGGCAGCTGCACGGAGCCGCTGGCCAGGACCCGCTCCCCTGGGGACACGGCGGAGCCCCGTCAGTGCCACCGCCACCCGGTGGGGTGGTCACTGAGCTCCACGCCAAGGCTCGGAGGACGGGCTTGTCCCCAGCCCTTTACCTTTCTGCCAGGCGATGGCCGGGCGCGGAGCCCCCGAGGTCTCGCAGTTGAGGATGACGGACATGCCGTCGATCACCGTGCTGTCCTGGGGACCCCGCGTGATGTTGGGGGCGATGCCTGTGGGGCACAGAGATGCACAGCCCCCCCTGAATTCCCTCCCTGTGCTCAGCCTGGACCTGACCCAAAAGAGTTTCCTGGAGTGCCCGAGCCTCCTGTGGGACTCGTCCAGGGGCACATCCCGCCCACCACCCATGCAGGGCACCCCCAGGGCAGAGGGGGCTGGCACCTACTGGTCACGGCCAGGTACGTGGTGGTCTGCACCTCGCCGGCCGCGTTGCGGGCGAAGCACTGGAACATTCCGGTGTCATCGGGGACCAGCCCGCTGATCTGCAGGCTGCCGTCCTCCAGCAGCTGGAAGCGGGACAGCTTCTCCAGGTGGAGCAGGGCAGCGTCCTTGTACCAGGCCATCTCGGGAGGGGGGACACCTGCACGGGGACAGCCACGTCGGGCACGGGGACAGCCACGTCGGGCACGGGGTCGCGGCAGCGCACGGAGGGTGCCGGGGAGCAGCTCACCTTTGGCTTGGCAGGGGATGGCCACCACCTTCTCCATCTCGGCCGTGATGTGTCTCTCCGGCTCCCTGACGAACTGCGGGGGCTCTGCCAAGGAAACCCGGCCGTGGTCCTTGGACTGACCGAGGAACACCCCCAGGGCCCTGCCTGTCACTCCCCATCCCAGCCCCGGGGCTGAGCCCGCCCCAGCTCATGGCACGTGTGGGTCTGGGCTGCCCGCGGGCAGGAGCTCACCCAGCAGGGACAGGGAGGTGCCCGCGGGCAGGAGCTCACCCAGAACAGACAGGTAGGCACCGGCAGTCACGGCGGGGACGCTGCTGCTGCGCAGCACAGCCTCGCACTCGTAGAAGCCGCTGTCGCTGAGCGTAGGGTGCAGGATGGTCAGCCGGCGGCTGTAGTCGCTGATCCCGCTGGACACGGGCGCCCCGTCCTTCTTCCAGATGATGTGCAGCTTGATCAGCGGCCTAGGGGGGGCCAGGGGCGTCTCAAGAGCCAGCTCCGGCTTCCCTGGAGGATCCCACCTCCCTCCATCCCACAGGACTCAGGTGGGAAGGGACCTGCCTCCATCCCGCAGGATCCAGGAGTCTGGTGGGAAGGGATCTGAGGGCACCCAGCCCCGAGGCTGGGCGATGACAACAGGGGGTCCCCACGGCTCACCTGGCATTGGCCACGCACTCCATGGTCACCTCCGAGGTGCCGGCCACCACGCTGGTGTTCCTGGGTGGGACGATGATGGTGGGTGCGATGGGATCAGCCGGGCCACCCACGTCTGGGGAGAAGGAGGCCAGAGGGACAGCCATGAGCACCCCCTGCCCACCCTGCGGTGCCCCCAGAGAGGGCACCCACACCCCCGTCTGCTCGGCTTGGAGGAGACAAAAGTGACAAGGTCCTGATGCCATCCTGGTGGCATCAGGGTGCCTTCCCAGGTGTCCCTAAGCCGTGTCCTCCCGCGGGAGCCCTGGCACCCCTGGGCAGGGCCACCAGGCTGGTGGCAGCAGGGAGGAGGGAGCAGGGAGTCCATAAAGCAAAATGATGGCAACAATAAAAAAGCCTCATGTAAGCGCTGTAAAAACGCGATCGGCTCGAAAGCTGCTGATAGAGCTGAATCCATAAACAGCAGCTCCGGGATGTTTATGGCGCTCCAGGACGCTGAGGGACGGGAGAACAGATTAATGGGGATGGGAGACAGGCAGAGCCCGCCACAGACAGGGGTAACCCATCCTAACCCTGCGGAGCAGCTGGAGGGGAGATGGGGGCGAGTGTGACGGGACTGGTGCCACTTCAGGGCACGCCCCATGGGATGGGCTGTCACCACCCGGATGGGCTGGGGGACCCTTGGGAGTCCTGGAGGGCCCAGAGGAACTGGAGGGACGAGGCTGCAGGGGTGGCCCCCAGGCAGGGGCAGCTCCAGAGCACCGGGAGCTGACAGGGGGACATGGACGGGGGTGGGGGAGAGTGTCCATGGGGAGACACTGCAGCCCCCATTCTGCAGCCTATCCCCGGGGCACGGCCGGATGCAGCTGGAGCAGGAGCTCTGCCTGAGACGCTCCAGCGCCTGCAGCACAGCCCCGAGCGCCTAAATAAATTCTGAGGCAGCTGAACTGTTAAGTCAGCACAAGCCAGAGCCTCCGAAGAGATTTACTGCAAATTAAATTTGGGGGGCGAGGCTAGGGACGGGGGAGAGGGGCAGTGCCCCCCACACTCACTGGCCACAGTCAGGGTGATGGGCTGGCTCGTCTTGTTGTCCCCGTTCTTGTCATTGACCGCCTGCACGTAGTAACGCCCCGCGTCCGGGGCCACCGTGGACAGGATGACCAGGGTGTTCTCCAGCGTGATGGCTCTGGGGCAGGAGAGGGGGGTGGGAGTGAACCCGAAGGGTTCATCTCCCGCATTGAGCCGGGACCCTCATTCCCCACTCAGCACCCCCACCTGCCCCAGGATGGGGGGACCAAGCCCTGCGCCCCTCTCTCCAAGCAGAGCCCATGGGACCGTGCAGATTCCTAGGATTTCTCTCTTTTTTTTTTTTTTTTTTTTTTCCCGTTTTTTATTTAATGGAACAATCTAATCTGCTGGAAACATAAAATGCTGTGGGGAATATATTTTTTTACCATTAAATATGAGATAAAGGAGTTTTATCTCCTCAATCCCGCTCTGCAAATCGAAAGGAGACCAGTTCAATTCCTGCATAATGGGGGTTACAAATTCAATTCCTGCAGGCTGTGGCTGCTGGGGCTCCAGCAGCGCTGGGATCTGCCACAGCTCCGTGGGGACACCTGGCACACACGTGCGTGCCGTGCTTGGCTCTATCCCACCCTCTCTCCCGCCTTCCTCCCTCTCGTTTTCATTTTTTGTTAAGAAATCCCTTCCTCTGGTGACAAACAGAGCCGTTAGTCACCGAGCGCGTCCCCGAGTTTTAGCACGGTTAAACACCCTCAGCTCAGGGACAATGGGAAATGCAGCCCCGGGGATGCTGGGGGGGTTCCAGGGGGATCCCAGGGGCATCCTGGGGGTGCTCACATGCGGCTGCTGGGGGAGATCTTCCGTCCGTCCCGGAACCAGGTGACCTGCGGCTGCGGGAAGCTGGCGATGCGGGGCGCGCGGATGACGGCGGCCTCCCCGTGGGACACGCTCTGCTGCGCCTCGCTGTCCTCGAAGCTCCCCATGTCTGCAGAACAGGGGGGAGAACCGTCGCAGGGGCTGGGGAGAGGCTGGGAGCGCAGCCAGGGAGCCGGCCCCGGGTCTGGATGGGGTTTGTGGGATGGGCTCCCCGGGGGAGGATGCAGAGGGGCTGCTCCTGGTCCCCTCCTTGGCTGGGGTGGCTTGGCTGGCTCAGATCCCACCGGCTGCTCCTGGTGATCCATCCCTCCAGCTCCTGGAGCCCCATCACCCGTGTGCTGCGTCAGGGACCCCACCCGAGTGTCCCCCACCATGGACAGGCTGCAGCCACAGCATGAAGGGCCCAGTCCCGGGGCTCCTCAGGACTCTCTCCATGTCCTATCCCACGTCCCAGTGCTGGGAGCATCCCAGCAGGACCCTGACTCCAGGGACAAGGTGGGGCACAGCTGCCTCCATCCCAGCCTGCATTCCCAGGCTGAAAGCACACAGCAGTTGTGAGAGACTGAGGGAAGTGGGGGGGCACGGAGGAGGGGGGTGGGACAGGGGATTTTTATTGAGTTCCTTAATTGCTGTAATTAAAAACATGTAAAGAATCCTTTTTTAACGACTTTGCCATTATCATTAGTTGTTAGCACAGCTGTCTTATTAATTTCTCATTATCCTCCTGATTTGTCGCTCCTCCTCTGGAGGTGCTTAAGGGCGTGGGATTGGGGGTATCCCGGAGGCAAGGGGTGACAGAGAGCACAGGCCCCTTAGGGGGACAGAGCCACCATCCCAGGCCTCAGCACTCTCATCTCCTCCTTAAATCTCTGGACATCCCCGCCAGCGCCACGCCAGGGATGCTGCAGACGTCCCTCCCGGCATTGCCGCAGGGATGCTCTGCTGTCCCTGCCAGCGTCACCCCAGAGACGCTCCAGGCTCTCACGTGCTGGCCACAAGTGGCACCAACACCAGAGCAGTCCCACGGTGCCGGGAGCTGGGTGTCCCCACGCGGTCCCCACGGAGCAGGACGGTCACTTACAGGCCACCTGCACCTCGGTCTGGCGCTGCAGCAGGGCTCCCATGCGGTTGCGGACGATGCAGCGGTAGAAGCCGGCGTGGGTGCGGTCCAGCGAGGTGATCATGTACCTGCGGGAGGGGTATCAGCAGTGAGGGGACATCCGTGACACTGTCACCGCCCCCCGGAGAGGCTGCAGGCCCTGCCCACCCCCCCGGTTTACCGCACCTGTGCCGGGAGCTCCTTTTCCCCGAGCAAGGAGGCGCAGGTACTACACGAGTGTGCGTGGCCACGCAGGCACGGAGGTGTGCTCAGGCTGGGGGGACACCCCGGTGTCCCTCACTGCCACACAGGGACTCGTGGCCACCCACACTGGAGGTGCTTTCACTGTGCGCGAGCTGGTGACTGTCGCCCTCCCAGTCCGGGGGCTGGGACCTGGGACTCGCCGTCCCGAGCCCTGCCCCAGCCCCAGCAGTGACACTGTGGCCTGCTGGTGTCACTCAGCCTGGACCTGAGAGCGGCCAAGTCCGGCACTGCTCCGATGAATCCCGGCTGAACCCCCTTATCACCCCCATGCCTGCTCTTATCAGCCGCCAGCGCCAGCAGCCGGTGAGGAGATAAAGGAAATCACCACATTTCCACTCGCCCACCCCCTCAGCATCGCCCCGGTCCCCAAGCCGGGCCCTGCTGCCACCAGACCTCCCCGGGCAGTCCCCACCCCTGGAGCTGCTGTTTCATCCCCCTCAAAACTCGGGGGAGGCTCCGGGGGCCGGGCAGGCGCTGCAGCGTCGCCGTCCCCGACGGGGAGCGCTGCGAGATAAAGCAGAGAGGGAATAAATAAAGCAAGCTCAGCCCTCCTTGCCCAAAATCTAATCTTGCGTTAAAACCCGCCGCGGGCTCTTTCGGCAGAGCTTTGTTTGTTCTTCTGAGAACTGAGCGTAAATTAAACTTTCATAAGACCTGAGAAGCGCGTTTCCCGTGCCGGGAGCGCAGCGGGGCCCCGCGCCCACCTCCCCGCCCGGGAGAGGGTGACAGGGGACACGGGGCTCGCCCCTGGCCCGGCGGCACCGCGGAGATGGGGCGGGCACGGCAGGACTGGCACCAAACCCGCTGTGACACCCACCCGGCCGCCCACCCACGCAGCGTGCCGGGGTCACCCGTCCCCGCGGGAGGAGGGAGGGTGCCCTTTGGGAACGAGTCCTTGAGTGTCACGGCTGATATTTAAAAATGCTCCCCAGAGGCTTTAAATAAGATATTTCAATTCCACGGAGCTGTCAGGAACGGCTGCAGACGCCAGGAATAACGGCCCCGCTCTCCTTGCGATGTCCTCGTTAATAAATCACACCGTGACTCCCAACACACGCAAGCCGACGGACGGATGGGTGGATGGACACGCAGCAGCAGAGGGACACGTGTGTCCCCAAACAGATCCGTGTCCTCGCTGCCACGTCCCCTCCAGGCCCTCATTCCAGGACAGGGACGAGGCAAAGGCACCAGCGCAGCCCAAGAGACCCAAACCAGCCCCACCCCTGGGAGCCCCTTCAACGCCCGGCCCTGGCAGCACCGTGTCCCCCACAGGCAGGACACCTCCACGGGCACCGGGAGCCTTGTCCCCAGCCCAGGACACTCCGGCAGATCCAATCAAGGGGGCCTGGTCCCCACACACGGGAGCTGGAGGAGTTATTAAAGCAGCAGCACTTCCACACACACCTCAGCAGCTGAAAATAGCCCGGAGAAAGGAAATCAATTCCCGGCGCAGCCCAGCCCGCAGTCATCAACCAAACCAGCACAGACTTTGTTCTCTCCCGCTCGCCTTCCACCGAGGCTTTTATCCAAGACCGCTCGGATTCGATTTCCTTCCCCCATCACGCCTGGCTGGAAAGGGACGGGAATCGATTTCGCCCCCAATGTCACCCTCCTGTCACCCCCTGACCGGGGATGTGCTGCAGGCAGGAGGGGTGAATGTCACCCCACGGAGCCCCCGCAGTTTGTGCCACAGCCACAGCTCCACGGCCAGGAGCTCCCAGATCCATCGTTCCACTCAAGGAAGCAGCTCCTCCAGCTGGGACCGATCCCGGTGCCCTGGCCGGGTGGCTTTGTCCATCCGCCCCCTCTCCAGCCGGGACGGAGGTGAAGCCTGGCCCGGCTCCCGGCGCAGCCCTCGCTGCTGACTCTGCTGTTCCAGGGGTTTGTTTGGCTTCTCTGCGAAGACGGAGGTTGACAGGGCATCGTCCGTGGGGAAAAGCCCTTCCACAGCGAGCACTGACCCACGCTGCTCCGTCAGGAAGCGGCCGTGTCCCGCTCGGCCCCGGGGTCAGGAGGGGGATCGGGAGGCAGGAGCCCCGTGCCGGGGGACCGGCGGGTTTGCAGCAGCAGCTTTGGCACCGGATCAGTCTGACAGATGGATGGCTGCATGCCGGGAATGACAACCTATCCATCCGTCCATCCATCCGTCCACCCCTGATGCTGTCGGCGAGGCAGGGCAGGGCACAGCAGCGTGCCCAGCTCCTCACCGTGCGATCCTGGCACGGCACCGCCGTGTTCCGCAGGATTGCTCCCATCGCTCCGGCACAGCCGTGCCCCAGCCCCGGCTGCTGCCGTGGCTCTGTTATTGTAGGGTTGCTGGGGAGCGTGGGGCTGACGCTGCCGAATTATTCTTAGATTGAGGGGGTGGAGAAGGGCCGGGAAAAGCATCAGCCGAAGGATTTGATCCATCAAATTGAAAGCCAGAAGAGCGCAGAAATCTGTGAGGTTCTTCCAATGCCGCCCAGTAACAGCAACAGCTGGATCGGATTTGGGATGGAAGCACACTGGCACAGTCCCCTTTGATTAATATCCTGTATAACGACTAATTAATTCTGGAGGGGACGTGTGTTTGAATAGTTACTGTGGGATAATGAAATGTCAAGTGAGCATTAAAACACACTTAGCAGAGCTTTAACGACTCGAAGCATCCGAGAGCGTGTCCTGGCCCCTGCGCCGGGCCAGCGCTCGATGAGGCTGTGAGCACCCCCCTGGTGCTCCATCAGCCCCGCTTAACCGGGCTATTGGATCTCAATTAGCTCCCGACTGCGGCGGGCTCCGTTCGGATCCACGTCGCCGCCGCCTCTCCGCCTGCCCGGAGCGTTTTCCCTCGGCCGTGGGAACTGGGCGGGCGCCGGCGGCCCCGTAAATCGCTGCCTCAATTGGCCCTGCCAGAACAATGAGCCATTTAATAATTAATGCCCGTGTATTAATCAGCCTCCTTCCTGCAGAGCAGGGACGGAGCGAGCCTCGATCCGTGTTGCAGCATCCGGAGGGCTCTGGTGCATGGCTAACCACGAGCTTGGCCACCTCCCAGCTCCGGTGGCGTCTCCCACCCCGACAGTTCCCTGTCCTCTCCGCCGTGGCTCCTGAGCCCCTGTGAGATCCCAGCAAGGAGATTCCCTCCACTGCCATCCCACCGCGTGCCTCCTGCCAGCCCTGGCACCGCTGCCCTGTGCCCACAGCTCCTCACGCCAACATTCAAGTGTCCCCCCAGTTTCAAACAAGGCACAGAGACAGGCAGGAGCCTTCCCAGCACAAGCATTCCCAGGAAAATCCGCCCCATGCTGCCCGAGCTCCTCACCGGCACTCCTGGGTCTTTGCCACTCGTGGTGATGCCAAAGGTGACACAGGCCAGCTGGAGCTGCCAGAACCAGGAACGCCCTGCCGGGCTCCCACCCAGCCTGGATGCAACACCTCCAATGCTCTTCAGCTCCTATTAATTAACTCATTGCATGGTAATTAGCTCCCCGAGGCAGAGGGCTGGGCTTCGCACCTGGGCTGGCAAAGAGCTGGGCCCCCCAGAGCAGGGATGAGCTCCCAGTGAGCAGCAGCACAGGCTGAGATTCCAGCAGGAATCCGGGGATGATCCATCCTTTTTGCTCCAGGTCTGGGATTTTCAGAGGCTCCCGGCTCTGTATTTTACATAATGTGGGGATAAACTCTGGGCATCGAACATTTGGGATCCTCACCAGGCCACAAAGTCTCATCGGGGTCCTGCGTGTGCAGCCAGTTGTGTCCCTGCACCCCCGGGGGACACCCCAAAACAGCCCAGCGAGGAGCGGGGCTTGAAAGAACCCCAAATCTGCCCCAGATCCTGGTGAGCCCACGCAGAAAGGCTTCTGGAAGGAGATGGAGATGGATCAGAGGCACCACGTGCTTGAAAACCCACCCCAGGGTTGGCAGGGGGTGGCACTGGGAGGCTCAGCCGTGCCAGCCCTGCTTGGCTGGCAGGAGCTGGGGCAAAGCCAGCCGGAGTCGGAGATGGAATTACACTTTTCCAAGCTCCAGCAAAGGGGATCTGGGCTCTTGAGAGGAGGCGGGGAATCCTTCAGTGGCTGCTGGATTCCTGCACCAGCTGTGGAGGCCATGAGGAGAGGCACGAGGGCTGATTGAGGAGCTGGAAGATGCATCCCTACGGATGGGAGTCTGTCCAGAGGTAATCTATGTGTAAGGTAATTTCCGAAGGCAGCAGGACTCGATGCAGCCCTTAATAGGACAATCTCATGTGATAAATTACCAGACCCAACTAATCTGCATGTTAAATTTCTTGTATGAGAAATAAATATCCTCAATTCACCAGAGAAGCGCTTTCCTTCCGAGGATTTCATTAAAGACATCAAGCTGCCTGATTTGCATGTTATGATTCCTCGTACGAGCGGCTCCGGAGAGCTCGCGGAGACCCCGGCACTGGAGAGATCCTGGAGGGAAAAACAGAGCTGGCCCTGAACAGCAGGGCCAGGGCACCCGAGCGTGTGGGCACGGCTCTGCCAGGCAGCCTGCTGTCACCTCGGTGGGCACCGGAGGGGTGTCACTGTGGGGTCCCCAGAGGGGGAGGCAGCAGCAGGGATCCCATGGGAAAACGGCCTCCTGCACCCCATGCCAGCGGCAGGGAATGGAGAGAGCAAGGAGAGGGAAAGGCAGGTGGTCCCTGAGCCCGTTCCATCCCCGGGGGTGCCCCTGGGGTCACAGGTCCATGGGCACACCCAGAGCCAGGCTGATCCCTGATCCCCCGCGGTCCCCAGGGATGCTCCCAAGGGAGGATGTCCCCCCACACACACACACAGAGCCAGGCTGCTGCTCAATCCCTCGGGGGTCCCTCATCCTGCTCGATCCCCTGGGATGCTCCTGAGGGAAGACAGCTCTGCGTGCGTGTGGAACCAAGCTGGGATGCTCCCATCCCCAGGGATGCTCCGGGGGGATGGGTCCGTGCTCAGGCACAGAGCCAGGCTGGTGCCCGATCTCCCACAGTCCCCAGGGATGGCTCCAGCTGGGGGGGTGGGGGGGGATGACTCCTCGAACACACAGCCCCAGGCTGGTCCCCAGTCTTTCAGGAGTCCCTCATCACACCTAATCCCCTGGGATGTTCCTCAGGGAGGCTGGCTCCACATGCTCGCAGAGCCAAGTGATCCCGCCGCGCTCCCCAGGGATGCTCCCGGGGGATCAGCTCCACGCAGAGGCACCGCNGGGAGGCTGGCTCCACATGCTCGCAGAGCCAAGTGATCCCGCCGCGCTCCCCAGGGATGCTCCCGGGGGATCAGCTCCACGCAGAGGGACCGCTGTGGCCCTGCCCGGCTCGGGGCCAGGGCCCGGCCGAGCCCGTTGCCCACCTGGCCCTCGGCGAGCGCCAAGAGCCGCTCAGGTGGCGGCGGAACCGCTGCGGGAAGGAAAGGGCGGTCGCCATGGAAACGCTGCCAAACTGGGAGAGCGGCTCCTTCCCTGGAAACACGGCGTGAGCTCCTCCGACCACCGGCGAGCATGAAGCGGGGCAGCTCGAGGGGGGCGGGGGGACCGCGACCCCCTGCCCGCAGCCCCCCAAAACGGGGAACATGCACAAGGGCCACCGCAGCAGCAGTGCCAGAGGGATGCCCTGCTCAGGAGGGGATCTGGAGAGCAGCGGTGAGGATGACGAGGGTGAGATGCTTGGACACAGTGCCCTGGCTGGCAACCACCAGGCGAAGCCACCAAACCTGGCTGAGAACCACGAGGTGATGCCACCAAGCCCAGCCAGTCCCTGGGCACAGCCCCCCCGCAGCACATCGTCCTCTCCAAAGCCGCCCTCATGGGCACAGCCGGGCTCTGGGGAATGTCCTCCTGTCCCTGGACCGGGGGACGCACGGCAGCACCGAGCTGGGAGGGACTGGTGCACCCCAAACCCCTCACCCGCGGCACCGACGCCCCCAGAGCCATCCCCGACCCTGCTCGACCAGGAGCACCCCTGAGCCTCCCCGGCCATCAGCACCAGCCCTCCTCTCTCCAAGGATTACTCTGTTTCTAAACTCGTTAACTTTTAATTACAACCTTCCCACTGCCTGAGCGGGCTGGCTCCGCGCCACCGACAGCTCTATTAAAATTCAATTTCTGCCCATCATAACTAATTTTGGTCCTTCGACTTCTCACCAGCAGCCTCTGGTGCCAGGCAAGACAGCCAAACCCTCATCTCCACACTTTAAATCCCCACGGAGCCCCGGGCAGAGCCAAGGGATGCTGGCAGGTTCTGTGGGAGCCCGGCAGGGATTTGCACGGCGGCTTCTCTGCTCCATTGGCCGCGCCGGGTTTGTTTGGGTTTTCCCCACGTGTTTGTTTGTTTGGTTTCTCGCTTCCTGCCTTAATCCTTTCTGGATGGATGCTGGAACTGGGGGCTGAGGGCTCGGGGGGAGGGGAGTCACCTTGGAGCAGGGATGCAGGGATGCAGGGATGTGGAGCTGCCGGGCATCCCGGAGCACAGACACCAGTGCTGGCCCCTTTCCTACCGAAGGGTAAACTGAGGCATGGGTCAAACCCAGGAGAAACTCAGGAAAAGAAGTCAGAATCCCCATGCTGGGTTTGGAGGTGACGCCCAGGCACCCCAGCTCGCTCCCAGGACAGAGCAGGGCCCGGGGTCAGGGTCCTGACTCCTTTCTCCTGCATTCCTGACAGGAGTGAGCTGTGGGAATTGTGGGGCTCAGCAGGTCTCTGAACTTCCACACCACGGCAAGGGACAAGGGTGTCCCACAGGGCCCCCAGCCCCCTCGGAGGGCAGTGCAGAGCTGCAGCCACCACGCCTGAGTGCGGGACAGTCCCCAGGGTCCCCGAGGACGGCCCGGGCTGCAGGAGCCCAGCACGGCACACCACGTCACCCAGCCACTCTCTCCGCGTTCCCGGCATCCCGGAGCAGCCCCGCGTTGCTACAGCAACACGAAGCCTTTGGATTCGATGCCTGGAAAGGGGGAACGGCTTGTCTCGACCTGAATTATTGATTAAAACAGAGAGGATGACACACACACTCAGAGGAGACGGCGAGAGGTGCCCGCCTTGATTTACAGGCCATCTCCGAGGGGGCTGGAGTCGCTCTGTGCCAGGATCAGCTGGCACACGGGGCTGGATCTGGGCACTCTCTCACACCTCCCCGCCTCGCCCCTTCCCGGCCCGGCTGTTCCCAGGGAGCCACGGGCGGGCTGCGATCCGCAGCCCGGTGTTAAGGTGTTAATCCGCTTGTGCAAACACCTCCTCCCCGGTGTTGACCTGCTTAAACTCCCCGTTTGCTCTGCAAACAGAGCCGGCAGCACCCGGGCTGCCAAGCGCTGCCTCTGTGCCGCCTTCCAGGATGGCAGCCCTGGCACTGGCAGCTGCCAGGGACCGGCGTGCCGGGCAGGATTTGTCCTGGATGCTCAGGAAGACTCAGAATCCCAGAATCACCGAGGCTGGAAAAGACCTCCAAGGTCATCGCGTCCAAGCTGTGCCCAATCCCCGCCTTGTCCCCAGGCCCAGAGCTCTGAGTGCCACCTCCAGGCCTTCTTCGGACACCTCCAGGCACGGGGACTCCAGACCTCCCTGGGCAGCCCATCGTGGCACTGAGCACCCTTTCCAGACTCACCGGTATTCCAGGGAGAACTTGGTGAGCTCCCGGCTGTTGTGCAGCCACTTGAACTCCAGGGGCCAGCTGCCCTCGGCCATGCAGGTCAGCACCAGCCGGTTCCCCTCCAGGTGCACCTGGCTCCGCACCGGCTCCGTCTTGAAGTACGGGGAGACATCGTCTGCCGAGAGAGGAGGGAGAGGGATCAGGGACCCACCTCCTGCCAGCCCCACGGACACTCAGCCCTGCTGTCCCTGCCCTCGGTGGGGGATGGAACAAAACCATCTTTAAGGTCCCTTCCAAGGCAAACCATTCCATGATTCCATTGGCATCACCATCCCCCTGCAGCCACCTCCCCATGCCCTGCCCCAGCCAGGCCACCCAGCCCCCTTCCCTGTCCCTTGTCCCTCCCTGAGCCATTCCAGCAGCCCATCCACAAGGGCTCAGCCCGCTGCAGGTTTCTCTAAGCTGCTTCTTTGCTTTATTCCCGGCTCCCTTTGTAGCATCTCTGAGCTTTTAACTCGGGGGGCGAAGGGGCGGAGGGGCTGCGAGCGGAGCGAGGCAGAACCACTTACTCCTCTCCTGTTTTATTTGCTAAGTAAAACTATAAATCGAACCACACAGCTCCATTTTCTGCTTAACAAATGGAAGCCCTTTTACTTCAAAGGCACATTCATATTCCCCAGCAGCTTTCAAGTGCACGTTCAATCACAGCTCTGGGTTTTTTCTTTGGGGTAGGGCTTTGCTTTCTTGTCTGCTCGAGCTGAAATCCTGCCGTGGATCCCCGCGCCGTGAGCGGCACCGAGGCAGTGCCCACCACCCTGGGGGTGCGACAGGAGTTTGTGGGAGCTCAGAGACACCCCCAGAGCTGCACTGGGGGTCCCCCTCCTCGGCCCTGGCTCCTGCACACCCACATGGGAATGCCCAGTGGATTTACACCACCCTGCCTGGCAAAGGGGAGGGCACGGCTGTGCTGGATGCCAGGTGAGTCGTCAGGAAGGAAAGGAGCAGCTTGTGGCTTGTTAATTTAATCTTCCTCTCCGACCTTCAGCAGCGCCGGCTGGAAGGGGCAGCCCTCACTCCTCCTGGTGTCCCTGCCTCAGATCCGGGATGGATCCGGACATTTGGGCTTCAGGGCATGGCAGCACAGCGTGTGCCGGGTGTCACGGGGACAGAGCAGTGCCCAGTGGCAGCTCGGTGCCCTGGCTGTGGGGTTTGGCACCACTGCTGTGGCCCAACCCACAGCCACGCTGCTCCCTGGCTGGAGAGCTCACGGCAGCCCTGCAGCCCTCGGGGTGCCCCAGGAGCGGGGACACAGCTGCCACAGGGCTCACGGGAACATCCCAGTGCAGGATCTGTGTCACCTGGGCACGGGGGTGGCCGCACGTGTCCCCACCACGGCGTGGCAGAGCTTGACCTGCAAGGCCGGGGCTTCGCCCACGCCGCCCTGGAGACTTTGGAATTACAGCAGTGCCCAGATGGGGACCTGGCACAGCCAGATGGCAGCTCTGGATCCAAACACCTCCTGCACGAAACCAGTAAATGAGCCGTGCACCAGACTGGGGTCCACTGGGTGCCATGCAGCTGCAGGGAGGATCCAAGCATGGCACAATGGGCTGGTCCCCAGGGAATGCTGATCCCGTGGGCTGCGCTGCTGGGTTCCAGCCGGGCGCTCCGATGGCACAGTGGGACTGAGACCCGGCGTGCCCAGTGCACCCCCCCGCACCCAGCCAGCGCCCCGTGTCTGGGAGGCACCTGGGAGGTGTCCTGGAGGTGCTTGGGAGGCGTTTGAGAGGCGTTTGGGAAGCGTTTGGGAGGCGTTTGGGAAGCAGGGTGCTGCTGGCGCACCTTCCCCTGGGCCCACCCGCCGTTTGCATCCATCCTAATTTGATTTTGAGCAGCTAAGGCTCATCACGCTTTGAAGCGCCCGAGCCATCTGTTCTGCATTAAGGGGTGAAAAACGGCGCAGAGGAGGAGGAGGAGGAGAGGCGGCTCCTGATTCCACGGGGATCGTTCCCTGGTGAGCCGCCCGCGAAGGTCACAGCGGCCGCCCCGCGCCCGGCGCCTCCCGTGCCCCCAGAAAGGCAAACCCACCCTGAGCAGGACAGGCGACAGCGGGGATGGGGGTCCTGGGGGTCCCCTGTGAGGGGTGAAGGTGGCACTGAGCTCAAGGGGAATCCTCCTCATCCTCCTGGGAGCCCCCTGCCCCTCCAAGGAGCCCAACCCAGCGCCAGGGGCGGCTGGAGGAGAGGAGGGATCCGGGGAGGGGAATATGTTTCATTAATTCCGAGGTCTCCAGGAAGGCCTCCAGAGACAAGACCAGGTGTTCCTGTTGTTCCCAGGGGGAGGGGAGAAGAGTAGGGGGCCCCAGTGCTGAGCAGCGCTGTCCCCCTCCTCCCCAGCCCCTTCTGCAGCCCCCCGGCCTCAGTTTCCCTCTCCAGCTGCACCAGCCATGCCAGCTCTGCTCCCTGGGGACAGCTCCTCTCTCCCACCATCCCCGACAGGCCACGGCACCACCAAATCCAGGCTCGTGGAGCTCCCACCACGGCACCACAGAGCCGGCACGGATGGGAGCTGCCATTCCCCCAGCCCCGGGCCCAGCGGGAGGGCTCCCGGTGGGTGACAGCCACGTCCCTCCCGAACGAAGGGTCATTACTGCTCATTCCGCCTCTCCCCCATCTGTTGTGACTGTTTACACTCCGCTTGCTAATTAGAGGCTAATTAGTTGGTGCAGAAATTCATCACTTTCCAAACACAGGCGGCAGCGAGGGGCGTCTCCGGGAACATCTGCACATCTGCCGGCGGCACGGGACGGTGCGGAGCTCCGGTGCCACCCCCTGCCACGCCATCCCGTGCCAGGCCATGCCAGCGGTGCCCCCTCCACAAAGAAAAGAGCCACCAAACCCCTCTGTCCCCATCCCGCCCTCAGCGCTGACCCCGGGGCTGAGCCGAGCTGCCGGCGGTGGCGGACGGGATTCCAAGGGCCGGCAACAGGGAAGGGGGACAGGGACAGGGACGGTCCCAGCTCTCTCCCGCCCCTGCCGATGACAATCTAATGCCAGGCCCTGGCACGGCACTAATCCCGCCTAATGGGATCACAATCTTGGCCTCCGCACTTTAGTTACATCAGGGCCGGCGGGGCATTAGAGCCGGAGCGGGCGCGGATGTAGGGCAGGGCTCCCGAAAGAGCCGTAATGGATCCTAATTCCCGGCCGTAATGGGCGAGCTGGGAACTAAGCTCCCTTCTCCCCGGCTTCAAATCCCCCTTGATGGGAAGGGACGGGGAGTTTTAAGCCTGGAGGAATCCCGGAATGCCTGCCAAGGGCACGGCTCTGCCTGGCAGCTGCTGGCGCTGGCGGGGGGTGGTGGGGACGGAGGGTGCAGCCCCCTCCTTTCCCCTTCCCCCTCAGAGGCGAGATGGGGATGGGGGCAGGAGATCCAATCCCAAGGTCCCCCTGGCCACCCCCGGGGCGCCAGCGGCTCGTGGGACACGCGGGTCCCCTCCTGCCTGGCACCACCACCCAGGGGACAACACAGTCCCCGTCTCTGCTCGTGTTCAGCACAGGGTCACCCCCTTAGGGACAGGGGTGACCCCCCTCCGCTCCCCAGCTCACCCACCGGGAGGTGACCGGCCCAGCGCCCATCCCTGTTGACTGCCACGATTCAGCAGGAGCACCGGGAACCCCAACGGAGCCGATGCCCACCGGCACCAGGGGGATGTCCTGAACCCGGCCCACCCTCACCTCCTGGCTCCAGGTACCCAACAGAGCCCAGCCAGCACCAGGGACCAGCACCTGCCCCAGGGAAACAGCTCCATCCTCTTCCTCCTTCCCAACAGCCCTCCTCTGGTCGGTGCAGCCCTGGGCAGTGCCCACTCCACTGCCCTCACCCCGTCTGGACCACAGAGAGGGGACGGAGCCGTGTCCCTGCTGCCCCCACAGCTTCCCAGGGCTCCCCCATCCTTCCCAGGGCACCACCACCCACAAAGGAGGATGGCAGCCGGGAAAGGAAGATGCCAGCCCAGTAAGGAAGATGCCAACCCTCCAGGAGCAGTGGCACGGCCACCTGGCACTGCCACCGAGCAGCTCCCGCCCCGGCCCCCCCAGCACGGGGAGACGAAGCTAAATCTCTTCGGCATCAGACTCTCGCTGGCTCCGCAGCACGAAGAGATTAAAAAACAATAAAGAGAAAGCGAAACCCTCCGCTATAATTACCAGCCTTTAGCCGCCAGCGGAGGCAGGAGGGAGGGAGGCAAGGAAAAAGGGGGGAAAAGAAACAGAGGAGAGGAAGAAATCCACTAAAATTTTAATAGGAACCACTGCATTTAATTTAACGACACATTTTTTCAATTACCAGAATAATTGTTTTATTCATAAAATGAGTTTCAATAAGAGGGTAATTTTCCTTTGTTTTTATTATTCATTTGTGGAACATATTCGCAGCGCGGTTCCCCGGCGCCGCCACAGCCGCGCCACATCTGGGGGGCTGGGGAGGGGGGGAACGTCACCCACGGCCCCCAAAAACAGCACCCATGGGGGACCAGAGCATCCCCGAGCGCCCCGGTGGGGTCACAACCTCAGCTGGGCGCAAGGAGAGGTGGCCCCAGGGGATCCATGCTGGCCATCCAAGGGGTGATGGGGACACGGTGGCCCTGGGGACCAGTGAATCCCCGCCCGAGCAGCCTCCCCTTGGCTAAGTCCCATTCCCGGCTTGTCGGATGCCAGGTGCGGTTGGGAAGCATCGATTTTTCAGTGGGTGCTGGCAAAGCCGCCGGCTCGATTCAGGTGTGCCCAGGGGCACAGAGCCACCGCCACGCCCCGGCGCGGCCCCCCGTGCTCCCCGTGTCCCCAGGCGGGGCCCTGCCGGGGTCCCCGGCGGGCGGGTGGCAGGTGCAGAGGGATTAGTGGCTCTCTCCGCCGCTGCCGGAGCCATTAGTATTCCTGAGACACGGCTCCATCCCCTTAATAAAAAGCAAACACGGAATTGAAATGCCGAGCGCTGCCGGCACCTGGGGAGCCGCGGAGCGCGACGGTGCTGCCGGGCGGGGACCGAGGGCACCAGGAACCGCCGGGGGGTGCCAAGGATGGAGCCAAGAACGGGTCAGTGTGGTTTGGGAACCTTGGCCGAGCCCTGCTCGCCCTCCTCTCAGCACCCGGGCAGGTGGAGAACAACCTGAGCCGCTCCCTGCAGCCTCCGAGGGCATCCCACAGGGCTGGCAGCTGGACAGCTGGCAGCTCCATCCTCCTCATCCCATCCCCACCAAAGCCAAAATCACAGAGTCACGGGATCCCGGAGTGGTTTGGGTTGGGAAAGACCTCAGAACCCATCCAGTCCCATCCCCCGCCATGGGCAGGGACACCTTCCCCTATCCCAGGCTGCTCCCAGCCCCGTCCAGCCTGGCCTTGGGCACTGCCAGGGATCCAGGGGCAGCCACAGCCTCTCTGGGCACCCTGTGCCAGGGCCTCCCCACCCTCGCCATAAAGAATTTCTTCCATGAGATCCACCCCAGCACAGGCCCTCAGTCCTGATCCCAGCAGAGCCGGCCCTGGAGCAGCCACAGGGACACCCAGCTGTCCCCTGCTGTCCCCTGCTGTCCCCTGCTGTCCCCCCAGGCGGGGTTGGTGCCACGGGGCAGCCCCGCTCCCCACATGGAGCAGTGCCAAAGGCACCCGGCACAGTCTCACCCATCTCATCCCCAGGGATCAGCCCGTCTGCCCCGCACACCCCCCGCCATGGCGGGTCTTTTGATGTGGGGTTTTTTGCCCTTTTTACTAAGAAAAAGACTTATAATTGCAGATGTGACCATTAATCCTCCCAACTTACTTTGTTCCCTTCCTTCCGTGCTTTCCCCTCCCTCCCTTCTCCCCCCACTGAGACCAAGAGCTTTAAAACTCTCCTCCTGGCTATTAATTAAAAGCAACCTCTCCACTGCCGTGAGTGTACTTGCCGTAAATTAATAGCAGCCTTCTTAATCAAATCTTATCTCCTCTCCAAGCGCCCTGCGCACGGGGCCGGGTTGGTATCCCAGCCTGCCCAGCCGTGAAATGCAATTCCCAATGCTCCAGTGGCCTCGACAGCTCCGCTGCGTCCCCTCCTCCCCGGCGCCTGTACCTGTGCGGGCCCGGAGTCGCCACCCGGGCCGGGAAGGAGGAGAGGGGCCCGGCCACCCCGCGCAGAGGTGGGTCCCGAAGGACACGCTCCATTTCTCAGCCATTTACCGCGTTTATCCGCAGCCCCTGCGGACGGCACTCGCCTTCCTGAATTATTTAGGAGGGGTTCGGTGCTCCGAGGCAGCGAGAGCCACGGTGGGAAGTCCTGCTGCCGGAGCTGGGGGTGTGGGAAGGCAGCAGGGCCACGGCGCAGCTTTTGGGGGGTCATTTCCTGGACCTGTGAGCTCACGGTGCTCCAGTTTCCACTGGAGAACAGCGTCCCTCCAGTCCCCCAGCCTGGTTCCCCATCCCTGTCCCACCAGGTTTTCCTTCTCCCCACCCACGCCCCAGCCCTTCCCTGTGAGCTGCCAGTTCCCCAATCCCACAGAATTCCCAGACAGCAGGGACAGAGGGGCACCTGGACACAGCGCCCTGCAGCTCCTGGGGCTGCGAATTCCAGCCCTCTCCTTTGCCATGCAGAAAAACCAGTGCTGGGCGCGATTTTCCTTCCGGGCAGAGGCGGCCCTGCCTCCCTGGGGGCTGAGACGGGCACGGGGGGCTCGGGCTGGGGCCCCCCCACAGCACCACGGTCCGGGAGACAGCGGGGGCTGCAGCGGGAGCCCCACCGAAAAGGAGCTGAGGGGGTTTTCAGCCGAGGCAGAGCAGCCTGGGCAGCGCCCCTCCCTCGGCTCCAGCCGCACCGGGATCACCGGGGTGAACCAGCCTTGTGGAGCAGGGAAGCGCTGCCGACGCTCGGGGACGCGGGAGCATCTCACAGCGGCCAGATCCCTCCAGCAGCCAAGCCCGGAGCCGTGCCAGGTGCTGTGCCCGTCCTTCCCATGGCGAGGGAAGAGCTGGGAGGCTCCAAGGGCTGGCACCGAGTGCCCTCCAGCCGTCTGCCACCAGCAAGTGCCCTGCGACGACCTTGCTGCCGGAACACATCCGTCCTTGCTCCGATGCCTCACTGAGCCGCCGCCGCCGCTGCTGCTCTGCCGTGGGGAAGGGGCACGGGCAGCAGGAGGGGGCTGCTGGCCACAGGCACGCTGTTCCCTGGGCTCAGGTCACGGCTCCTGCCCTGCTGGAGGGGCACCTCATCTCCATCCAACCTCCTGCTTCTCCGTGCAGCTGCTTCAGCAAATCCCTCACACGGGAAAAAGGCTTTTTGAGTCATGGGTGGCTCTGGGGATGTGGGGACGCCTCCCATTAAGGGTGCAAGGAGGTGTGCCCGTGACCCCAGGAGGGCTGGCAAAGGAGGGGAGCTGGAGCTGGCGAGGAGCTGGGCTGGACCTGGCAGAGCCCAGAGCTCTGGCACTGCTGCCCTGCTCCCTGAGCCTCCCTCTGAGGGGATTTGGGGTTCCCTACATGCCGTAAGCCGATTGCAGAGGTGCGGTAACAGGATTAAGGGGGAGGCTGAGGGAGATGCGGACCTGGAGGAGCTGCTCAGCGGAGCACGGCTCCTGCCCGTGTGACACCGCAGGATTTGCAGAGCCGGAGCTTAAACTGATTTCCTTCCCTTAAGCCTTTGGAAAGGTGAAGCTGCAGGAGGGACATGGGCTCTGCCCCCTCCTCACCCCGCATAAAACCCTGCAGGGCCCCGGCGTGGGCTGGCAGAGGGGTCACGTCCCCACGGTGATCCCCTCAGCCACCCACGTCCTCACACAGGCCCGGGGTCACATCCCCACCTTGGTCCCCACAGCCACCCCTGCCCGCAGCACTGGGTCACATCCCACAGCCACCCCTGCCCGCGGCACTGGCACTGAGACCTCCAGGTGACCCCGCAGCACCTCGGGGAGCAGCACAGTGACCCCAAACCCCCGCAGGGCCCCGCCAGCACCCACCAGCCACCCGTGGCGATAATCGCCGCTGGCAGCAGGCACCGCTCGGGGCTCTCAGTGACACCCCTGTGGCTAATCCAAGCTGACCACTGTAGGGCACGGCCAGGGGGGCCACGGCCTCAGCACCCCCTCCCTGGCAGTGCCCAGCACTACCCAGATCCCCCCCACAGCCCTATCCCAGGGCAAAGGTGACACCAATGGGGACCACGGCAGTCCCTGTGCAGGGATGCAGGAGCAGCCCCCCAGTGATGCCCCCCAAGCGTTGTCCCCCTCCCCCTGCGGTCCCCAGCACGGCACCGGTGTCACCTGCAGGCTGCACAGCACTTTTGCCGGTGTCACACCTCATCCATCTCTGCTGGAGATCTGCCGCGGTGCCTCCCGGGCCCAGGGTGGGGGAGAGGCCGCAGGGGAGGTGATTCCCGGAGCCAGAGGCGCTCAGGAAAAGCCCAGGCAGAGACCGGGAGCCCCAAGCCCAGCCAAGGTGGCCCCGGCATGGAACGTGGCCAGATCTGCCCTGGCACTGCCAGCACGAGCCCCCTGCAACCAGTGGCTCCGAGTGGCAATGGCCAGCAGGGCCATGGCATCCCCCAGGACGAATGGACGGACGGACGGACGGACGGACGGACGGATGGATGGATGGATGGATGGATGGATGGATGGATGTCCTCCTCCCTCACCGCACCCCGCCAGGCCAGGCCAGGCCGGTGGGACACCCAGACCACGCTGCCATCTCCCCTTCCTCCTCCCACATCTGTCTCCAGGCCCATACTTATTTATTTATTTGTTAATTAACTGCTGTTTCCATAACAAATGCTCCAGCTTCTCCCAGCCTCCAACAGCCCTGGGGCTGGATTGTTAACTAGGATTTTAATTTGTTAATTAAAAGCAGGATGGCTCTGTAACAAGCTCCTCTTCCACAGCCGGGGCTCTTGGCGGGCTCAGCGGGCCGTGGGCAGCCTCGCCATGCCCGGGTGAACCCCTCCAGGGATGGGGGACATGGGGAGGGGGGAGCCCGGCTCCCCCAGGACGAGGGGTGTTGGAAAAGGCTCAGGATCTCCCTTCTCCCAGCAGCGGTGCTGGAGCTGATGCCACCTTCCCCTGCAGTCTCACCCTGGCAATCCCTTCCCCAGCACCTCAGCAGCTCCCGGCCCTTGTCCGCAGCCATCAGGGGTCCCAAACCTGGTGACAGACCCTCCTCTGCCCACCGCAACAGAGCCGGGGCTGTGCCAGCATTATCCTCTCAGGAATCCCTGGGGACCCAGCCAGGTGCACCCCGGTGACAACGTGCGTAAGGTAAGGCTTGAAATGCTCCCAGAGCCAATGGAGAAACATCAGCCCTGGCCGGGAAACAGGGATTTATTCAGCCCCGTGGCTGGGAACAGAGCGGGGCTGTGTGCCTGCCCACCCCTGCCGCTGGAAAAACCAACATTTCCCTCCCGGGAAACCCCAAACAGTCACACACACACACGGCCCCGTTGTGCGTGCCCAGCCCCGAGCCCAGGGGGCCGACAAGCAGAGCTTTGTGCTCCGAGGCACCGGGCAGCCCCCACGGACCCCCACACCCGGCTCCGAGCACACGGACCCCGTAGTCTGATCCCAGTCCTGGCCCCAGGGCACGCAGCTCCAAACCCAAAAGCGCGGAGCTGCCAGGAGCTGGAAGGGACCTGCAGCAAAGGGATGATCCTGCGGGGACAGGGGACAGGAGCCCCCCCGCCCAGGGGACATCCCAGGGGTTGCCCTGCTGCGAGTGGCACAGACAGACATTGTCCTGCTGAGCCTGTCCCCATAAGAGGCACAGCCCCGTCCCCAGCTGGGCTCTGGACAAAACTCCTTCCCCAGCAAACTCCTTCCGACGGCAGAAATCCTCCGAAGCCCGCGATTACGCAGCTCCGCCGTATCTGGGTCACTGCTGTGAGTCACGGACACCCGGAGAGTGACTCAACGCTATTAGAGGGGCCGGATCCTGCGGCTGATTTTCCCGGGAGAGGCTCCAAAACACCGAGGAAGGGAAGGATCGACGGACATCACCTCCAGATCCCATCCCCCCTTCCACCAGCCACCAGCCGGACGCTCCCTGGGCAGAGAGGGGCTCAAAGCGCATCCCCCTTCCTGCACTTCAGCCCTTCCCAGCCTTTCCCAGCCGAGACCGGAGCTTCCCCACGTGGATTTGGCAGGAATAGGCTCCACACCCAGCTACCAAGCGAGGTGGGGGTCCCAAGAGCTCGGACCCCGTCCCCAGGGGGTCATGCCCTGCCACCCACCCCACCGAGTGACACACAAGCCCGGGGCAGCCGGCACGGCTCAGGGCTGGGTTCGGCCCCACGGAACACGCGGAGTGCATCCTCGAGGAATTCCTGGAAGGACACCACAGCCCTGCCCTGTGGCAGCTCCTGGGGTCACAGCGGCCGTAAGGGGGTGGGAAAGCAAAGCCACCACAGACCTGCCCTGCGGGAGCCACAGCAGCACCTGAGATGTCCCTCCTGCCAGGGGCACCCGTGTCCCGCCACCCCCGGCCCCGCAGGATGCTCGGCAGACGGACAGACAAACACACAACAGCCGCTTCCCAGAGAATCCCAACGAGGCGGCGTTTCCCAACCGAAAAACCGGCGGGGAAAGAAAAATAGGAGAGAGAAACCACAAGAAAAACCCCACTCAGCCCTTCCCAGGGCACTGACGCAATCGAGCCGCCAGCCCCGCGGGATGGAAAATGCTCTGCCAGCTCCCACCCTGCCCGTGCCAGGCGGGATGAAGGCGCTGGTGGCCAGAGTCCCCCTCCCCACGGCACGGCCCCGAGCCAGCGGGCACCGGGCACTCGCCCATTTACTCGGGTGTTGCCCAGACATCCTTTTTTCTAAGTATTAATTAGTCATCGCGTTGCTCACTTGAAACAGAAATAGCTGTAGCATGACAGCGAACATGAGTTTTCCTTGGAAAAGCTTTTTTCCAAAGCTTTTCCTTTGCAGACAGCCCTGTTCGCGGGTGGGGGAAGAGCTGGCAGCCTGGCATTCCCCCTCCCAGCCAGCCCTGAATTTCCAGGGCAGCGCAGCAAACTCTGGTCATCGCATTTATTCACACACTTGTGGCTCTCGCAGCCAGAGGGGCTTTTCCAGCCAACGCCGCGCCAGCGATTCCAGCCTGACGTGAAGCTTATGGGGAGAAGCCAAGCGAGCGAGACTCCCCCGGCGCCCCGGGGGAAGGGCTCCGGCAGCTCCGTGCCCTGCTCGCCGCACGCGTCTTGCTTCCACCGCCCTGCACAGCCCCTCTGCCCACCCTGCCAGCGAGGAGAACGGAGACAAGGAGGCGATGAAGGCACCCATCACCTCCCTCCGCTCCGGGGCCGAGTGCCGAGCGCTTCCCGGTGCGCTCCCGACGGCGGCAGAGCTCGGAATGAAACACCCCACCCTAATGAGTTGATTTTATTAGTTTGCGAATGCATTGAGAACTCATTATCAGAATAAACATCAGTTCACTCCACCGAGCACGGCACCGCACGCCCCGGCAGCGCCGCAGCTGCGGCCGCGCGTGGCTCCCGCCCCGGGACACCCCGCGGGCCCCTCTCGTGCCCCGGCACTGACCAGGGGGGTCAGGGCAAAGGTGCCCACCCTGCCAAGCCCCTCGTGCCACGAGGTTCTCTTCTCCCTTTCCTGCGGGGCTCCAGGCTGGGCACCCGCTGCTCGCTGGGGTGGGACAGCTCCGAGCTCCTGCCACCCCAACAGGTCCCCTGGCAGCTGCTCGGTGCTGGAAGCAACACCGAGAAGCCCCCACGCCAGGCCGGGGTCTCCAGCACCCCCGGGAGCCTGTGCGGCACCCAGAGCTGGAGCACCGGAGGGTCGGCAGGTCCCCCTGGGGACAGCCAGGGCAGGAGGCAGCGCCGAGCCCCGCTGGGCAGGGCTGTGGTGGGACGCGGGGGCACAGCGGGCGCATTGTCCGGCTCGGCAGGACGCGCTCCCTTTGGAAGCAGCAGCTAATCCCATTTCATCCCCCTTCACGGCCATCAGCTGTTTTTCAGGCATGCAGGAGGCGGGGTGCTGAAAGCGGAGCTATTGTGTCCGCCGGTCCCAGCCCCCTCCGGCCAGCCAGCCCTCCATCCATCCATCCATCCATCCATCCATCCATCCATCCATCCATCCATCCATCCAGGAGCCAGCAGCGTGTCCACATCCCGCTCCATCCCCAATCAGCCCTTCAAGGACTGCCAGGAGCTGGGGATCCCGGGAAGAACTTCATCCCTGCGGCCAGGAAGAGGGAGCACGTCTGCCCCCAGCTTCACTCTTGAAGTGCCCCCTGGATCCAGCAATTCCCAGTTAAGGCGGTCCAAACCCAGCACTCCCCTTCACCGAGCTGATGAAGGAGACCCACCACTGGGGGGTCCACACCCCACGGCCACCCCCTGCTGGCCCAGGGGACAGCCAGAGTCCTCCCACACCACCTGTCCCCATTCCACACAAGGCACAAGGGACGCCGATCCAAGCCAGGGGTAGCAGGACCCTGCCGGGCACCCCAACCCCTCCCAGCTTTGTACACCCCAATGTCCCTCCAGGGCCCAGCGATCCCACTGATGAATCCCCATCCCGCTCCCTGCCCTGGCAGGACTCGGGTGCTGCCGTGCGCAGAGCCGGGAGGGCTCAAGGTTACAGCCGAGGACTCGCAGGTTGTGGGCTCACCCAGCAGTGCAGAAAGCAATTAGCTACCAGGGCTAAAATTAGCTCAGCGGCTTCTCCTGCTAATGGTCAAACTCATCAAGGCTTCCCTGCACCCGGGGCCTCGGCACAGACAGGGAGGGAGGCATGGGAGCCGAAGGAGCAGCTCACGTGTGCCTGCGTCCCCTTCCCGCTACACCCAGCACCACCAGGCATCAGGACACCAGCCAGCCCCACAGTCCCCTTGCCACCGTCCCCACCACCACTCCTGCCCTGTGCCTCAGTTTCCCCCCGCTGCCCGGGCTGGAGGGAAGCTCCCGGCATGCTCAGGAGCTGCCACGTGTCAGGGTGGGTGGTGGGGACAATGACGGCGGGCAGGGAGGGAGAGTGGCTTCAGCACAGGGGACCCCAGCATTCCTGGAATCGCCACCGTGCCATCCCATGGCCAGCCGGGATGCCCAGCTGCTGGCACGCAGCAGCAGCTGATTCCAGGGCCTTCAGGGAGTCACGGAATGGTTTGGGTTGGAAGGGGCCTAAAGTTCATCTTGTCCCACCCCTGCCATGGGCAGGGACACCTTGCACAGACCAGGTTCCTCCAAGCCCCGTCCAACCTGGCCTTGGTCCCCTTCCCCAGCCCATGGTGGTGACACTGATCCACACGGGAAGGTGACACCCCAGAGCATCCAGTCACAGCGTCCCCAGGGGTGGCCCCGCTCGAGGCCGAGAGCCCCCACGCCCCAAGTCTCCATTCCTGGGGGCCCCATCAGAGCAGAGAGACAAAGGGGGCCGGGGACCAGCTGCAGCCCGGGAATGTCCCCTGCCCTCGGCCCCCGTTCCCAGGGATCAGGTTTCCCAGTTCCCAGGCAACCCGAGCCCGGCATGGCTTTCCAGGCAGGCATTCCTGCACCCCCGGGGCTGGGGGCGAGGGGAGGGTGGGGAGGGGGCCGCCAAGGGGGCCACTGCCTGCCCCGGGCACTGGCAGGTGCTGGGAGTCGGGCTGGGGAGAGGGGCTGGAAGGTGAGGCAGCACTGGGAGGGGGGTGCAGCATGTACCCCAAAGCTGGGAGTGGGACATGCACCCCGAGAGCCGGTCCCCAAACCCATGGAGGGTGCTGAGGGCAGTGCCCATGCCAGTGCCATCGCCAGCATGCCCGGGATGTGAGGGATGCCAAGCGTGGCCAGCACGGCAGGGAGCTGCTGCCCGCACATTCCTGCCTGCTGGCGGGGTGGAGTGATAGGAACAGGACCTGAGGCTGGATCCACCTCCCTGGATGGGGGAACCCCAAAACAGAGCAGCAGCCGTGGAGATGAGGGTGGTCCCCGGCATCACCACCACATCCGAGTGATCCTGGCCCCACGTCCTATCCAGCAGCTCAATGCCACGCTCCACTGCACTGGCAGAGCAGCTCCCAGGACACCCCAGTGCCCCAGTGCCCCCCACGCTGGGCCATCCCAGCTCCACAGGGCTGCTGGACGCCCTCAGGGCTGCTGGATCCCCTCGGGTGCTTTGGAAGCCCAAGGCGCACTGCCATGAGGCACCGGTGGAGCACCAGGGCCACCAGCCCTGGCACAACGGCGGGCACGGCGGGGGCTCAGCTCGCCCTTCGTTAGCACAATCACATCACCTCTGACAGCAGCATATTTCTCCCCGGCCGTTTCTCACCCAGCCACACGCCAGCCACTCGCTAACGAGCTCGGGGCAGTAACGAGGGCTCAGAGGGGAGGGTACCTTCCACTCACCCACCCACCCAGCACCCAGCGGGTTCTGCTCCCACACGGCGCTGCCCCACGGGGCCATTTCGCCCCAGGCACTGCCTGTGCCACTGCTGCAAACACCAACACACCCCCAAAGCACTCTGTGTAGGGCCTACAGTAATGTGTGTGTGGCTGGAGCTCATCCCCAGGCAGGAACCAGCCACAGGCACGGGCTGGGGACAAGGACACTGCTCGTGGAGTGGCAGAGGCAGGGGCACCCCTCGTCGCGGTACCCGCCAGCCTCCCTCCTCCCGGTTTAATTATCAGCGTTTTCCCAGGTTCTCAAGCAGCCGAGCGTCCGCCTGCTCCCTCCTTCCCGCTCTCCTCCAGCTCCTGCGTGTGCCCCTGCTGAGCGGAAATGCCACCGCAGCCCAGTCCCCGTCACTCAGGGACGAGCAGCACTCGGCGTTGTCACTCACCCTGGTCCCCGGATGGCACCGGGGCAGGAGCTGCTCGGCCGCCGCCAGCTCTCCCTGCTCACCGGTGCTGCCAGCTGGAGGTGAGTAGGAGCTCCCATCACCATCCCACTGGCAGCTCTCATCCTGCCTGTTCTCCTCCTCAGCTGGCACCCCAAACCTTTGGGGACCAGCGCAGTGACAGGGCGCAGTGACACAGCCTGCCTGGGACCGGACTGTGTCCCCCTCCCTCACCGTTATCAGGTCATCAAAATTTCATCATTGCTGTGCCCAGGCACTAATGGCTTCCCAAGCAGCATCAAATTTTAATCTTCCCTTCCTCTCCTATAAAAGCCACTCTCCTTCCCAAGCCGGAGCCTTGCACGAGGCCACCAGCAAATGTGGCAGCGCTGGCGGGGACAAGGGAGCCAGGGAAAGAAACCCCGGGCTCGGCCATCCCCTCCTGCCCTGACGCCATCAGCACAGAGGAACCAGCAGCTCTTGTCACCGAAGTCCTGGCGTGAGCCTGGCACCAGCATCACGTCCCCAGGAAGGGCAGGGGCTTGTCCTTGTCCCCCTCCCGCCCAGCCCCGCAGGGCACCGTGTGTGCAGACATGCCCAGGCCCCACACACGGGGAGAGAAGATGCTGGAACTCCCCTGCTGCCACCTCTAATAAGCCTCTTTGGTGGAAGCTGCCCATGGCAGGCCCCTGCCCCAAATCCCGTCTGGAACCTTAAGCCTCCCAAATCCCTCCTGGGACTGGCCGCAGCCTCCTCAATCCCATTAGAGGTGCTGTGCCAGCACGGGGGGTCCCGGGCTGTGCCCCCAGCACTGGATGTGGGGAAACCTCATCTCTGGGTGTCAGAAAATCTACAAACAGTGAGCAGGAGGGGGCTGGGGACCACCAGGCTCCCCCCAGCTCTTGGGGAGCCCTTTATTGCCTTGTTCATCTGCCAGAGGGGCCTTTGCTGGAGGGGTGGGCTGCCCGAGCCCCCAGCCCTGGCACAGCCCCCGGGCCTGGCACGGGTCGCACTGCGACAGCTCCCACCCGGGCAGCGCTGCCGGCTGAGCCTTCCCCCGGCTCCGCATTGGGCTCCCGGTAATTAGCGCGAGGCCCCTAATCAATAAGTTATTTTTTGCCACGGGTAATTAATAATTACACAGCACAGACGGGCTGTAATTAAACTTCCATCCCCTCTCTCACGGGCAGAGAGGGGCCTTTTTTTTACCAACCACAGGTATGGAAGTGCCTCACCCCGTGCCCAGGCAGCCCCTGAGCCCCGGCCGGGCAGGTCTCGCGCCGTCGCCTCCTCCTTCCCTTCCAGCCTGATCCCATTTTCTTCGGCTGCCAGAATCAATAGCCCCGGCACAAAGCGCTGCTGCCCCTCACTGCCAGCCCTGCCTGCCCCACCGCGGTGGGGACAAACCGGAGCCTGGAGCCCCGTGCCGGGCTGTTCCCAGCCCCATCACCCCGCTCCCTGCCCATCCCAGCGGGATGCAGCGGAGAGCGCCGGCACCCCACGGGCACCGCAGCCGGGAGGTGACCCTGCTGGCGCGTCCCCAGTGCCACCCGCGGCAGGGGAGGCGGGCACGTGCCAGGCTTTGGGAATGATCCCTCCAGCACATCCAGCTCGCTCGTGGCCGCTGCCACGCCGGGGCCGGGCACCGAGCAATGTCACAGCGCCCGCGAGGACGTGACACGCGCCGCAGAGAGCCAGAGCCGCAAAGCTCGGCTCCTGCGCCAGGAGAGCGGAGCAAAGCCCCTTCCCCACCTCTCCAGAGGGCTGGGGCACAGGCAGCCCCACATCTTCCACCCCACGGCGAGACCCCGGAGCCCCACGCATAAATGGAAGGAGATTGGGTCACCCCAGGAGCCCGTCCCGCAGGCAGGGAACAAACGAATCACAGGGGACCCGCCAGCCGGAGACGCCAGCCAGGAGAAGAGAAACTCGGCAAGGGAGTGAATCAATCAAAGAGACCTTCAGAGCTCCCCACACAGGGCCTGCCCGGATAATATACTGCCGCTTTAGATGTTATGTTCTGAACTTAATTACTGAGAAATTATAGCAGTGCTGGGGGAGGCTCAGGGGGAGCGGGAGCACGGGAGCGCACAGGGACTTCTGGCTCCACTTGCTGCCACAAACAAGGGCAAGAAATGTCGTGGGTGAGGACCCCCGGCGCTGCGCTCAGCTGTGCCCCCCCCGTTTCCAGTCTGGATCTGCTCAGTCCAAGCGCAGGGACAGAGGCAGCCACGCTGCAGCCCTGCCAGCCGGGAGCCTCCTCTCCGGGCCCGCAGGGACCCTCGCGGCCAGGAAGGGGACCACAGGGTCCCCCCGGCCCCTCTGAACCCCAGCTGCACCCCAAGGGGCCACAAACTATTTTTATATCCCTGTGGGGTAGTGGAGCAGCTAAAACCAGCCTGTGCTGTGCCCGAGCCCCAAGGGCGAGGAGCAGAGAGGGGCTCACCCTGCCCGGCAGCCCTGCAGCCCCCAAGGGTTGTTGGGGTGCAGTGGGAGCCCTAGGAACCCACAGGGGCTCGGGGGTGCAGACCCCCCCATCCCCCTGCCAGCTTCGTACCAGCGGCTGGAAGTCGATGGACCAACATCAGGGTAGGAGCTGCTGCCTGGGAATCCCCCAAACTTGCACCGCGGGTTTTGGGGTGCAATGCGGGTCCCCGGGGAGGGGGGAAATGGGCGACGCTACCCCCCGCGGTTGCTCACCCTCCCAATGTGGTCCAGCACAGACTCTACCTCATGCTCAGAGCAACACGTTCCCCCCATCTGTAGCCTGAGGGCAGTTATGGGGAAGGGGGAGGCAGAGCAGAGCCATGCTGCTCGTCCTCCTGAACCCCCCCGGACACCGCGCTGCGCCCAGCACCGGCGGGCCCCGAGTCCTGGCTCTGGGGAGGCTTTGCGAATATCACGGATGCTGCTCTTCTCCCGGCAGGAGCTCCGGAGCCGCCTCCTTCCCACCCCCCGGCTGGCCCACCGATCTCCCAGCCCGGGGTAGCAGAAGGCTCGGTCGAGGGGTGCAGCGCGGGGACCCCCCCCCATCNCTCCGGAGCCGCCTCCTTCCCACCCCCCGGCTGGCCCACCGATCTCCCAGCCCGGGGTAGCAGAAGGCTCGGTCGAGGGGTGCAGCGCGGGGCCCCCCCCCATCTCTCCGTAGCCCATCTCCCGCCGCCCCCCGCATCCCCTTACCTTGGGCGCCGGCTCCCGGGGGGCCGGGCAGGGCGAGCACGGCGAAGCAGAGCAGCCCCCAGCTCCGGAGCCGGGCCATGTCTCCGCCGAGACAAGCTGGGGGGGTTGCGGGGGGACAACTTCCCCGACTTTATAATCCGGGCGGCTGTGGCGCAGGGACCCCCGCAGCAGCGCTGCTCAGGGGGAGGCGAAGGCGCCGGGGTGAAGGGCTTCTCGTGGGGCTGGGGGCGGTCCGCAGGCAGCTCCCCACCATCGGCAGCTTCCCCAGGGACGTGCGGAGCCGGGACCACCAAATCCGGAGCGGAGCCGGCAGCCGAGCCCCTCCCCGAGCGCCGCGCCCCGCGTCAGGGAAGGGGACGGGAAGCGCAGGGCGCCGCGCCCCCGGCCCCTCCTGCCCGCCCGGGCTCCATGGG
>VZTI01003865.1:107659-120697 GCA_013397865.1 Struthidea cinerea | reverse complement strand
TGGTGACACAATGGTGACACAAAGGCAATGCGATGGTGTCACAGTGGTGACACAACGGTGACACAAAGGCAATGTGATGGTGACGCAGTGGTGACACAATGGTGACACAAAGGCAATGCGATGGTGACGCAATGGTGACACAACGGTGACACAAAGGGAATGTGCTGGTGACACGATGGTGACACAAAGGCAATGTGATGGTGACACAGAATGCGGCAGTGACACCACGGCAGCGCCGTGGCAATGCGAGAGCTGCACCCCGCGCCAGGCACTGCGTCACCCCCTCCCTGCAACTGTGGCAGGACATGCGCTGGACCTTCCCAATCCAAATCTCGAAAGTCCTGGCGGTGCCCCCCGTCCTGTCTGGACTCTGGGAGGGCCGGACTCTGCCTGTCACCCTCATCTGCCACCATCACTCCGTGCTGTCACAGGCACACACTGGGGACACTCTGCCAGCCGCCCACTGCCTGTCCCTGCGCTGTAATTCCCGTGTCCTGATTGTGTCCAAGCTCTCCGCGCACACCCGGAGGTTTCCATGTGAGGAGGTGCTGGGAGGGGGGCTGGGAAGGGAGAAGGGGCCGGGGTTGCTCGGCTGCCGCCTCCCCCCAGCTCCCAGCGCATCCAGCAGCCGGCGGGAAAGCCGGGAAGCGCCGGGAAAGGTCAGCGCGCTCAGCCGTGGGAAGGAGAGCACTGGAGGGCGGCTGAGCCGCTCTCACCCGTGCCAGCGGCTCCGGGGGTGCTGGGGAAGGGCTCCCCATCGCCTTCCTCCGGGACAGACCCCCCCAGCACTGGAGCCCCGTGGGCTGTGTCGAGCTCTGCGCCCACCGCTGGCTCCTGGTGACACTGGTGACCTGCTGCAGCCCCCCGCCGTGCCCTCCCTGGGGACATGCCACCCGTCCTTCCCGCTCCTTCCCTCACCAGAATCTTCATTTCACTGCTTTTCCTCTATTTAACATTCCGGTTTTTTCTCCTTATTCCTCATCTTTTCCATTATGGTTCCCATTTCCTCTTTTTAAAGCTTTCTGACATGGAACTGTTTTATTTTTGGGAGCTCGGGGGAGGCCTTGCTTGGCACAGGTTCCCTGGACATCCTCTGCTTAGGCCGGTTTTTGGGGCTGTGGGGAGGTGATCCGTGCAGGTCCCTTCCAGCTGGAAATATTCCATTCCTTTCTATCCAGAAGTGCTTCATTTCTGTAGCCTGCTCAGGATTTGGGGGAATAAAGGGAAAAAATGGGGCTTTGGGTGGGTCTGATTAGGATTTGTGGAAATCAAGGGGAAAATGGGGGTTTGGGGAATTCTGATTAGGATTTGGGCCAGCAGAGCCCCGCGTCCCTGTCCCACTCTCTGGAGGATTCCAGAGCCTTGCTGGGCTTTGGGGGTGATGAATTGTGTCCACACCTGGAATTTTGGCTTCCTGGAGCCACCAGCTGCCCGTGGCACACGAGGGCAGTGCCGGCGCCCCGTGGCACCAGTGCAGGGTGATGGATTGTCCCCCTGGGGACAGCGTGGAGCATCCCAGCTCCTGCCTTGGTGGCACTGAGGGCTGTCGCTTGGAGACCGTCAGCAGAGTGTGAAGTTCACCTCTGCGAGGAGAAAAAGCGACTGGGAGTGGAAAACTGAGGCTGAGGAGGGATTTTCCAAAGGAAAATGTGCAGGATCGAGCCATGGCCTCCAGCCCCATCCTACCTGATGCTCCAGCAGAGGGATGGATGGCAAGGTGCTGCCTCCCTGATCTGGAATTTCTCCCAGAAGGAGCTGGGAAGAAGCTGCACCGCCAGGAATGCCGGACACAGGCAGAGGAGTCAATCCCATCCCTACAGAACCGAGGCTGGGAGGCCTGGGAGCTGCTGTGGAAAGCTTTATGGTGCTCGAATCAATCAGTGGGAATCCCATAAAAGTCAGTGGGTATAAATGGGTTCCTGGGATAGGTTTTGACATCCAATTGTCTTTTCCATTTCAGTTGTCATAAAGCTCTGCACACCCAGATATACAGCCCGAGCCAGGGTGCACACTCCGAAACCCTGATGTGCAGCCACGTGCGCCACAACCCCCGGCACACGTGCACCGGGAGGCTCTGGACACACGCACGGAAGAGCCCCCGCTCCTCCCAAGGACCCAGGGATCCATTTCCCTGCCGTTACCCACGGCAGGAGCAGAGGATGGGTGACAGGGGATCGATTTGTGAGGCTGTTCCAAAAAAGAACCTCATTTAAAGGAAAACTTAGATGAGCAAGCAAGTCGTACATCATCTCCCCGTAAATCATTTCTTGGGCTCGGGGAGGTGAGCGACAGGGCACGGGGATGGGGGGGTGGCTTGGGAAAGAGGGGATGGAGCAGGATCCCTGGTTGTGACAGTTGTGACCCCATTTCTGAGGCAGGGGGCTGGAGATGGGGGGCCTGGGAGCCGGGGTACCCCCCCAACCCCAGCCCCCCACCCTGGAGCTGGAAACACCAGGAGAAGGTGACTCTGCCCCACTGTAGCACTTCCAGATCAAGAATTATGGATAATTTCCTTCTGCCCATCTGGCATGCAGGGAGGAGATGTGCAGGAATGAAACCACGGGCTCCGGAGTCTCCTTTTCCTCCTCCTTCCTCGTCTTGGGCTGTTTGGAAAAGAGCGTTAAAGACGGTGGAAGGGCTGGGAGGAAGAGGAGGAGCCGTGTGGTGCAAAGGGGGCCTGGCATCCCACACCGGAGACCTGGAACCTCTGGGGTTCCACACCGGAGACCCGGCATCCCTGGGGGTGCCGTGATGGAATCCTGTCATCCCTGGGGTCCCACACCAGCGTCCCGTCACCCCTGATGTCCCAGACTGGAGTCCCATCATCCTTGGGCTCCCCTGCCAGCTGGCACAAGTGCTCCTCAGCCAATAACTCACAGCCAGGCCTCTGCCTCCCTTCCAAATCCATCTCTCCGGAGAGCAGGAACGTGCCGACAGGGATTTATCCCCTCCCCTGGGCGGGCGACTCCGTGCGAGCAGATGCCACTTTGTGTCACCGCCTGATTTCTCTCCCCTCGGTTCGCAGCTCATCATCAGCTCCGGCGGTGACCGGTCCCCTAAATCACTGCCCCTGCTCCCCGCTGGGATGGATGCCGAGATTTTTCTCCTCTCCAAACAGCCACCCGCTGGCTGCGGCCCCGCAGGGACCCCGCGGAGGGAGGGCTGGGACAGCGGGGCTCCGAGCTGGCCCCTAATCCATGGAATTCGTACGGGGAAAGGGGGTGCCCGGGCACGCACACCCCAGCACTAATCCTGCTCCTCCGCAGCAGGAAGCACCGCGGTCCTGGCTCAGCAGGGGCCGGCATCCAAACCCGCGGCTCTCCCCGGCCCTGCGGATGAGCCGGGGCTTGTTCCCCGGCGCGGCTCCCCGGCTTGGCACCGGCTGCAGCCCGGCAGCCCCTGCCAGGCTCTGCCTCCCTGGCAAAAAGCAGCTTCCTTCTGGCTGCTGTCAGGGCTGACAATTCCAGGGAGCATCCAGGCTGCTGGCAGGGCTGGGGCGGCGGCGCCGGGAGCTCCTCCGGCAAAAGGGCCCTAAATGCTCACATCGGTGTCCCCTGGGCGCTGGGACGGGCGGTGGCTGTCACCGCGGAGCGGCCGGGGATGGATGCACGGACCTGTGCAGATCTGGCGGCGGATGATGCTCCGGACGTGCCGCGCTCGTGTTGGATTTTGTGATTAAGTGATCAAGCAGAGGACGCCGGTGTCCCACCGGGGCTCAGCCAGGTCTGCTCCCGCCCCACGGAGCTGCAGGGAGGGAAAGGAGAGGTGGAGGGACCCTGTGCCAGACCCCAGTATCCCTACCCCAGCCTGAGCCTGGGCTGCAGCCAGAGGAGGCTGGAGGTGGATAAAGCTCATCTCATCCAGCATATGGAGCTCGGAGCCAGCTGTCCCCAGGCAGCGGCGGGGCGTGCACGGGGAACAGCCCCCTGAGCCCGCGGCCCTGCCAGAGCCTGCCCACATCCACACGCTCCTCTGTCCCCTGCCAGGATCCGTCACCGCCGGCTGCCTGGGGAGGGACGTGGGCACTGATCCGTGCTGGCCTCGGCTCCTGGCACCCGCGGACAAGGACATGGCACGGCCCCACAGCCCTGGGGAGGGAGCGCTGGCTGCGGTGCAGGATGGAGCTGGACGTCTCCGTGACCTCAAAAGGGAGGAATGGACCCTCCAAGCCCCCGGCTCGAGGCAGCAGGGACAGGCAGCTGGTGCCCTTTGTCCCCTGCGCCACGCTGACGTGACCACGGCCACGCCATGGGGACACGCGTCCCTGGGCATTGGGGACAGTGGGACTGATTTAAGTGCCATTTGAAGTGCCAGTCCCTCTCTGTCTCGTGGGACATTGGACTGTGGCATCACCAGGGCTGGATCCACGAGGCGCTGGCCGAGCAGGATGAGTCCCTGTGCCGTGCCCAGCCTCAGGAATCAGGCTGAGCACAAGGGGGTTTGAGTCCATCTGCACCTCCCGAGGTGCCAATGAATCCCTCCCGCTGCCACCAGCTCCTGCAGAACCCCCACCCCGTGTGTGCCCAGCCCCTGGGAGCTGTGGCCCCCAACACCCCCCTCAGCACCCCAGAACACCTCCTGCCACCCCCTGCCGGAGCCGGGGCCACGCTGGCAGAGGCTCCCCGGTGCAATGGCAGTAACAAGCTTCTGTTAAATAATTGAATTCCTCAAATCGTTCCCTTTTCCCTCCGGTTTTCGTACACATTTGTCACTGTGCCATTAGGCAGACGCTTTGCTCGCACTTCATTTATTCATAAGAGCGGCCGTGACAATGACAGCGGAGCTGAGCACAACCGCTGGCACAGGACACGGCTGTCCTGGCACTCCCAGGTCTCACAGTGGCACCAGGACGGTGACAACAGTGGAGGATGAGGGCTCTGTGCATCCCGTTTGTCACAGCTTCCCCATTTTGGGGGACAGATGGGGACAATCGGCTCTGTGCCTGCTGCACCCCATCTCCTGCAGTGGCTTCGGGTGGTGGCAGTGCTGAGTGGTGCAAGAACCACCCCAGGACCTTCAGAGTGCCCAGAGCTGGAGCTGCCTCTGCTTCCCATCTCTGATGTGTCCAGGAGAAGGCCCAGGGCAGGGATTAAAGGTAAATCCAGCCTTGCTCCTGTTCGGCAGAGCCACAGAGCCACCGTGAGCTCCTGCACCGATGCCAGGAGCCAGGCAGATGGGAAAAGCCACTAAAGGTCATCAGGGAACAGCAATCTCTTGGTGTTGGGTGTCACCAACCCCACACGCAGCCCGGGACCGGCACCATGGATTGCCACAGGACACTGGTGCATGCCCATCCCACAGCAAAATGCTGGTGCTGCTGCCAGGATGGGCATGGCCAAGGCAGCTCTGGGGTGGCCACAGATCCATGCTCCTGGCCCTGGGCTCCTGTCAGAGTCCCCAAGGGACTGAGCACCCTGAGGGTGCCAAGCTGGAACCCCCTGATCCAGGTGGAGCATCCGCAGGTCCGTCCGTGCCGTGCGTGGTGCCACCTCCACGGGCTGGGGGCTGGAGGGATGTGCCTCGCCTTGCAGGAGCTCTGCTCAGCTAATTGCAGTAATTAGCCCGTAATGAAGCAATTATTTGAGGACGTGGTGCCATGTGTTCCTGCGGGGTGGAGTGGGGACGGGGGACGGAGGACGCAGTCTCAGAGCGGCTCGGTGGCCGTGTGTGCCGAGGGGACAAGGACACCGCACATCCCCCGAGGGCACCTTGCGGGCACAGCATTTTCTCCATGGATTTTTGCCCAGGATTCCTGTTCCTCCATGACTCCGGAGAAAGGGAGAGGCCGGACCCCAGGGTGGGACCCCAAGACGGTGGCGGGAGGAGCTGGGATGGATGGAGCTGCGCTGGCGGGGGCTGTGTGGACACGTTGCTCCCGGGGCCTGTGCCGGAGCCGGAGCCAGGGAGTGCCGGAGCCAGGCGAGGGGAGGCCGCCAGCTGGCCGGCTCCGCACTGGATCAGCGCCCGGCTGTCTCTGCTCGCATGGAAGTGGCCAAGTTAACCCCCCGCGCATGGAGAGGGGCCGGGAGCTGCGGAGCAAAGACATCTCCAGCCCGGGGATGCTGCCCACGGCCATGGTGCCCATCCCTGCGGGCGAGCCCTGCAGTCCCAGAGACACGAGCCAGGGAATCACCCCTCTGCAGGGCTCCTGGAGCAGCGGAGGCACAGCTGGAACAGCGGGATTCTCCTCGGGGCCTGCTGGACCCCAACCCCTCCCCACTTGCACCAACCCCACCAGAGCAGCTGACAACCTGTGTTCCCCTAATTTCAGCCCCACGCCGGAGAAATAAGGCTCGTCCCAGCTCGGATGAGGGACATGAGGAGCCTCCAATGGCATCACATCCTCCAGAGCACCGGGACCCCCCCAGCCCCTCCGCGGCACCGGGAGCATCACCCAGGAGCACCCCGGCTGTGTCGGGCTGGCGGCAGCAGAGCCCCCGGCGCGGAGCGCGCCTGACAGGAATCGCGGCTCGGCGGGGAAGGAGCAGACGGGAGGGAAATAAAAGCAAATTACATCAGTGCTGGCATGGGCGGCCATCCCGGAGAGCTATTTCGGGAAGGGCCAGGCCGGCTGCGGGGATAAGCACTTGCAGATGTTGCTTGGAGCGCCTCGCCGGGCTCCTTCCGCCTGGACTGCGGGGAAGGGACGCTGCCAGCGCGGGGACACGGCGGCGGGACGGGGTGGGGGTCCCTCCTCCGTCCAGCCCCGCGGCGAGGCGGTCCCTGGGTGGTGCTGGAAGCCTGGATCCCATCCTTGGACCACGGTGGGGATCCCCAGCGCTGTGCCCGGTGCCACAACCACCAGGACAGCTCGGGGGCAGCTGCGTGGGGGGACACGGGGTGCCCGGCTGGTGGCCAGGACGTGGTGGCATCTCAAGGTGATTGGCAAGGGCAAGGAAAGAGAAACCTGGGCGTTGCCATGGTTACCACCTAACATCCTCTAGCACGGGCTCCAAGCAGTAACGCCGGTGCTGCATCGCCGGGATGGGCTGTGGCAGGGAAGGAAGGGATGGATGGCTGCCGGTCGTGCCGTTTGGTTTTGGGGAAAACTGAGGCTGCCCCTCAGCAAGAAGCAGTGAGAGCTCAGCCCGGCTGGGGGGGTCTTCGATGCACAATCACCCCCCAAACACCGCCAAATCCTGCTCAGGATCCGAGCCCACGCAGGGATCCGGCCCTGGCTCCGGCTGCGGCGGGCTGGAGCCCGGCTCAGAGCTGGGATCTGATCCCAGGTCTCCGTCAGCCTCCGCGTTACCCTCAAACCAAAGGAAACAGCAGCTCGGGGTGGAACGGAGTCAAATGGAAGACGTGGCAGATGTTTCTCCTCTCTCCGGCTCCCCGTTTGCTACGTGGGACGCGACGCTGCCCGGTCCCCATCCCCGCTGCCCCCCGTGTCACCAAGGGGGCACGGGATGATGGGCACCGCGCTGGCAGGTGGCATTTGCCAGCTGCCCCGGCAGCTGCGGGGAGCTGGCACCGCCGCCCCGACAGGCAGGAGTAGCCCATTTGTGAGCTGCTGCCAGATGTTCCTCTGCAAAATAATTTGATGGAAAAACAGGGAAGGGAGAACATTTTTCCAGCAACATCTTGCTTTAATATTAAAAAAACAGGAAATAATGTTGGAGGAAGGAAAGCAGCGCCCAAATTTATCCCCCTCCCGTGCACAAACAGGGTCCGTGACGCTCGGCTCATCCCGGAGGGATGGTCGTGTGGAATCCCAGTTCCAGGTTCCACGGCCCCAAGGACCACCCCAGCATCCTGAGGAGCCCGAGGGTGCCTGGCCAGGCGCTGTGTGGGCTGGTGACACTCCGAGGTGACAGACTGACCCACCGCGGCTGACACTCGGATTTATTGCCTGCACAGGCAGCCAAGGCCCTGCGCAGCCTCCGAGGAGGAGCCAAGGACAGCACGGTCCCTGTGCGACCCCAGCAGCTTCCCCCGGATCCTGGCTCCGGCCCCGCTGGCTTGGCAGGGAATGTGGGTGCCCTGGCAGCCCCAGGGGACACCAATCTCCACGGGGACCTCTGTGTCAGCCCCACATCACCTCAGGGAACCCCAGGGAAGGCAGAAAGCCCTAAAACCAGGCTGAGGGGAGGAGCAGGGGTTTTCCCACAGGGTTTGGTGTTCCCAGCCACATTCCTGACTCCATGCAGCCGGATGCCAGGGGGAATTGGGGATGGAATGGGGAACGGAGCAAGTCACAGCACAGGTGACCAAGTCCGGCCACAGGGCCATTGGCACACTCCGAATCCCCGCTCCTTTTCTCTTCCCCATCCTTATCTCCATTCCCATCCCCATCTCCATCCCATTTCCCTTCCCCATCCCCATTCTCTTCCTCGTGCCCATTCCCCATCCCCTTCCCCTTCCCTTTTCCCTTCCCCATCCCTTATCACACCTCTTTTCCCATCCCATCCCATCCCATCCCATCCCATCCCATCCCATCCCAATGGATCCTCCCCACCATAATCCAGGCTCACTCCCACATTGCTCCCACTATCCAGCAGCTCCAAACTGGGACCGGGTGGGTCAGGCTGGAGAAGGAACAGAGCCAGGACATGGACACCAAAAGCCATTGTGGTCCCCAAGGAGAAAAACAGATCCCCTGGGAGAGGAGGGGGAAGGAGAAGAAAAAGGAAAAAAAAAGTTCAATCAGCTTTGTAAAGGGCACAATTTACAAAATCCATTCCATATTTTACTAGGCTGGGATTTAGGGATTAGTCTGTAATACTTAGGTGGCTTTTTGTAATAAAACCCTGAGCTGCAGCAGCCTTGGGAAAGGAGAAGGTGGCAGGAGTCTCCTCTCCATCCCGCGCTCCTTTTCCCAGAGTTTCCCCCTTTTTTCTTTCTTTTCTCTCTTTTTTTTATCTCGGCAGCCCCGTTAATCTGGGCTTTATCTGCCTATGGAGGAGGCCTGAGCTCTTTATTGGATTTTTGGCAAGAATAAATGATTCAGTTTGGGATATTACGGAGAAGATTCCGTGGGATTACGCCACCTCATAAACGGAGCAGCGGGGATCAATTCCTCACTGTGGGAACGCGCCCGTGCCTACGTGCTGCTGCCTCGGGGGCGTGGGTACGGCAGGTACGGCACGGGTATGGTGGGTTCGGCACAGCTATGGCACAGATGTGGCACAGATGTGGCCATTATGTCCAGCCCTGACCCCACGGGCAGCCCCAGGATCGAGTCAAAGCCATCCGGAGGTGCCACGGAGATGAGGCCACCAAACAGAAATATCCCTGCTGGGGACAGCGGAGACAGAGCAGGGGGTGGAAGGTGGCGGTGCATCCCCCTCTCAGGAGGATCCCAAACCCACACCGAAGTTCTGAATCTCCTCAGCACTAGCCTCGACGGAGAAAGGCGCTCCAGAGGCAGGAGCGGCTCCAGCCGCTCAGCCCCAGCCCTGTCCCCTCCTCAGTGCGGTGCCGGTGCCACCGCGGTGTCCCCGCAGTGCTCTGGCAGGGGGCGGGCAGAGCTTTGGAGCGCGGGCTCGAGCGGGTGAGGGAGCCAGCGCGATTCTCAAGTCTCCCAATTAAGAAAATTCTTTGGGGAATGCGGATCCCTCGGCTGCCGGGGCTGTGTGGGAGCACAGCCGAGCCGAGGACCTTGGGGTTGGGGGTTTCATCGGGAAGCCAGCCCTGTCCCCATCCTCGCACCTGTCCCAGCCCCACCAGTGACGCAGGGGGGTCCCTGCAGCCCCCAGCCCTCCCTGCAGGTGGGAGACCCGGCTGTTCCTTGGCATCGCATCACGGAAAAGGCATCTCTGCTCCGTGGTGCCATGGCCCGCCATGGATCCCACCGATCCAAGGAAAAAATCGGAGGGAAAAGCAAGGCAGGAGAGCCCCTAAGTCATGGCTGCCCTGAGAGGTTCATCAATAATGCACAAACTCAGGGCTGGGGAGGGCTTTTCCCAGTTAATTCCTTGCACGGGGAGTGCCGGCGGCCACGGTGGCTCAGCTCCCTGCTCCCGGGAAATTCCTGCCTGCAGGACTGACACATTTATTATTTCTCCCATAATTAGGTGACTGTGAGCGTTTGTCAGGAAGCTCCCTGGGAGTCACGGCCCCACGCGGGGCTCCCGGGCAGGAGCCGGCGCCGGACTGCTGACGGAGAGGGATTCGCTTGGGAAAGTAGGTCAGGATGGGACCTGTGGCCTCAGTGGTGTGGCCCGGAGTTGGGATTCACTCCAGCTGCTGCACTGTGTCCTGGGATGCGGATGGGGATGGAAATGGGATGAGAATGGGGTGGGGATGGAACGGGGATGGAGATGGGATAAGGATGGGATGATGGGAATGGCATGAAGATGGGATGGGGTTGGGATGGGGATGGAAACAGGGATAGGATGGAGACAGGAATGGGAAAGGGCATGGGTTTGGGATGAAGATAGTGTGGGGATGGGGCTGGAATGGGATGGGATGTGGATGGGATTAGACGGGGATGGGGTTGGGATGGGGATGGAAACAGGGATAGGATGGAGACAGGAATGGGAAAGGGCATGGGTTTGGGATGAAGATAGTGTGGGGATGGGGCTGGAATGGGATGGGATGTGGATGGGATTAGACGGGAATGGGTTTGGAATGGGATGTGATGGGGATGGGACGGCAATGAGGATGAGGATGAGGATGAGGATGTGGTTATCCTGGGGATGGGCACAGGGACAGAGGGACAGGGATGGGGCCGGGGCAGCGTGTGCCTTGTGTGTGGCTATTGAAGGCGTCATTCCCGAGCCGCTGGATAATTGCAGCGCTGCCGCCCGGAGCCGAGCGGATGAGCCGGGCGACAGCTCCCAATTATTGCAGCGCAGCGGGAGAAAGGGAAAGAAAGGAAGAGAAGAAAAGCACAATTATCGGGGCCTCGGCGGCGGCGCCGCACACGGCTGCAATTTCCAGGCACAGCCCCGCTCCCAGCGCGTGACACTTCCATTGATTTTTAAACGGGCACTTTTCCATCTCTGCCTCCTGTCCTTCAACCCACGGGCGCTGGGACAGGCTCCTGGATCCCCTCAGCGCTCCCTGAGCATCCCTGCCACCAGCTCAGCCCCGTACCACAGCATCACCCATCTGTTTGGAGACTCCGATTTTCCCCCGCTCCCATCTCACTCTCCCACCTTTCCCTCCCAGAGCTGCTCCCGGCTCTGGAATCACAGCCCTGTATATTAAAAAAGGTCAGATTTCAGCTCTTGTGAGGAAGCAGAAACCAGAGCAGCGTGAAGAGCCGCAGCCTCCCGGTTCTTGGGGGATCAGGGATTGTGGGCACAGGGGGGTCCCGGCGCTGGATCCGCTCCCTGCTGCGGGGGATGGGCGGGGTGGTGCCGAACCCGCATTGTCACTCCGTAATTGACAATTAAATTTAATTACACCTCTGAGAAATAACAGCGTGCGCTGGGTTAATGGGCCTGTCTGGAGCGGGGCGGGTTCCTCCCACTCCGTGAGGTGGAGCAGGGGTGACATGCGTGACGTGGTGACGCCGTTTGCCAGGTTGGGGGGGCAGCTGCGGGGCTGAGCGATGGCTCTGGGGGCCCCAACACCAGGGCTGGCCTCGGCATGGGGACGTCCTCCGTCGCCAGCAGCAAACCCATCCCAGGGCACAGCCTGGACACTTTTCCTGGGAATCCAGCAGCATCCAGAGGAAACAACACCACTGGCACTGTGCAGCTCCATGCTGGGGGTGCTGGAGGTCCCCCAGCACGGCTCAATTATTTATCTCCATAGAAAACACGGAGCGTGGAGCTGCCCAGCCGGCTTTACCTGTTCCCATCCCCGCTCTTTTTTCCTCTTTTTTTTTTTTAATTTTCTTTGAAGCAACATCACAGCTGTCTCCCGAATTTGCTTCCTGCTTTATGAACCTTTGGATGCAATCACCGGCGGCTCTCAAGGTTTCTGCTGCAATTAGACAGATTTTCCAGAGCGAGGATCAGGTGCTCGGCAGGAGCCGAGGTGGTCGGAGGCTCGGCAGCCCCAGACTCCACATTTTGGATAACCAGCTCAGCATCTCCCTGGCAGCCTGCACATCCCCATCCTTTCACACCTCTCTCTTTCTCTAATTAAAGATAATCACCTGCAATTACCTAATTAGCGGGCTGATTTTTGCCCTCCGATCCCGTACTCGTCGCGTTCCCCCGGGACTGGATGAGCTTGGAGCACCAGCCCCCAGGAGCACCTGCACCCACCCGTCGGGGTCACACAGCACCCAGGTGTCCCCAGGCAGGGAGAGGTTGTGTGGCCAACCCTCCAGGTCCCCCTTGCACCCGGGCGCTCACAGACCTCATCCCAGCGTGGCCCTCAGGGGGACAGGAGTGTCCTGGTCCCCTCCGGCTGCCCAGAGAGCCACGTGTGCCACAGTGGTGGCATCTCCCCATGGCACCCTCTGATGGGGTGTAGGGACGTGCCAGGGCTGTGGGGACATCCCAGAGTGCGGGACTCATCCTGGAGGTCCCCGGCGCCACCGTGCTCCCAAGTGACACCAGAGACAGCCTCGGCATCCAAGGATTCCCACAGCACTTCCCGGGATTCTGACCCCCGGCGTGGCACCGTGACAGGGTGGCCCTGCTCGGAGGGATGGCACAGAGGTGACAGGGCCACTGCCCGCGCTGGGGACGGGTGACCCCGGCTGCTGGACACAGCACAGGAGCGCAGCAGGGAACGAGGCCAAAGCACGGCTGCTCTCTCCCTCCCAGTGATCATCGCCCTCATTAAAACCCAGCTAATTATTATTCGGGCTCATTAGCAATTATAAACTCCAGCGCTGGCACTTCATTAAAAAAATGACAAGTTCGCACTTAATTACGTTCCCCAGCAGTCCAACGCGTGGGAGCGCCCGCCCTCCTGACCCCTGCCCGTGCCACCGCCGGTACCCACAGCCAAAAACAGCAACAGTGCCCAAACCGGTACCCACAGCAGTGCCAGAACCAGCACCAGCACCCACAGCAGTGCCAGAACCAGGGACAGTGCCCAAACCAGCGCCAGTGCCCAAACCAGCACCCACAGCAGTGCCAGAACCAGTGCCAGTGCCCAAACTGGTACCCACAGCGGTGCCAGAACCAG